>CM074782.1:779087-1151587 GCA_037355745.1 Pseudo-nitzschia multiseries | reverse complement strand
ACCGGTATGTTGAGAAGATGAAATAAGTCATCCGTGCATAAGTTGTACACAAAATAGTGCTTGTCACGAAAAGAATATGATATACTTAACCCTAAAATAGTTATTTTATTTGAGGAGTGACGAGATATTGTCTCAAAAGTAAAGGTGTGCGACGCGCGAGGTATTTTAGTAGACACGCGACCTAAAAAGGTAGGAAATTTAAAAAATAGGGTCGAGAATTGTAAAAATAGCGCGCGATAGCCCGCGGGGGGTAGAGAAACAGTTCTCGGACGTACTGTCAAGTTCAGAGAGTAGCGGCACAAGCATTGGAAGCGCAAGCAGCGTCCACACGAAGGATCCGAGTACGACAAAGTACAAATACAAGATGGTGGAGTATACGGATAGTCAAGTGCCCACATTGGCAAAGGGGGATGAGAACAAGTTTGAGCGTTGGTACATCCAGTTTGAAGCATACGCAGATAACAAGAAGTACCGGGACATGTTGTCTACCAAGCCACACAAGGACCTACCTCCAGAAGGAGAGCTTACACCCCGAGAGGACATGAGTACCGCACAGAAGAAGGCCTACCGGTACCACAACAAAGCACTGAATGATCTGTACAGGGCCTTTGCCGACAACAGGACAGCCCTAGCCATCATGGAGAAGTCCAAGATCAATAGGGGGGGTACAGCCGAAAAGAATGCAGAGCTCAGGAAACAGTGGCCCCGAGGTAGAGTACACCGAGTGATTGAAGAGCTCATGAGGGAATACAGGAAAATGAACCAGTCCCGCGACCAACAACAATTGGACATTGACCTAAGGAGTCTAAAGTTGACCATTGGCGCCTCTCCACAGGATTTGGTTGAGGACATCTACGAGTTGCAAAGACAATACCACTACAAATCCGTCCAGCCCACTATGGCACAACTTATTGTGGCCTACAAAGATGCCCTACCGCCCTACCTACTGATGCAGCTTACACCCTTCATTGATTTGCTGCAAGCGAATGGAACCACCGAATTGGAGTTTTGGGAATCACTCAATGTTCAAGCCAAAAGTTTATATGAATCAGCTCGGCGTATCCAAAGTCGGGGAGGTAAAGCCAAGGAGATGAGTTTGTTCGGTGCTGAAATGACCGATTTTGCTGATCCGAGGGACAAGTGGTCCACCAATGCAGTCTGTTACTGGTGCAAAGAACAAGGGCATAAAGCCTACAACTGTCCCAAACGCGCAGCAGAACACCCGCGTGCCGACGATGACAATGGCAACAGCAATGGCAACAACGGCAGCCGCAACAACAACAATCGGAACAACAACAACCGCGGCAACGGCAATGGCAGCGGCAATGGCAACGGCAATGGCAACAGCAATGGCAACGGCAATGGCAACGGCAATCGCACCAACAGGAATGGTCACAACAGGGGCCGACGCCGCAAGTGTGGACTTTGTGGTGGCAATCATGGAACATCTGTTTGTTTTGAAGACGAGAAGAATGCGTCCAGACGCCCAAATGGTTGGAAATCCAAGTTGAAGGATGTTCAGGGAGCAACAATTGACTACGACTTCTGTCTCTCAGCAATGCAAACCTCTACCACTTCACTCCAACTACTCAATGCCCAGAAGCGCGCCACCAAAGGAGAGGTTGTGCCCGAAGGATTTGACCTGCTATATGATGACAATGTCTTTGTTTTTGACACAGGCGCAACCAGCCACAGTTCCAACAGTCTGCGATGTGCCACCAATTTGCGAGCTAGTGGTGCCACCATTACCACCCAAAGCGGCGACGAACTGAAAGGATGCCAAGTTGGGGATATTTCCTGTCAGAAGATTGACAAGGATGGAAACAAGGAGTTTCAGACATTGTTGCAGGGTGTGAATTTCAATCCAAATTTTGCATTCAACCTGTTCTCGGCCAACTTGGCTTTGCAGAATGGTTGGATAGCCACCGGCAGTGACAAGACTGGATGGTCGCTAAAGAAAGGGAATCTCCAAGTGAATTTTGATATTCAGATCCCCACCTACACGAGCTGTGTGTGGGTCGGCTATTTTGATCGGATTGCACAACCTACGGACAACATTGACATCAGCGCAGCCACTGCTACCACTACCACAGATGAAGGAACCAAGATGAACATCAACAAAGCCCACCGCCTTTTGGGACACATGGACGAGAACAGGACGCGTCGGACGGCCGAAACGCTTGGTTGGACCATTACTCGGGGTCCACTGCTCCCATGTGAAGATTGTGCCAAAGCAAAAGCGAAAAGAAAAGTGCTTCCTACTGATAGCGAGCATGTTGCTGCTACAAAGCCTATAGAAAGACTCTTTGTGGATATGTCCTCAGTCAAGGCACCCAAAGCTGCCAAAACCAACAAGCTGACAGCCCCATTTATTACCAAGCCCCATTTTCGGATGATTGTTGACGAGTATTCCACATGCCGATTTGTCAATTTCTTTGCCACCAAGGATGGCATGGTTGAACCCACTTGCGCGTTGTTCAACCAATGGAGGTCCAAAGGACAACAGCTAAAGCAAATTTGCTGTGATAAGGCTGGCGAAAATACAGCACTTGAAGCCCGCCTGACCTCAGCAGATTGGAAATTTTCTTGCAAGTTCGAGTATACCTCAGTGGATACTCCCCAGCAGAATAGCTTGGTCGAAACAGCAATCTATCAATCAGTTTGCCGGGCCATGGCTCTTTGCTCTCAAGCCAACGTCCCTAGGGAGTACCGTTTCAGATTCTTCCCCTTGGCGATGAGATGTGGTGTTCAGTTGGACTGGTTGGAGGCTGTCACTGTGAATGGCAATACTATGCCCAAGATCCAACATTTCTCTGGCAAAGTCCCCGCTTTCAGCGCCCACCTCAGAACCTTTGGTGAGGCTGGAGTTGTCCGTGTCAAACGGTCCACAAGTCCAAAACTCAATTATCGCGGGAACCCAGCTTTCTTTGCTGGATATTGTACTGACCGGCCTGGCGATTGCTATGTGATGTACGATCCCTTGAAGAACACGTTTACAACTACTCGTGATATCTATTGGTTGAAGCGAATGTATTTTCCACCCACTGCTCCCAAAGTGAAGCTCTTAATTTTCATGCTGATTTCCTTGAAGACGGGCATATGGATCTCCCGCTCAATGCCCCGCCTCCTCCACAACCTGTCTCCATCTTGCGCACCACCACCCGACGAGTGCAGTTTCAGGATGCAAGTGGGGGAGACACAGCACCTGCAATTCCCTTCCAACCTGAATCTGAATCTGAACCTGAACCAGCCACAGAGGACCCTGCCTTCGATAGTCACGATGACTATGACTACTATTCCGACGATATTGAAGAAACCAAGATTGAATATGAAAGTGAGGAGGACTATAACAGCAATGACGACACTGAAGCAGAGGATCCACATGTTGTAACCACTACCCGATATGGCCGAGTAGTAAGGAACTCTCATCTCAATCCGGATGTACGGTACGGAGATATGGCAAGCTATGCAGCGCAATTCACCAACGCTGAAATCCATTTTCACAAGGCAATGACTGCACTGAAAGAATTCAACCTTCTGTCAGTCTCTATTCCATCTCAGGAAGGCGCTATGAGTGAACTCAGTCTAGTTGGCGCGGCTGGGAGTGCCTTTGACAACACCAATGAGCTGAAGACCATGAACTACCAGGAATCTATGGCCAGCCCAATGCGAGACAAGTTTACAGAGGGTGTTGATGCTGAACATGAGAAGATGGTCAAGTATGGAGTTTTTGAAGAGATTGATGAAGCCAATATCCCACCAGGCACCAAAATCATGGATACCACTTGGGCCAACAAGATGAAACCTGATGGCACAGTAAGATGCAGGAATGCCGTCCGAGGATTCAAGCAGCTAGACGGCGAGCACTATGATGGCCAAGACAAGTCGTCACCTGTTGTCAGTGATATCTCAATTCGCATTGCAATGATATTGATGGTCATGGCGAATTTCATGGCGTATATTGTGGATGTGGAAGGAGCTTTTCTGAATGGCAAATTTCAGAATGGGGAGAAGATTTTCACCAAGATTCCGGAGGGATATCAGAAATTCTACCCATCATATGTACTCCTCCAATTGCAGAAAACCCTTTATGGGACAATTCAAGCGGCCATCCAATTCTGGAGAGAAGCACGCCGCGCAATGCATGCCATGCAGATGGAAAGATGCAAGGCCAACCCATGCCTATTTTTCAAGTGGATCAACAACAAACTCCTTTTGATGTTACTATGGGCCGACGATTTTTGCATCATAGGTGAAGCAGCAGAAGTTCTGAAGCACAAGGAGCAACTCAAGTCCCTATTTGAATGCAAGGATGTTGGAGAGATGGATGAGTACGTTGGATGCCACGTTGAGCGGGACAAGAAGCACAGGACACTCCGAATGACCCAACCAGTCAAGATCAAGAGATTTGTCGATGAGTTCGAGCTTGATGAATGCAGAGGCAATCCCACCACTCCAGCCGAGCCAGGATCAGTGCTGAAGAAAGAAGGTGAAGGACCAACCGATACTGTTCTCACCAAGGAAGCCCAAACCAAGTACAGGTCCGGAACAGCCATCCTATTGCATATGATGAGATGGTCAAGAATTGAAACGCAGAATGCTGTCCGGGAGCTGTCTAGGTTCATGACTGAAGCGAGGAAGTCCCACATGAAGGCGCTGAAGCGAGTGATGAAGTATTGCGCTGGAACACCCAAGAGAGGTCTCACATTAGCCCCAAATGCAGTGTGGGATGGTACCAAGGATTTCGTTTTCGAGCTGATTGGATTCAGTGACTCGGAGTATGCAAAAGATGAGTCCCGACACAGTGTCAACGGCTGGTCGACTTGGCTGAATGGCGCCAATGTCACAGCAAGATCCAGAATGATGCCAATCATTGCCCTGTCAGTTATGGAAGCCAAACTGTATGCAGCTGTTCTATGTGTCCAGGACATGCTGTACATTTGGAGAGTCATGATGTGCCTCGGATTGCAAATCAAGCTACCCATGGTGATATATGTGGACAACAAGGGTGCAGTTGATTTCTGCAACAATTGGTCCATAGCAGGTCGCACCAGGCATATTGAAGTGAAACAGTATTTCCTACGAGAGCTAAAGGAAATGGGCATCATCAAGGTGATGTGGAAGACAGGCGATGAAATGACAAGTGACCTCTTCACCAAGAATCTTACTGGAGTCCTATTTGAAAAACATGGCTCCAAATTCTATGGCAAAGATGAGTACTGCACGAAGCCCAAAAGCAACAAGGATACAAGCTTCTCTACGGTAGACACAGAGGAAGCGTTTTTGGCCTACAGCAAGTTCTGGAGCAGCATCATCGATTGAGTCTATCATCTTTTGAAGCAGGGGAGTGTGTTTGAAGTCGATCAAACGAGCGCGCGCTACGGAACGAATGAGACGTGAATGAGTAGAATGAGACACGAATGAGACGCGAACGAAACGCTAGTGAATGAATGAGACGCGAGTGAATGAATGAGACGCGAGTGAATGAGTCTCGGGATCGATCGTACGAGTCATCTTGTTTCTGCAGGAATGGACCAACATGAATGGAAGACGGGAGTGGAAGTGGGAATGAGATTTTACCACTTACCGATCCGGTTCTCCTTCTTACTAAAAATAGGGCCTTATGTACCAAATCTACAGGGCGCAAGGTAATCTATACAGCCCATTGGTACAAAGGACACGTGCAGCATCGAAGTATTAGCGGGTCGATGCCGATTATTAGTGATTTAGTGTGTGCATTGGAGTATTAGCGGGCCAATGCACCAACATGGTGATTTTAGTAAAAAAAGCAATTTTCTGCTCACAATTTCAAGTAACAATTTCATGTAATAACCAACAAGTTAAACAACCAAATACCGACTGTTTCACCTCCATTTTTAGAGCCCTCCAAACAGCCATCGGAGGTCTTGCTGAAGATGTGTGTTGTAGGAGGACCATAAAAACGCTCCCCATAGTTGTTAGGGAGTGGAGAAGGGGACCAGCTCGGGCTGTCATGGACCTTCGTATAGAGAAAGCTCGGTAACGAGGGGTGGGCGGGTGGTGGAAGAATTGGTTGAGTGCCAGATGCGTGGGGCGTAGTACCTGGTTGTTCGTTGGGTACAGATGGGATGGTGTCATCGGCAGTGTCAGAATCAGCGGGTGAAACGCTAGGTGGAATTGAGTTGCCTGGTTTTGTAGTTTCGTCAATGGGTTTACTCAGAGTGGTATGCTCCCCATGTTTGAATGCCGGAGCTTCTCCAGTGGCGTATAAACGGGGCAAGGAATCCTTGGCGTTACGCCATTTGATGAAACCATCATCAGTGAATAGGCCTGCGCGTTTGTTACGAGATTCAGGTGTAAGGGCAGAGCGGACACCGGACCAGTCAAGTAACTTATTGGTAACGGGATCCCAGATTCGGAAGCAGAGTCCATTGCCAACATGTTCGGCGATGCCGACGAAGTGACCTAGACGTTCGGTAGACTGGGTACCGAAAGGAGTCGTTGGTTTTGAGATACACAGGTTCAAACCAGAAGAAACTGGTGTATGCGCTGATGTCGCCAAGGGTACAGGTAGCAATGAAGACCGGTTGTTTATCTGACAGCGTAGGATCAGAAATAACATTGAGGAGACCTGCGACGTATGTCATGCACAGTAGCCATAGATGTGGTGGTGTGCCTGTACGATCCATGACGCGATTGACAATGCGCTTGAACGTTTGGTATCGGCGTTCGAATTGATTCTGGTGTTGGTGATAAGGTTCACTTTGCCAGAGTCCAATCCATAACATTTTGAGGTAATCGACGACCTTCTTACTGCATTGATAGTTACCGTGGTTGCAAAGAAGGCGAATGGGCCTGCCCCATTTTTGGACAAAGTTCTGGAAGCAGGATAGGAAGTCGCTGGTGGTACACATTTCTTCAACGTGTATAATATGTGACTTGCGGCCGAAAAAGATTTGAGCAATCTTGGAGCCACCATCAATTGCTGGGACATCTGAATAGACAGCATCGGACATAACATCGTCATTGAAGGGTCAAACGTTCATGGCCGGTTGAGGGGAATGAAAACGTTTGAAAATGTTGCCATAAGGGCTAACCGCCAATGAACCATATTGGGTTGAGTTTTCAAACGTGGCCTTGATGCGATCGGTGGAAACCCAACAAAAGAAAGGTTTCAGGGATAGGTAGTCATGTTCATTGGGGTACCGCTCGCGGGGGGTAGCCGCAATACGTGTAGTATCACTGGCAGTGCAATCTGTCGGAAACGCAGTGACTGTCTTAGAGGCTTCAGGTAAGACACAGCATGCAAGGCGTTCTTGATGAATGTAGTCGGTGGAAGTAAGCCAAAAGGAGCGATCGTTGGTTCTATGGTCATCAATTGGGAGGAAGGGAGATCGAGTGGATTGGCTGGAATATGAGCTGAGGGACGTGACCGTTGAGGAGTCGGGTGGTACGGAGATATCCAATCCTTCAAGGCAACGTGGGTTTCCATATTCGGCATAATCGGCATAAGGAAGGTGCTGTGGTTGAGGAGGATATTTCTGGAGAAATTGTTCATCTTTCGCACTGATCGTGGTATCGAGAACAGATGGGTCCCAATGTTTATCGGATGTCATGATAACATGTGGGAGCGTGTCAAACTCAACAGTCGTATACTTTCGCATTGCAAGGTATGGTAAACCGTGTCGAATGCTAAGAGGCAGTGCATATCCATCGGAGGTGGTGATGACTTGTCCACCGCCAGCTTTGATGGATGTGTCGTCGACAGTGGAAAAATATGCTTCCATCTGACCGGAGGACAATATAGAAGGATGTCGTCCCGTATAGGCACATTCATTGAAAATGAGGATGACGGGGCCCCTGTTCGATATAGAATATGCTCCGCATGTAGCAATGGGGATATTCTGAACCTGGTGATTGTTAATGCCGGTGACATTGACATATCGTGGTGGGATATCCTTGGAAATGAGACATGCATCGTTGCCGATGATGCAACCATTTGCGCCGCGATCGACCATGGCAAAACCAGGGCTAGTAACCGTAGTTTTGTGTATGCGGTATGTGTACGACGTTACTGAGTTATCATTAGGAAAGGTGAGATCTTCGTTAGGATCATACCACTGATGAAAATTGGCGGAATATGATGATGTTCCTACAGGTATTTGGGTGTCACCGTCCTTTTTGTACCGAATGTCAGGGTTTTTGTAAAGGAATCGAGCGGGATGCGCGGGTGACACGGAAGACTTGAGAGGTCACTGGTCCTTGGATGAAGAGGTTGTTGATTTGTATACACCTAAGGATGCATGGAAAACACCTCTACGATCATTTTCTACCGCGGGATGTAGATCTGCCGCTGAATTGGCAAGTTCGTCTTTGGTCGAGGTATCGTTTTCTCGGAATGATACCGAATGTCCGTGTTGATACGCCTTTCGGGTAATGGGTTTGACACTGTTGGGATCAGGCTGGTCCTTGTTAAGTAAGTCGTGTCGTAACGATGCGACCACGATTTTCTTGCCCTCTGGGGAAAAACTGAGCCAACTTTTCATGTCCTGACGTGACAGGGCCTTCCATATGTTTGTAGGTAGCCGTGTGGTAGGGTCAGGGGTACGTCCAGCCTTAAATACCGCATAATCCTGGTAGTCTCCTTCAAATTCGATAGGGAGAGCATAGTCATCATGGTTTTGGCTTTGTTCAGAGGAGAAATCATGAACGTGTGCACGTACAGTCGACTGAGGAGCAGACATCGCAGACTGGGAATCGAGTCGAGTTGCTTCGAGTAAAAGCGTGATTTTAAGATCGTGGATAGCAGCGGCTTCGGCGACCGCATCCGTCACGGTGCTATTCGTCCCACCTGGATCCTTGACTTTGGCGAACTGTTCGCTTAGCTGAAAGCTGGAATAGCATGCCTGACATAATGCTGATTTTACAGTATGGTACTCAAGGGGCTTGTTGGGGGAACGAAGCTTATTGAGGTGATTTAATTCATCAAACCAATGTGTAATGAATTTCACTTTGGATTCCTTCCAGTTGTTGAGATTCAACTTTAGCAACGCTTGTAGCTGAGTCGAATTGTCATATACCTTGGCTTTTGATTTGCTGTGAAGGTTTACAAAATCGAAGTATGCCTTGCGTCCATCACGAGTGGTAGAATGGCTGTGTACACACGATGCAGAGAGATCGCTTTTGAAGACTTCCAACATTAGTACCCAGAAGAAGGCACACTGTTTGACGAAGAGATCACGTGTATAACCCTGAAGTGCAGCTGGAGGCCAAGTTTCATCGAGGAATGTCTCTGTGTCGATGTCGTATGCCTCGAGTTTAGCTTTGAAACCAACGAGCCAGTGTTCAAATCTTGAGTCATTCGTGAGAGGCGTAAAGGACTTTTCATCCCGTGCTTTTCGGCACCAAGATTCGTACTTTACCTGCTGAGGTGACTTTTTGCTACTTCCCGCCGGAGGAGGTGGGGGGTTCAGAGCGGATTCATTACGCATGCGTTGGGCACGCTCTTCGCGGAATGTCTCGAATTCCTTATACGTATATAATTTTACATCCTTCCAAGTTCTCAAGTCTTCTGCTAGAGCGGCATCGTCTTCTTGTAGATCGATAGCGAAGTCCGCAAGTACTTCTATGTTCCTTTGAACGGATCGGGGGATATGCGTTGGTAGTCCTCCTTCAGTATAGGTAAGCTCGCGTGCAAAGTCCGGTTCAATGAGCGCGCCGAGGAATGCATTCCACTTGCACAATCCGCCTTCCTTTGTTTGGAGGGCTCTGAAAAATGGAGGTGAAACAGTCGGTATGTTGGTTGGTTTTCTAACTTGTTTGGTTATTATCTAGAAAAGCGCCGGTAACACACGTACAGACGTACGAACATTCGGGAATACACACGAATGAGATAACACACACGTATGACTAACAGGCAAATAAGCGAGCCGACTCGCTGAATCGCTAACAGTAATAGAGCACCGATAGAGGTTCGATCTCAGAGATCATATTACACGTAATTGCTCACAAATCTAAATACTAATACTTGAAATCACTGAATACTGCTAGTAAGAATATCTAGCAGACTACACGTGTAAACGCGTAGTGACGAGAGGAAAAATAGAGTTTATCAGACCCAAATGGACTCAAAGAGTCTGGGTAAAGAAAATGAAAGCTGATTGCCGACTGATCACCGGTTAATCGCCGTCTGAAGCCAAGAGGCTGGACGTTAAAGACCCTCTCCAACAGAAGAGACTCAGGCGCTTAGAAGATTAACAACACTAGCGCAGCAGAGCACACCAGGCTAATACCCGTGGCTTCTACTGAGGTTTGTAGGGGAGAGAAATGAACACCAAAAGCTTGTTACCCACCAAAATAGACACTTGCAAGAGGTCCCCAACGATGGGAACAGCAAAAGATGTGTCGAAAATACAACGGCAAAATAACGTCCGGAATAATGCGATGTACGTGTGTTCGGTACTGCGAATCGTATAACGGCTACAAAAGAACCGTTAATAAAGAGAGGCATGCGACCTCGAAAACGTGACCTCGGAAACAAAGCAAATGGGAATCAAATTCAATTCCTACAGAAAAGAGCCCAAGTATACTCACTCGTATACAAATGATATGATAACAAAACCAGCCGAGGTAATATACATACCCAGTATTGGATAGACACATACACAAAAAATAGAAATGACGAAAAATGCTGGACCAAATATTTAATAAGAGACGAACGAATATTCGATACCGTTTCGAAAAAAAAAAGGGAAACAACTGTTGAGCTTAAGTATAGAGGAACTGAAAAATTGGGGTTCCGATAGGAATCAATCCTCATACCGTGGATATGAACCTGTTTACTAGCAAAAGCACGTGGAAAGAAAAAACACTCCACAAGTTGCTTCAGAACTCAGAAAATCACAATCACAGCTTCCTCATGAAAGCAAAAGCTAACAAACCCCTTATTACAAGCCTAATTCCTACAGCATACTCCGAAACAACACACCATGGCGCCACCAACCAGAGCTCAACTAGCTGCAACCGCGGCAGCAGCAGTAGCAGAAGCAGAAGCAGCGGCCGCGGCCGCAACAGAGGCGGCGGGCAACTTGATAGGCTTACTACCTCCATCAGTAACAACAAGATTAGACCCACAACAGCTTGAGCAACTCACGGTGACCCTGGTCGCAAGACTATCAAGCAGGGACATATCCCTATCAACGACAGCAAGAGAAGCCAAAGAAAGGGCAGAGGCCAATGATGGCATCCCCGGCTACGAAGGAGAAAGGTCGCTGACCTCAGCCGAGGTTTGTTTCAGGAAAATCCTTGAATCCTTTGGGGTCAACAGGCCTACGGCAAACGAAATATTCAGGCATGGATATTCTAACATGAAGGCCATTGCAGACCTCGATTCAGAAGGGATCAAGTCCACTCTAGGGTCGCTAACCAAGGCAAAACACCATCTATGCCCGGATCCACAGGAAGTCTTTATTGGAAGGGCATTTGGCGATCGACTGAAGCTGTTTGTGGCTTGGATCAAATTCCAGCCTATGATAGGCGCAACGGCCACCGAAGTGGACTGGATCAAGGACCCAACGGCCGAGAAGAATACACGGGAACGTTTGAGATCTACAAAGGAGGACGATGAAAATACGGCAGTTAAGGATCTAACACTACCCGACAAACTGACTACAATGTCAAAGTTCAGGGAATTTGATGAGAACTTACGTGAATATCTACGGCATAAGAGGGGTGTCACCAAGACATCCCTACTTTACACGATAAGACAACAATCTGCAGTCGGAGAAACCGACAGGTGTGGAACGGTCGGATCGGGCCCAGATGACACTTACCCTGACTGGACTGAGTATGCAATAAGATGCACGATTCACGCCAACTCTCATTGGTCTAAAGACAACAATACTCTCTGGGGGATATTGTTTAAGCTGGTGGGATCCGGACCCGGTTGGTCCTATATACAAAGCTTTGGGACCAAACACGGGGTAGGGGGTGACGGCCGAAAGGCATACTTTGCCCTCTACTCTCAAGCCTATGAGGCAACCAACGTAAAACTAATTGTCGAAGCAAAAAGGCAGTTTATCCGGGAATCGGTGTACACGGGGGATTCCAAACACTACAATTTTGACAGGCACAAAAGGCTATGGCATGATGCAAAACAAACCTTGATAAGATACGGCGCATTCCCACCTGAGGACCAGTTTGTGTACGACTTCGTACGATCCCTACAGGATGTACGACTCGAACAATCCATCCCAAATGTAATAACAGAAGAATCGGACTATTACGCAAATTTTGAGAAGGCTTCGGCGTATCTTACTCGAATGCTCGGAGTAAAGAAACTCCAGAATCAACCACAAAAGAGGGGTAGGAATGTGTCAGCCTTCACTAACAATAAAAAGAGGAAAGGTGACAACAAACGCGGCAACTTCTCTTCCAACAAGCCACAAGGCAACAACAACAACAACAATAGTGGTGGCTCAAAGGCACAACCAGGGACCTATAAAGGGCCCGTTGAATGCAAGTTCTATCCACGAGAAATATGGTTGAGCATGTCCCAAGAGCAGCAACAAAAAGTCCGAGCGCTAAAACAAGCAAGGAATGCAAGCAATAGCGGGGGCAACCAACAATCAAAAGTGGCAGCAGCCACAGCTGCAAACCCTCCCAATAACCACAGTTCAGCTGGGAACCAGTTTGGCTGTCACAGCCACATTGGAAACGGGAATAGGAATTGATTCGCCGGCCGGGGCCTTAAGATAGAACCTCGGGTAGGCCGGCCGATAGTCCATCTCAAAGAGATGACCCAGTCATCCAGTGATAAGCCAGGACGTTGCGAGCTGGATAGCCATGCAGACACAACTGCAGCTGGATCTAACATGGTTTTACTCGATTCGCTGGATTCTATCATGACATTTGCTGATGTTGCTCCATTTTCAGACGTGTACTCACCAATGAAAGATGTTCCTATTGCCCGTTGTGCTACTGCTTGGACAGACCCAACGGACGGTATCACATACATATTGGTATTCGGACAGGCCCTCTATTTCGGAGAATCATTGCAGCACAGTCTGATATGCCCGAACCAAATCAGAGAATGCAATTTGAATGTGGTTGAAGACATACCAAGAAGATACTGCAGTTCTTCCAGTCACAGTCTTATCTTTCGGGCCGACGGTTTCGAATTGGCAATACCATTGTTAGTTGATGGTGTTCTGTCATACTTTGACACGCGGAAGCCGACACGCCGGGAACTCGATACATGTGACCAAGTCCTCGCAACCGACACTCATACCTGGGACCCATACGCCCCCCACTTCAGAGAAGATGAAGAAGCAGCAACCGCGTCGTTCCCACGAGTAGTGGCCGCCCTCTCTGGAGGAGTTTCGACTGGGACAACTGAATCTTGGATACGCTCCACGGACAACCCTATACTCATCAATGTAAAACACAAGGATTATCGCCTCAGATACCTACAGAAAATCTGTACAACCCGTACTCAACGGCCGGGGTATACTCAACAAGAGATTGGCGACCGGTTACACTCAGCTTTTGTTAAGAGTACCGGGGACAGAGAAAGCTCGGAGATACTCCGAATTTCAGCTACTTCAACCAAAACTTCGATTTCCCTAACAGAGGAAGAGCTTGCCATCCAAAAGGAAGCAAAAGCTCGGACAAAAGAAAGGAAACTACTCCGCCGCCAACAGGATGTGATAGATAAGGAAACTTCCCTAGAGAAGAGATCATTTATCCGCCGCGGACAATGGGGACCTTCGATAAGAATTCCGGAGAAAGTGGACAGATATGATTCAGAGGCCATTGCAAAGATGTGGAACATCAGTGTTAAGAGGGCCGAAGAAACGATTAAAGTCACTACCCAGGAAGGCATAAGAAACCTTACACAACCAATCACCCGAAGGCTAAAGACCCAAAAGTGGAGAAACAGAAAAGTACTTAAGGGTCGGTGGTTCGCTGACACCATGAAGTTCAAAGTACCGAGTATCATTCGGAATGATACTGACGCACAGATCTTTACCAATGGGAAAGGATATGTGGCATTCTATCCAGTAAGAGGGGAGAAACGATGCCACGACGGATTATCTTGCTTCATAAATGAGGTAGGAATACCGGAACACCTTGTCACTGATGGGGCAAAGGCCCAAGGAAATCATGAGACACACAGCACCGGATGGACTAAACTTCGATCGGAGTATCACATACGCCAAACCTACATACAGCCCCACTGTTGGTGGCAGAATACGGCAGAACACAGTGCAGGGGACCTAAGGAGATCAATACGATTAATGACTTCTAAGAAAGGAAGCCCGAGGAGGTGCTGGGCCTTTTGTGGAATGTTAGCGGCCGGAAGGTTAAGTAACACCGCATCTGGGGACCCATCTGCGATGGGAAGAACGGGGTTTGAGTTAGTCCATGGATATACTCCAGATATAACCCCATACATGATACACGATTGGTACGATTTCATCCGGTGGTACGACCTACAGGATAAGTCGGAGAAATACGGAAGATGGCTGGGCCCATGTGGAGATACTTATGGAGGTGGCGATTGTCACTACGTATTGTATAAGACTGGAAAAGTACACATAACAAACGGCACACGGCCTATATCTGAAGTGGAATGGAAACACCCAGACACTATCCTACAGTTAGAGGAACACAACAAGCTACTTAATGAAAAGATCGGCGATGAGGCAAAACCCTCGGATACTTACCTGGAAAACGAGTTAGGGGAACCACCCTTGGGCCTATTTGATGGCAAATATGAGGGTGAGGACGAGGTACTTATGGCTGAGCCAGAGGCGTCTTCCCCGGACATTGATGACTTAACCGACAATCTTGATGAGTACCTTGGAAGCCAAGTGCTACTGCAGATAGGGGACCAACGGATTCGCGGTACGGTTAATAACCGGTACAGGGACGCAAGCGGAATCCTAGTCGGAGAAAAGAATAACAATCCACTCCTAGATACAAGGTCCTACGAAGTTTCTATGCCGGACGGATCCATTGAGATCTACACAGCAAATGTGCTAGCGGAGAATCTCTATTCCTCCGTGGACGATGAAGGGCGCATGTATTGTCTCCTGAACGAGCTACTTGACTATGAAAAGGATAAAGAGGCTCTGACAGTACAACAGGCAACTATCACTACTAAGTCCGGACAAACTCGGACTAAGCCGACAACCAAAGGGTGGAGAATCCTGGTCAGTTGGAAAGATGGGACTTCCTCTTGGGCAAAGTTAAGTGACATGAAGGAAAGTTTCCCCGTCGAAACGGCCCTGTTCGCCAAGGATCAAGGCATAATAGATGAGCCAGCCTTCAAGTGGTGGGCCTATCGGGTAATTCGGAAGAAAGACCGGATTATCTCCAGCGCCAAGACCAAATATTGGACCAAATCCCATAAGTATGGGGTTAGACTACCAAAAACAATTGCTGAAGCAAGAAGGATAGATGAGGAATCTGGCAGTGACTATTGGGCCCGGGCTATTGCAAAAGAAATGAAGAACAATTTCATAGCTTTTGAGTTCAATGATGAGGACAAAGTACCGGTGGCACATACAAAAATCACTATGCACATGGTATTTGATGTGAAGATAGATTTAACTCGGAAGGCCCGACTCGTTGGGGATGGGCATAAAGTGCCCGAAATATCACGGGAGTATACATACTCAAGCGTGCCCAGCAGGGATTCGGTTCGGATGTTCTTCTTAGTTGCTGCACTTAATGACCTTGAGGTCTTAAGCGCTGACATCCAAAATGCATACTTAACCGCACCAATTAAGGAAAAGTACTACACAGTGGCTACACTGGAACAAGGATTTGCACCGGAGTTATGTGGAAGGCCCTGCAAAATTGTGAGAGCTCTGTATGGATTACCAGTAGCGGGCGCATCATTTCGATCTCATCTGTCTGAGCACTTAAGGGGACTTGGATATAAGTCTTGCAAGGCGGATCCAGATGTATATATGCGACCGGCTGTAAAGAAAGATGGCTCAGCATATTACGAATATTGCGTGGCATATGTGGATGACATCCTTGTATGAGGGATGGATCCAAAGTTCCAAATGGATGCAATCGAAAGACAGTTCAAACTGAAGGATGGAACTGTTGAACCACCCACTTTCTATCTAGGGGCGGATATTGGTAACACATCTGTTGATGGGGCCGAGTACTGGTCCATGTCTTCAACAAAGTATACCTCCAAAGCCGTTAAGTCTGTTGAAGAGGAACTGAGTAGGGGGCAATATGCCTTCAAGGTACTCCCAAAATCCGCAAAATCACCATTGGCAACTGGGTATAGGCCCGAAATCGATGCCTCACCAGAACTTGCTCCGGAGAAACAAAACTATTACCAGGGTTTAATAGGTATACTCCGTTGGATATGTGAACTCGGGAGGCTAGATATTGTAATGCCTGTTTCACTTATGTCCCGGTATCTTGCACAGGCCCGAGAAGGACATCTAAACCAATTGTTTCATTTGTTTGCATACTTAAAGAATTACAGCAAATCAAAGTTGGTGTTTGACTGTTCCATCCCAGAACTTGATGAATCAGTTTTCCATGAATGTGACTGGGCCGAATTTTATCCGGAAGCGGGGGAACTAATTCCTCCGGATATGCCCGAGCCACGAGGAAACTCCGTAACTACCACATGTTTCGTGGACGCTGACCATGCTGGTTGCAAGGCTACTAGGAGGTCTCATACGGGAATCATCATCTTTGTTAACAGGGCACCAATCCTATGGTTCTCTAAGAGACAAACAACTGTTGAAACATCCACGTTTGGCTCAGAAATCGTGGCACTCAAGATCGCAATCGAAATGGTAGAAGGCCTACGGTATAAGCTCAGAATGATGGGCATACCTATAGAAGGACCAACAAACATGTATTGTGACAATGACTCGGTTGTTAAGAATGTAACACACCCGGAAAGCCCTTGTAAGAAGAAGCATAACAGCATTGCTTACCATAAGGCACGCGAATGCATTGCAGGAAAGATTATCCGGATTGGAAAGGAACCCGGTGAAACTAATATTGCAGATCTACTCACTAAACTTATGGGTGGGGTAAAGCTATTCTCCTTATGTAGGAGATGTATGTGGCGGTGCAAATAAGGGACCGGCCCTTAAGGTATCTTCTACAAGTACTTAACAGTACGAGTACGAAGACACGGGGACTCTAGAAAAGCGCCGGTAACACACGTACAGACGTACGAACATTCGGGAATACACACGAATGAGATAACACACACGTATGACTAACAGGCAAATAAGCGAGCCGACTCGCTGAATCGCTAACAGTAATAGAGCACCGATAGAGGTTCGATCTCAGAGATCATATTACACGTAATTGCTCACAAATCTAAATACTAATACTTGAAATCACTGAATACTGCTAGTAAGAATATCTAGCAGACTACACGTGTAAACGCGTAGTGACGAGAGGAAAAATAGAATTACATGAAAATCGTTACTTGAAATTGTGAGCAGAAATTTGTTCTTTTACTAAAATCACCATGTTGGTGCATCGGCCTGCTAATACTCCAATGCACACACTAAATCACTAATAATCGGCATCGACCCGCTAATACTTCGATGCGCACGTGTCCTTTGTACCAATGGGCTGTAGAGATTTACCTTGCGCCCGGTAGATTTGGTACATAAGGCCCTATTTTTAGTAAGAAGGAGAACCGGATCGGGTAAGTGGTAAATTCTCATTCCCACTTCCATTCCCATCTCCAATCATGTTAGTCCATTCCTGCAGAAGCAAGATGACTCGTACGATCGATCACGAGACTCATTCGTTCGTTCATTCACGTCTCATTCATTCACTCGTGTCTCATTCATTCGCTCGTGTCTCATTCGTGCCTCATTCGTGTCTCATTCGTGTCTCATTCGTTCAGTCGCGCGCGCTCGCTCGATCGACTTCAAACATCCTTGAGAGCTAAACACAATTTACTACCATCCTCGCTCGTTACGTAGAGTAGGGATATGAGTATCCTTTTCATATCAGCATCAAAACTGGGAAAGTGGTTGATGGTAGTGACTTCGGTGTCATTCTTCTCTTCGCCGCCGGCCATCGTCGGTATGTTCGGCATCTGTGGCGGTTCCGATCCTCCGAGAGAATTGCGTGGTGACTGGGAATGAGAACTGCTTCGTGTACGCATATGCCAGCGTAGAGGTTGTATTCAGGTCCGTTCTTGTTCCTCTCTGTGTGCAAGCCTTCTTAGAGCTTGCGACTGTTAATCTATTATTTTCCTTCTGAATCCGATTTGTTGAGAGTCTGATTCAAAGGCTTCTGAAGAACAGCAACGCTGCGTTAGTGTGTTAGTAGACGAACGGCTGTACTCTACGCGTGACAATTGTGTTTGGATACTTTTGCAACGGATAATCGAACTACAGGCGAAGCTAGGGAAACGCCGGATCTCTTCTTGCTGTGACTTATTCAGATTGCAGCGAGACAGACCTTAGTATGTAGATTACAAGTAGTTGATAGCAACTAGTGTGAATTTTGGGATTTAAATCAGTTGAATGTTAAAAGTATGAGATAAAGTGAAATCCTTGCCGAAATGCAAGATATCTCTTTTATTGAGATGAATACGTTGCAACTGCTGTTGCGTAGTGCTGAGATTACTCACTGATTATTTCCGTACATGTATTGGTCGTTGACCATATATATCTGTATGCATGTATATGTATTGTGTGAGAATCGCACGTCAACGGTTTTCTTCTCTTGTTCCGTTAGGAAGACTTCATGATATGTTTATCATTAAGGTCAGGAATTGCTCCCGTAGCTCGTGTGATATTTTATGAAATCAGAGTTTGCTCACCGAAGAACAATGGCAATACTGTAAAACAGGGATTGCTCACCGTTGATGCGCGATGGGAATCGATGCGCCGTGGGAATCGATGCGCCGTGGGAATCGATTACTTAGATTGATACGGGACTCATTGATTCGTACGAATAGGAAATCTACCATCAGGTAGCTTTGGCACTTCTGGTCACGAAAGGAATTCAATAGTTACCCTCCTTCTTTGCTGTATGTATTGATTCTGAAAAATTGGTTTGTGGGAAGTCACGATCGGATTGCCTCTGAACAGCACCACCGTAGTAACTGGCTAACCTTTCCATCTCACCAAGAAGCCGCTGGTTATTGCCTAAAAAGTCCTCACGGAACGTCTCTGCTGCACGCTTTGCACAACCAAGTTGGTGCATATGGAGTCTCTCTCCCGGCGACGCTAGATGAATATTATGTGGGTTTTCTCCAAAATCAAGATCATAAAAAGCGTTGCCGTTATGTACACCGTGGTGAGAGATGTTTTTGAAATACTGTTCAACATTCACTCCTTCGTCAACCGTTGGAGCAGTAAAATCAGATATATTCCAGAGCCGAATGGATTTGTACTCATCCCCATTTTGGTGCTTAGACACTTGCATGTTACCACTTTTAAGTGAAACGGGAACCTTCAAAACATTCACACGAGCATTAATACCAAGTGCTCTGGGACAATTGCAATGCCTACAGATCATCTTTGAATTTGATGTTTGATAATGTCCACAAAGTTGGTCGTGCTGGGGAGTATCACCTATGAAATAAGCAACCGCAAATTTCATTTGAACCGACCATTTCTTCTTGTTCCACGGCAAATTAGACCATTCAATACCATCCGTTTGGTTGCAGGCATCTTTCAAAGAAGAAAGAGCCAAACGAAGGCCAGAGTGAAGATTATTCACATTGTCAATTGATTCGGCACCTTTATCACGTGAACCCGTTGGATGAAAATATATAGCCTCCCAGGCATCCGGCCGGGAGTTTCGAGTTAGGGTGTTGAATATGCCAAGTGTCATGTTCAGTGGGGTAAGAGTGGTTTGACCACTATTGTCAATTGCAATTCCATCCATGTAGAGAATGATAGGAACCAGAATTTCATTCGATTTGGATTTGCATCTCTTCTCCCAAGTGTTGATCCACCATTCACCGTGATGCAGTTCGTCAATATCAATATTGCCTTGAAGTTCTGGATAACGGACTGGTAAGGTTGGGTCTTCAGCATGGGGGAATGACAGATTGGCTTCCTTCACCAAAGTCACATTTGTTAATAGGGAATGAAGTGCTTTTTGGAACGACCGGACATAGATTTGTTTGCGACTGGAAACGTCAGCACTCTGTGATTTCTTAGAACACCAGTCAATAAGATGAGGTTCAAACCCATCACCTTTTATTTCAGGCACAGTTGCAGAAATCTCCTTCATGACACTTGCCCTGGTCTTTATGAGATTGTCTTTAGTCCATGAAAATAAATTAAGCCGCTCCGATTCTATAGCCCATTCATACAATTCGTTCTCTGCAACTAATGGTATGCTATGATTCCGCATGATTTTCATTAACTTGATCTTGACCTTCAGTTCGTCAGATACGTTTCTTCCTACATTGGGTGTTGTAATTGTCGTGTTTGAATCACAATGGGAATCGTCAACATCAATGTTGTTGTCTTCTTCGTCATCATTGACACTCAAAGAGTGGGGGGCCTCTATGCTCTCACTTCCTTCTTCCTCATCATCATTGTTAGGAAAGAAAAAATTGTCATCGGAAACAGAATCATCGTCATCCTCTATGTTTGTTAATTCCTGACCAATCAAGGCACGCCCAATCGGTTCGACAGAAGGGTCGTACATAACTTGATTGTCAAGCACCTCTGGCAATGCGCCGTCACTACTCTGTGGACCATTACGGGTGTTTGTTCGACCTAATTGTTGAGTAGCATCCTCGAGCTTCTTCGATTTTCTAATGAATATGCAAGATGCAAAATCTACTAGCCCCGAAGATTGCTTGAAATAAGAATAGCATGATGCGTCATTCAAAATATGGTCCCGAAGACCGGGAGAAACAACTACTCCCGTTTTCTTTCTTAGTCGCGCTGTAAACAAGGGGGGTTTCTGCTTCTTGGTAACCTTCTTCTTTCCCCTACCTATAGTGATCAGAGGAGAGTCCCGGTAGCAACGTACACAATAAATCTGATATTTAGGTGTTGTCACCATCGTTAGTACGATAGTCAGTAATAACAATAGAAATGAGGAAATGATTGAGATTGAAAAATTGCGACCATGCACTGTTTGTTTCAGGCATAAAATTCAGTAACATGCCACTTGTACTTCGGAAACAGATGCCAGTGGGGTAGGAAAATGCAATGTGCATAAAAATATTATGAGTTCGACATTAATTTCAATAAATAGGGTGAAATTACAAAGGGGGACCAGTGGAGTTCGACCCAAATATGCGCGTGATTCCGAAAGAACCCCGAATCTCGTTTGTGTGATGAAACTCCGTCTAGAAGGTTACGTTGTCAACTCTCTTAGGGTTAGTGTTAAACGTTCAACTAACAACTCCACCAATTTATTTGGCTTGCTACATCAATTTTGTTGCCGTATTTTTTAACCGACAACAAGATTGTTCGACGATGTTGTTCAAAAGATAGAAGCTCCAATCGATTGTTTGTAATTCCTCTTGCAGAATTCTTTTCGGGCTGTCATTGTTGTCACGACTGTCGCTGTTGTTTGAGCTGTAGCTTGTCAGGACACTACTGTTCTCGCTATCTGATGTTGAGGAGGAGGAGGAAAACTCTATTTCTATCTCCTCTTCCCTTGTTGGACGCTGGATCAATTCCAATAGCAGCCGTCTTCTTGTTTGATTGTCGGCCCTCTGCTGTCTTCTTCTTGCTTGGTTGGCTTGGAGTCTCCTTGATTGCTCTGCGTTTCTTTCAGCTTTTTCTCTATCTGCTGCTGAATGGGTTTTGTTGTTTGTATTGCTCTTCATTCGTTAATTATTTTCTTGTTCTTCTATACTTTGGTGTTCAACCAGATTGTTTGACAGCAATTTCCGTATGCCCAATTATGCTTCCTACAGTGCTGCGGTAGGTGTTGCTGGTATTTTCCAACCGGTTGACGTTTTCATCCAAACGTCTGGTCTTCCGAATAATATTTACTTACCGAATTGCTCAACGACAATTTCCATATGCCCGATTACACTTCCTACGTCGTTCTGATAGGTGTCGTTGATGTTTTCTGACCGGTCGACGTTTTTGTCTGGTTGTTTGGTGTTCTGAATATTTTGTCTTCTTCTGTCTTTCTTGGTGGGCCTGGTGTTGTTCTTCCTCACACGGTACGCACGGGTCCTCGCACCTTCCTCTTGGGGTATTTCGGCACTTCCAAATGTCTCTTCTTGAGGGATACACTTGGTGGGTAGCGTCTTGTTCCTCGCACTGTACGCGTCCTCAATACTTCCTCTTGGGGGTCTTCTTTCCGAATATCTTGTCGGCTTGGTCTGCTTGTAGTATTTCGTCTTCTGGAGTATTTCGTCGATGATGTACTACACTACAAATGTCTCTTCTTCTTGGAGGTCGCCTTCAGAATATCTTGTTCTTTGTTGAGGGTCGTCTTTGATGTTCCGAGTATCATCTCGCCGTTGTGTGCAAGTGTCTCTTGTTGTAAGCCCGTAGCTTGGTACCAACCGACTCTCCAACCTCGTGGTGGAGAGCTCCGTGATTCTTCGAAGAATGTTTGGATGGCCCCGAAGGATGAGGAAGGAGAGTGTGGTTATCCAGCTAGTACCTTGTGCTTATTGTTATTTGTTCAAAACTAAAAATTACGAGCGGACGAATCCACTCTT
The DNA here is from genome assembly GCA_037355745.1 of Pseudo-nitzschia multiseries. Taxonomy (NCBI): domain Eukaryota; phylum Bacillariophyta; class Bacillariophyceae; order Bacillariales; family Bacillariaceae; genus Pseudo-nitzschia; species Pseudo-nitzschia multiseries. The sequence continues at coordinate 1,128,930 of CM074782.1, read as the reverse complement.
TGCCAAGATCACTAAATGCACTAAGGTCAAGTCCATTCCTTCTCCATTGACATCTGTTATCAATGTGGCCAGTACACCGGCATACCAGGGGCCATATATATTTCCACTGAGCCCCTGCTGTAAGATCCGGTACATAGGGACTTGAAGCCAGCATTGGAGAAGATATCTTCTCCAGACACGTCGTCCTTGAAAGATACTTCTCCAGCAGGACGTACATCATGATCGCTAACAACTGTAATTCCGGATTATGAGTTAATTAATCTATTTTCTGTTTTTCCAGCGCTTAACTTGAATCCACGTATAATCCCGTGTTAAGCAATCCTCCATAATGAGACTGCACGTGCATTCTCCTGTTGTAGATTAACTAATATTTCCTCGGTGAATTTGTCGGGGAGACGTGTCTCATTTTGTCTATCTCCAACATAATTGAGCTTCGCGTATCCGTTTCATGTGTCAATGCTATTTCCCATATGTCATTGATATCCACATGAATATCATTAGTATACTTAGTACCGGATCCTACGCCCCTGAATTTTCATGTTATACTTTCTTGTGATATTTTGCTGTGTCCGATTCTTCTATCAATGATCAATTCATTTGGTCGTGACTCATTCTTTTGTTTTCTGTGATAGACTCCCTTCGATACTTATATCTTCTCGTCGGACTTCATATGCCCGAGTGTCTATCCATCAGTAATCTAGTCTCATTCCTCATTGTATTCGTAACACCGTACATTCTTAGTTTCGCCGCGCATCTAATCAGTATACATATGTGCGCACGTCGATCTGTTTTCTTATTGGTTCCTATTTAACTGCACGTAACGGTTCTATCTTGTTTTCACTTAACAACACGATTTGCTGGTTGTTAATCGCGAAGAACTTCTTTAGGTCTGACTCGTATTTCTTCCTGTCCTTACTCCGTTCCTTCTTTTCTTCTAGCCAGAGGCGACTATACATCTCCTTCTTGTGGATATCCTCGACCCCTCCTTTTGTCCAGAGACTTTCCTCTGGGAAATCAACTGAGTAATCGGCGTTGGTTAGCCCAATGAGTGTTCGAATTGGTTTGGCAAGATCGGGGTTCAGTTTGCCGGCTGCAACTTTCACGGCCTTGTAGAACGTGTCAAACTGTTGGGACACAGGTGTTCTGTGGTCAATGCTGTGATCGATTACCAGCACTCCTTTCATGTCTGTTTGATCTTGCCCTTGTAATCGGGAATTGGACCCGCCCCCACCAGATGTAGATGCACCGTTGTTTGCACCCTTTGTGCCTCGGTTACAGTGGCGTGGCTGTCTGTTGTCGCCCCCCCCCATGACTGGTTGTTCGTTCGACCGAGTCCAAACACTGTAACTAACAACTGTAATTCCGGATTATGATTTAATTAATCTATTTTCTGTTTTTTCAAATACTTAATCGGATTTCACATACAATCCCATGTTAAGCAATCCTCCATAACGAGACTGCACGTGTATTCTCGTGTTGTAGATTAACTAATATTTCCTCAGTGAATTTGTCGGAGTAACGTGTCTCATTTTGTTTGTTTCTGACATATTTGTGCTTCGCGTATCCATTTCGTATGTCATTGATATTTCCCATATTTCATTGATATACACATGTATATCATTGATATACTTAGTATTGGATCCTAAGCCTCTGAATTTTCGTGTACTACTTTCTTGTGATATTTCACCGTGTCCGATTCTTCTATCAATGATCAATTCATTTGGTCGTGACTCATTCTTTTGTTTTCTGTGATAGACTACCTTCGATCCTTATGTTACCTTGTTGGTCTTCATATGCCCGAGTGTCTATCCATCAGTAATCTAGTCTCACTCCTCATTGCATTCATTGTATTCGTAAGATCGTACGTTGTTCATTTCACCGCGCGTCTCCTTCGTGCGCGTCGGCCCATTTTCTTATTCGTTCATATTTAACCGCACGTAACGGTTACATCTTGTTTTTACTTAACAACACGATTTGCCGGTTGTTAGTAACTTATAATACTTCTATTAGTTGTTTTTCTACTTTTACAATACTATTATATTGTATTATTGCAGCACTGCTTCGTTTCACGCATCTGGAGGAGATCAATGATAGACTCTAGTAGTAGTAGTAGTATAGCCGATGCATACATTCTTATCAATTGACTCTGCCTGGTTCTATTGGTTGTGTTGTGTTGTGTTGTGTTGTTATTTCCACCGAATGGAATGGCAGTGGGTTGGTTGGTTGCAATTGTATTCCTTTTTTCCTTCCAAAGTTGTGTTCGATTGAATTACATTGAATTGAATTGAATTCGATTTTGTTGTGTTGTGTTGTGTTGTGTTGCGTTGTGTTGTATCGTGTTCGATGCGATGCGATGCGATGCGATTCGATTCGATTCGATTCGATTCGATTCGATTCAATTCAATTCAATTCAATTCAATGCGATTCCAATCGATTCCACGATAATACAACGCAATCAATTGGACAGCTCGATGCCCGGTCGTTCCGATCGCAGCATGTCCATGTTTTCGGGAGACAGGTCGCTCCGGAACCACCGCAGGCTCTGGGGAGCGGTCCGAACAAACTTGATCAGGGCGGCCTGCGGGACGGGCCACGACGACAACGACGATGACGACGACATCATCGATGATGTCGACATCATTGAGTTGCTGCCGTTGCCGTTGCTGTTGCCGTAGGCCGACAACGACGTGTAGCGTTCGACCGCAACAACGGCTGATGTTGCCGTTGCCGCTGTTGCAACCATCCGGTGGAGCCGGTACCCGTCGAGATGATGATAATCGTTGTTCCACATCCGCTGACCCCCCCGTTGTTGTCCCGGAAGAAAGTATCGGGCGTTGCGCATCGATATTCCCTCGAGTCCCTCGCCGCAACAGGAATGGAAAATGGCGTAGCTATGGCTTCTGTTGTTGTTGTTGTTGCGATCGTCCGACACGACGGCACGGATCCATTGCGGGGACCGGCCGTCGAACTCGGCATCGTCCAGAACGAGTTCTTTCAGGCGATAACCGCTGCTGTTACTGTTGTTACTGTTGTTACTGCTGTTACTGTTGTTGGTTTTGGTGGGAGAGGGAAAATGCCACCCCATCAGGTAGACGCCTCGGGAGTGGTTCCAGGTGATTTTTTCCAGCAGGGGAAGGTGGTCAAAGATTTCCGAAAAGTTCCGGCGTTTTCTGGCGGCGTTTGCGCGAGCCGCGGCTTCCGCCTGTGATGTTGTTGTTGTCGTCCAGTGAGGAAAGTTGACGTTGGAAAGATCGAGCTCGCGGAGGTGGGGAAAGAGCATCGCTACTCCCAGCAGGACGGGGGCATCCGGGAGGACCGTTGGTCGGGGAAGCGAAACATCCAGGGACGTCCAGTGGGTCTGCCGATCGTCGCTTTCGGTGAGCTTTTGGACGATCGCCAGCACGCCGGCGTGGCCGTGATTGTTGTTGTTACAATTGTAGCGGCCGCACATCTTCTTCTTCGTTCGTTGGTTAGTTTGTGTTTGTGTTTGTGCTTGCAGCCTTTCGTGATCCTGCCCAAACTCCTCCTCCTCCTCTTCCTCTTCGAAGCACCGATCGATTCGGTGGATCCTCACGGAGGGATACCTCGCAAATCGTTCCGTGAGTTTGGTTTGGTTGAAGAGGAGTTTCTGGAGGAGTTTTTGGAACCGCACGCTGCCGCTGATGAATTTCCTCTTGTTGTTGTTGTTGTTGTTGTTGCTGTTGTTGCTGCTGTTGTCATTGCTGTTGTCATTGCTGTTACTGCTGTTGTTCTCGCTGCTGTTTCCATTATTGTTGTCATTGTCATTCTTGTTGCTGTTGTCATTGCTGTTCTTGTTGTTGTTTCCATTATTGTTATTCTTCTTCTGCGAGAGCAACACCAGTTCGTAAAAGGGTTCGATGATCGGAATGGTTCCAATTCGGTGGCAATCCGTGTGGCAGATCCGGGAGACGAGCGACACGGATGCCAGGTCTTTGGAGTTGAGGAAATTAAGGATTTCCTGGCGGCAGGGGATCGGGAGCAGTTCAAACGCAGATGCAGATGCAGATGCAGATGCAGAGTGTGAGGAGGAGGAGCAGGAGCAGGAGGAGCAGGAATAGGAGGATACATCTGCAGGAAGAGCAGCGGAGGACGACTTGAAGCTCATGGTTTCGTTCGTTGATGTTGTTGATGTTGATGTTGATGTTGATGTTGATGTTGTTCTCAGACAGTGTTGATTCGACGTAGAGAATGAAACGAAGAGTGAGTTGTAAAGTGGTTCTTTTTCGGATGGATTTTGTGGTACCGGTATGATATTTTTGTTTGTTTGCGAATCTCAACTACGAGCTCCTCTTCTGTATCGATCCAGAGAATTATGCAATTTCTCTGTTTCTCTGTTCTTCTTTTTTGTGAGAAAGTCTTTTTTGTGAGAATGAGAACTATAATTTCGTTGGGAAAGGTATGTGCGTTTATTTCCATACTTGTTCTAAAAATATATCCTTCTCTAAAAACAATATCTCTACACACACCTTGCATTGCTATGAAATAAATATACCGGTAGATAATATACTTGCATGTCTGAAAGCATAGAGTCATAGATCCATCTGTATTCAACTTTCCAAAACATGCTTCAATTACCGTACCGTACGAACCGGTACGTACCACGTGTATTTCCAGCATACTTGTTCAAAAAATATATCCTTCTCAAAAAAATATCTCTACGCACACCTTCCTGTGAAATATATATGGATATACTTGAATGTCTAAAAGCATAGAGTCATAGATCCATCTGTTGTACCGGTACGTACCGGTATTCAACTTTCCAATGCTTCATTCACAACGAATGCATTACCGTACCGTACGAACCGGTACGTACCACTGAGTTACGGATTGGATACAACAGATTTTCAACAAGAACAAAGTGGAACAGTGGCTTTTACGGGAACGATTACATTGCGTTATATTGCGATACCGGTATGTTATAAATTCGGGTTTTGAGTTCTATTGGGTGATTCCCGAAATACTTTTATGTACTACATAAACCGGAAATTTTCTACTTAACCAGTCGTAAAGTTACAAATCATAGTCGATGTGAGCTCACGTTGACTATGATTTGTAACGTTACAAATTTTTATAACGGAACTCCTGACTGAATTTTTGTCAGTCCCCCAACGGATTAATCACACATCGGAACCCACACATCCAACGGATCAGATCGCCAATTTTGGCTGATTACAGTACGAGTAGTATTAGTACGAGTACTAGTACAAAATATTGTCCAACGCACCACAACAACCAAACCGAATTTCTAATAAAAGGTTTATCTGCTGTTGTTGCTGCTATGTGACAACGACAGAGGAAGAGATACATATTCTTCAGCTCTGGACATAATTTTTATATTGTAATAAAGCAGCGATGGTGAAGACAGCAGCAGGAAAAAGGACCGGAAAAAAAAACTACAGCAGAAGAGAAGTCATGGAACTTCTATACACCCTCAAAGCAATCCTTCCTGTTGGTCCTGAGGATTGGGCGCAAGTCGGCCTAATCCATAATGACAACTTCCCTGATACCAATCGAAGTGTTGAGAACCTCCGTAGGAAATACAACGGTCTATATCGGAAACAAATTCCTACCGGGGATCCAAATTGCCCCAAGGATGTGAAGTTGGCAAAGAGGGTTAAGTATTTGATTAAGTGCAAGGAAGGAGTTGGTGATGGACAAGAGCATATGGAATGGAAGAAGGATACCAGACCAACACGGAAGACGAAGAATACATAAGTAGTGGTGAGGAGGAGGAGGATGACGACTCTGACGATGATAACATTCCTCCGATACCACCACTTGGTCAACCTTCGCAAACAATGACTCAGCCAACCCAACAGTCAACCCAACAGTCAACAGAGCCAACCCAGCCAACACAACCGCCCCTTCGTCAACCTTCCCAACCAACCCAAGAAGAACCAGAACTCAATACACGACCAACTGCCATAAACAATACACCAACGACTCCCATAAACGTACCACCAAGAATTGTTGTTCCGCGCTCTCGGTCTCGGTCAGCTTCCTCTTCTTCTTCTTCATCTCAACGGTTTCCTGCCACGCGTGCTTCCCCTTCTCCCACCAGTACTCCGCGATCAAAGAGACAGTACCGCAGGAACGCCACCAACATCAGCACCACCACCGACAGCAACAGCACCAACGGACGGCAGGAAATTCTTGATTTCTTGAGAGAGAATTCCGAGCGCGAGAGGGAACAAAGAATAGAGTATCAACGGCTTGAAAGGGAACAAAGAGAGGCTGCCTTGGAATCGCTGAAGGCCGCCATAGTAGATGTTGCCACCATACTCCTAAACGGGCTTCGTTCCAGCAACTCAAATACCAACTCCAACTCAAATCCCCCCCAGCCCGACAATCCCAACAACTCCAACTCGGTTCCCCCCCCGGCCGACTCCGCTTAAGAGTCTTGTTCCTGTTTAATAGCAGGAACATTCGGTGTAGGTTGAGCAGGAGGTTGAGCAGGAGGATCCAGAAAAATAGCAGGAACATCCGGCGTAGGTTCAGAAAAATCGGAATCAGAGTCGGAATCGGAATCCGATGAAAGAAAGACTCGTTGATTGGTTCAGCCTTTGAGAGTCCGGTGAAAAAGATCCTGTTGAATCTGTTGCCGGTTTTTATCAATCTGTAGCTCGTGTTTAACAATCAGTTGTTTGTATATAGCAATCTGTCGTTCGTCTTGAACAATCTGTTGTAAGAGCCGTTGTTCGTGTTGTCGTTCAACTTTGGCTCTAAGAGCCTTAAGAATTCTTTGTTGTTGTTCTTGTTTGGAAGCTACCACCATGATGTTGCTTTTGACTTTGGAAGAAATCAAATTATGAGCTTTGCAACTTGCCAAGAAAATGAAATAATGAATTACTAGTAAAAAGAATGAATTACTAGCAACTACTAGCAACTACTAGTAATATCTCATACAATCGTAAAGTTGGCAGTACATGAAAGTCTCAAATCAGTCGGAATCAAATCAATAGGAGTCAACGATTCCCACGTCGATTCCCATTTCGATTCCCATTTCCATGTATGGAAGAACTGATGGGATTAACCCGTCCGGCGCTGTGTTGAACCCCTCTTAAGGAGTTGAACCTCTCTTGAGGAGTCGTGCGGTTTTTACGAACCCGAACACCAAAAGCGAAACTACTCCGGATGGATTGATCTGGATCAAAACTACTCGTATCTACTCTAACTTTCCAGCAAGCTCTAAGCTCATAATTCCAAAAGTTATCAACAGCGAAAGCTATGTCCAAATCTACAGCAAAACCTAGTACTTATTTGTAAATTATTAATCATTATCTACTACACTTAGGATCGACCATGGAGAATCGGATCGACCATGGAGAATCGATACTTGACCATGGTGGAGAACCGGCAATCCACTTTGGACCGATCGACCGATCGACCGATCAACCATATCGACCATGGTCTCACTCAACAACAATCTACTCGGAATCGACAATCGACAATTTACTCAACCACGCAAAGCGAAATTCGAATGCGAACTGCGAATGCGAACTGCTCAACGGCTCAACGGTCGAAGAGGCCGGTGGCATCTTCCGGTAGGTTGTCGTCGTAAGAGAAGTATCCGTCCTTCTTATGCATGAAAACATTCAGGATCTGGTTGTGACCAATGGTACTTGTTTGGTAATTGTACAGAAGCATCATTAAGTTCAAAATGACCTTCCTATTGCCAAACGTCTCCAATAGGAGCATGTCTTTCAATTGTGGAAACTGCCCCTGGATCATTCGCATCCCCCACTCTGATAACTGTCGAAGGGACGTTGCTTCTCTGTTCAACAGAATAGCCTCTAGGGTATCCGGATCGTGCTGCGAACTTTGGACAAGGCATTGGTGTCTACCTGTGGCAACCCTAAATGCGGAGTCAACACAAACCATCGCTTGGAACTTGACGAACAGTTCTTCTATTTTATCATAAACACCATGATCGGTGATCGTGCTGTCATGCCAGGTACCCGGGCAGTTGTAACAGCAAATACGAATTCTCCCATCGGCAGCAAAGACAAAGACACTGTTGACATAAGTGTCGCACACCCAGCTGTTGTAATACCGGCTCTGAATCAACCAATTGGAAGACTGCTGAATTTTGACTTTGAGTCCATCGGCGGCACCCCAGACACGGCGTTCTTTTAGTCTTGGGTATTTGGCACCAATCGCGCTGATGTATTCCTCCAATTCTTCTTCAGTTGGAGGTCTAATCATTGCCTTTGGGTGATACTGCAATACGAACAAAAGAACCTTTCTGGAGAACTTCAACCATTTGTACATAACAGTAGAGGTGAGTCCAAATGCCATCGACACAGATCTTGCAACGGATCCTCGTGTTCTAAACCAATGAAGTACTAGACCAAGACAGCAAGTCGCGTTTGCTTCGCGCTTTCTTCCACACCATACTCCATTAGCGTTAACCTTCCTTTTCTGAACAGCATCGGTGTATCTATCAACTGTGTAACTATCGAATGTTGGTTCAAATAGAACGAGAAGCTCTCTAAAGACTGTGTGGTCGACACCACAGCAGTTGAGAAGAGCCTGATCGTTGCCAGAGTTGAATAGATAAAGAAAGGGAGACTCGGAATGGCGCCGAAGGGCTATCCTTGGTGTTCTCCTATCTCTTCGACGCCTTTCTTCTGCGTCATCAGCATCATCATCGTCATCGTCATCCTCCTCATCTTCTAGAAGATACAAGCAAACAAGCAACTCAAGTGACATATTCAACGGATGGGCAACTATTTGTTATGTTGGCGGTTGAGTAGTACCTATCGTCGGTTGAGTCAAAACGTTGAGTCGCTGAAATGGTGAGTACGAGTACAGTACGGTAGGTGAAAATGAAAAATTCGATCGTGAAGTTGCTGAAAAATCTGAACGTCACTGAAAAATCTGAACGGATTAAACCCACATGTTTAATCGTATGAAGAAGACAAATTTGGCTAATATTATTGTCCATGTCATGAGATTCCAGATTCCAAAATGAGATTTATGCACTTTCCCGCCAAAAAATTTATGTACGAAATTTTTGATCCAACGCATGAACATTCGGAACCTCAAACCATATCACACCAACTAAAAATTTCTTATCTAAGCAATACTGGTCGCACACGACTAACAAAAATTCTGTGCCACCAATCGAACTTTTACGAGAAGGAGAAGAGTGTGGTATTCCAACGCTCACGATTGAAAATTACCCACGATTCAAGAAAATCTGAAAAGCAATGCCACGCAAGCCAGTTTTTCAACCTTGAAGACTGGATGAAGAACATATCCAAATTCTCCATGTGCTTCTCTATGTGCAATGTACGTTGAATTTCGATTCAACGGCTGTTTACTGTTACTAGCCTTCCAACTGCTCCTCGGAGTAGTTGACAAAGCTAGCTCACAATCTTAGTTTTTAACCAATACATAAACCTTATTTTAGTAATCCTATGGCTTCGGCGGACGAGCACGTGTACTCACTCCTAAGTACCAAGAAAAATGAGCGTTTAAAACTCGCTCAACGGTTGGAGGAGGGAGTGGTACTCCGGTAGCAGAATGTGGTACTCCGGTACCAAAAAGTGGTACTCTGGTACCACACTTTATTCTGGTAGTATTTTCTACGTGATTTCGAGTAGAACGTACTGTGCAATTTCCAGTCCTATTTCGAGCACTGTTCTCTTACGACTAGTTTCGATACTCCCAGAACAGACTAATACACAGCAGATTAGGGACCAGAGTAGGTATATGCCAAAAAAAGAGCTAGAATTAGTCTGTAGACCTATTTCTTGCTAGAGAGCACACCATGATGAATATTGAGGCTGTTTGGGCCAAAATGGGAGCTTGTTGTAGTTCGGACGCTGGAACGAGAAATATGGTCGTCCCGTAATAAATGAAGCAGCACTTGTACTAGTTGTTCGGACGCTATGGATACACCAGTCCCCTAGATCAGAGCAGGCAGAGCAGTACTTGTAGTTTGGATGCCGGAGCAAGAATTACACAGTTTCCTCTAGATTGGAGCAGCGCGGTGCTTGTAATTCGGACGCCGAGTCCGACGGGCGCGCTTCTTCCTCTTTCCAGCAGTGGCAGTTGGAGATCCAGAAGGAGGAGGGGGGGGGGGGGGGGGGTCTTCTTCTTGTTGTAGGGGTTGCTCAATGAAGAATTCCTGGCTGCTACAGACCAAGAACTGGCCCGGGGGGCCTCGTAAACAACAAGCAGCTAGAGTGGTACCAAGTAACACCGCCCCTCCTCCCCACTGATACTACGAGGAGGAGGTAAAGGAGGAAAGGGGTGTTGACATGGTAATCTCTATGGCTTCGGAAGGACGAGTACAAAGGAGGAGGAGGGGTATCGGTGTTGCTTACAGTAGTGTTTCGACGCTGCTACAGGGGGAGTAGGAGCTGTTGTTGCTGCTACGGGGGGGACAGGGGGAAGGGTAAACTGGTACCGATTGGTGGTACCGAGGAGTACTCGTAGGAACAAGTACAAGATGTACGGTAGGGATCAGTGGTACCATTTTGGTGGTACCATTTGGTGGTACCGGAGTACCACTCACTTTGTTAAGTAATAATTTTTTCAACGCATTGCACGTGTTTTTAGGTATACTCAAGCGTAAAGAGGGAGCAAACGCGCGGGATTCGCAGCAGCAACAGGATTTGGTTGATTCCTCCTTCTCGACACCACCTGTGTAGAATCTAGTAGAATTCCTACTACAACCTGGATTTTTGCTGTTTTCCCCGGTTGTAATTCATAATTTCGCGCGCCTCGGATTTTTCTTAAGGGAGTTTTTTCTTTAGAGAGGGGATGACACGTGCCAACCAAAACGGAGGACGGGGTGTTACCTATAGTACCTTTTTAGAGGCATACGACAATTGTTACAGGGGGGGGGGGGGTTGTTCTCGATTTTGAATTATTAATAAATATTGTACCGTACCGTAGTGATCCATTGATTTCTTCTTAATCCCGTTTTGTGTTACAGTTGTTGTGTTCGATCGAATATTACGAAGTACTTCGTACTTCGTACGGTACTTCGTACGGTACTTCGTACTTTGCACGGTACTTCGTAATACTACCGTATTATCTTCTCATTTTGAGAGCGGATACGGTACCGTACGGTACCAGTTCGTAATATTACAAGTACGGTAATTACCGGTACGAGTAAGATTACGTATCGTAGAAAGTCGAAGGAAGGAAGGAAGTCATGTACCGGTAGAGTACCGTACCGTACCGTACGATAGTAGTCAGTAAGAAGGAATCGAAAAATAATAAACATGGAGTACGTTCGTACCGTACGGTACTCGTACTATCGTACCGGTACGTATCGGTACCGTACCGTACCGTAACGTACGGTATTCATACGTAGCGTCAGTATACCATAGTACCGAAAAAATAAATCGACCTCTCAGAGGTTGTGTTAGTGGTCCCGTGTGTTGTGTTGTCCCATGCAAAGAAACAAATGTCATTCTCCAAAACCAAATAATGTACTTCGTATTTTCTTGGTGGAGAACGCTTTTCCCGTATCTGATGTACCGTACCGTACCTACCGGTACTGTACGGAGTCTTCTCATCGACGAATGTGACTGCGATTGCGATTGGGATTGCGATTCGTACCGTGCATTAGTGTTCAGTTCGTTTCCTACGACTAGGTAGCATTGTAATTACGAGAACTCGTACCGTACCAGTATCCAGCTTCGCACTACTGTGTACCTACCGGTACGTAACCTACCTATCATCGTTCCACGCTAGAAACGATCACAAAACAACCATCGAGATAGATAGATAGATTGATTGATAGATTGATAGATAGATCGATCGATTGATCGAACTGTACCATTCCTTCATTCTTGTCTGTCTTCCGAACATGCTCCAACAATTCGTAGTATCAGCACTAAGATTATTACTACTTCTTTCCTGCAACCGCAACCGCAACGGCAACGGCAACCTGCAGTCGACAACTGTTACGACTGCCTTCTCCAGCACCGCTCCACCAGCTGCTGTTGCTCGAACCAACCGTCACAACAACAACAGCAACAACAACAACAGCAACAATAACCACTGCTACTGCTGCTGCTGCTGCTGCAACACAAAAAATAGTATTAGTTGTAGTATTTCACCCGCACTGACCATGGTTACATCTGTTTCCTCCGAAGCCGAAGCCGATTCGACGACCACTACTACTACTACTAGCAATAACAATAGCAATAGCAATAGCAATAGCAAGGGCCCGCTCCATCCCGTGAGTTCCGTGATCTCCGACCACCACAACAACAACAACAACAACAACAACAACAAGAAGAAAAACCAGAACCGCCCCGCATCGATCGGAGACATCGTCACGGTCCGGCTCTCGCTGACCCCCGAGGACGGTTTCGTTCCCGAGCATCTCTTTGATTGCGAGGGAAGAATATCCCTCGTTTTGGGATGGGGAAACTATTTGCCGGGACTGCACGAGCTGCTGGAGGGCAAGCGAGCCGGCGATTGCATCGTTGTTCGAAACAACAACAACAACAACATCAACAACGATAACAACAACATCAACAACAACAGCGCGGTCGTCTCGATCGACGCCGGCTTTGGAAGGAGGGATCCCAATCTCGTCATTGAGGTTCCCAAACGCAACCTGAAGAATCTACAGAGCGCGACCATCGACAAGATCAAGGTCGGACAGACGCTGCACCTGAACGGGGGAGGAATCAAGGTAGCGGTGCTGAAGGTGACACCCGATGCGATCGTGGTGGACGCCAACCATCCGTTGGCGGGATCGAGTTATTCCTGTGATTTACTGGTCGTAGAGAGCGTCGATCCGTTTCCGATCGATTGCTTGGAGTATTGTTGTGATGGTGATAATGTCGAGGAGGAACCATCATTAACATCAATATCACCAACACTATCACCAACACCAACACTATCACCATCACCGTCACCGTACAAAATCGCAACGCTCGCCATGGGCTGCTTCTGGGGCGTCGAGTTGGCGTTGATGAGGACACCCGGGGTGGTCGGAACGAGGGCGGGATACACGCAGGGAAACGTGCATCCACCGTCCTATTCCGAAATACGGGAGGGAACCACGGGACACCGCGAGGCCGTCTTGGTGCTATACGACGAGCGGGTCGTCTCCTATACGGACATTCTCAAAGTATACGACGAACGGTTGGCCGTGACGGCACCGGAATACTTCAAGCTCGACCTATTTGCGGGATTGGATGATGATGATAATGGTGATGATAATGATAATGATACCACTCCAAAGATCCGCTTCGCCGGAGAATCCCAGTACCGACACGGGATTTATTACCACGACACCCACCAGCAACGACTCGCCGCAGACTACATTGCCTCCATCAAGGACAGCCGCTATTGTTGCGACGTCGATCTCAATGCGGCATCCGTCTTTTACAGTGCCGACGAACACCACCAACAATATTTGTACAAGGGGGGACAGGCGGCACGAAAGGGATGCCGGGAACCCATACGGTGTTACGGATAGAATCGAATCGAACCGGATAGAATCGAATAGAATCGAATAGGATAGAATCGAATAGAATCGAATAGGATAGAATCGAACCCAACCCAACCCAACCCAACCCAACCGCGGATACTACAGTAGTATCGATAGAACTGTACAGATAGTATGGAATATTGCACAATACTATACTGCACTATTATACTATCGTACCGTACCGTTACTGTACTGTACTGTACTGTACTGTACGAACAATGAACGATATATACCAAGGAACAATCTAATGAATCAATCAATCAATCAATCAATGAACCATCCAATCCAATAATTCCGTGTTCACAAGAACACTATAGTATTATTACTTCTATTAAATTTTAGTTTATTTTAATTTCCCTACTACTCCGTATATTATTACTAGTCGCGGTCGCAGCTAGAGGCAGGATAGACACAACACCGCTAACGAACCAAAGCGAACCGAAACGACGCTTGCAAGATAAATAGATAAATAGATCAATCGAACGGCACCGTATTGTTCTTTCGCGATTATATACACATATCCATGTTTTCATGCAATGCAACAATGCAACACAATACAACACAATACAATGCAATACAAGCCTTGTTTGGACTCGACTCGTGCCAAGAATGAAAGACAGATGTAGTACGTGCTGTGCCTCGTCATGTTGAAACACAAAACAAAACAAAACAAAACAAAACGAAACAACACCTACCGGTATTCCGTGGTCGGTCGGTCGGTCGGTCACGAGAAACCGCTTTTGTTGGCTGGCTGGCTGGCTGGCTGGCTGTACTGGCTTCGGCTTGTCCCATTCATTCTAGTAGGTAGCACAGCGTCAGCATCATGCTGCACGTATGATTGGAAATGTTTTGGGGCGACAGAATCTCTCCATCGATAACACGATCAACAACAACAACAACAACAACCGCCACAAAACCTTGTTGTTGTTGTTGTTGTTGTTGTTGTTGTCACGGGAGTTTCGCAGCAGCAGCAGCAGCAGCAGCCAGCGAAAAAAACACCGCCGCCGCGGTCACGGTCTCTTTGCCGAATGATCGAATGAATGAATGATTCTTGGCCGTAGCATTGTTGCATCAATGCTGTTGCTGTTGCTGCCGCTTCTGTTGTTGTTGTTGTTGTTGTTGCCGCTGCTGCTGCTGCAGTGCCGACCGCATCCGCCGCAGTCCACCGTAGGGTTCCCAGCACAGCCGCGGGGACGCAATCGAAACGTCGTCCTCGTCGTTGGTAGTATTGGTATTGATATTGATATTGGTATTGGTAGTAGTATTGGAGCGCACAACGCGCACGTGAACCGGTGCGCGTCCCAGCGCCAGGCACACGCGAACCTCCGTTTCCGCGAGCCATTGCGCAAACGCGTCGTGTCCCTCCATGCCGGCCAGATCGGACGGACAATACCCCTCGCTGTCGGGTCCGATTACGGCCAGGAAGGTCGCGGCGGAACAACGATGTTGTGGTGGTGGTTGTTGTTGTTGCTCTAGTTTCTCTTGTTGTTGTTGTTGTTGTTGTTGTTGCTCCTCCTTTCCCCACAGAACCGCGAGCTCCTCTTCTACCAGCCACCGTGCCACGCCGGCTTGTCCCCGCTGGGCGGATTTGTGCAAGACCCCGTGGCCATTGTGGTTTACCACCGTCAAATCACACCCCTTGGACTTGAGCCACTTGAGGGCCTCCAGTCCACGATCACCACTGTCGTTATTGGTAGTATTGTTATTATTATTGTTATTGTTATGATTCGTGTTGTTGTTGTTGTTGTTGGTGTTGGTGTTGGTGCCCTGGCTGCACCACAGGACGGGGGTGCACCCAAAACTATTCCGTCGGTGGATGGCACAGCCGTGCTCGTACAGGCATTCCATGACCGGGAGGTGCCGCTGCCAACAGGCCCATCCAAAGGCGGTCGTCCCGTCTTGCGTCTCGGCCTCGAGGAGCTCGCGCAGGGACGGTTTTCGTTTTCGTTTTTGTTTTTGTTTTCGATGGTGTCGGTGTCGGTGTTGATGCTGGTGTTTAGATACGTTGTCGTTGTCGTTACAATTGTTGTTACAATTGGTGTTGTGATGGTTGTCGTCATGGTTGTCGTCATTGTCATCGTCGTCGTCATCGTCGTCGTCGTCGTCGTCGTCGTCACGGTTGTTGTCCCCCCCTCCTTGTTTCTTCTTCGCCGCGAGGGACAATAGGTATCGCACAACGGCCAAATGCCCGTTGCGGGCCGCCCAGTGCAGTGCGGTTCGTCCCCGAAAGGATCGCTTCCCCCTCTGTGACACGCACGGATCGCACCCACACTCTTCGACCAGGTACTTTACCAATTCCAGGTGCCCGCCCCCCGAAGCCCACAACAGCGGGGTCGATCCCTTGTCGTCAACATAGTCAAAGATTGTTGCGGATGAGGGCTGGTGCTGGTACCTTGTTCTTCGCGGCGTTGTTGCTGTTGTTGCTGTTGTTGGTGTTGTTGGTGTTGTTGTCGTTGTGTGCTGTTGTTGCGATTGCTGTTGTTGCGATTGCGATTGCTGTTGTTGCGATTGCGATTGCTGTTGTTGCGATTCCACCGCCCTCCGCAAACCGTCGAGGTCTCCCTTCTTGATGCAGTCCATAAGATCATCCTCGGTTTGTTTGTGATCGTGATCGTGATCGTGTTTGTGTTTGTTGTCGTCGGCTTCGATCACGACGGATCTCGACGACGAAGTCGTGGCAGACGCGGACGGCAATTCGGAGTTAATGATAGTTGCAGTTGAATTTGCAGCTGAAGCTGCAGCTGTGGGTGCCCCATTGTTGTTATTGTTATTGTTGTTGTTGCTGCTGTTGCTGCTGCTGTTGCTGCTGTTGTTCTGGGTGGGATCGTACACCACCATGGCCCCCGCTCCGATCGTGGTCGACTGCGCTGCGTTCGTGGCAGTCGAATACTCCAATCGATGGGATTGTTGCTGGTGCCACCAGAGTCCCTGACAATTAGTGTTGTTATTTGTTCGTTGATTGTTTGTTTGTTTGTTTGTTTGTTTGTAAAAGACCAATACAATGCATACCGCAACACAGAATCGAATTCGAATCGAAAGGAAAGGAAACAGCTACCGTCAATGAACACCCTTTGTTTGTTTCACATACCCACACAACAACAACAACGACAACACAACATGTCCATTCATGCATGCAAACACAAACACAAACACAAACACGCAATCATTCATTGCTTCGTTCGAGCGCAAACCAACCAACCAACCAACCAACCAACCGACGCACGCACGCAAACAGAGCAAACAAGTAACGCACGCACCTTTTCTCCCTTGCACCATTGGATGCAGTTGGGACAGGGGAGCCTCCCGGATCGTCGCAGCCACAAGGATCGTTCCACCGAGATCATGGACAGGATCCCCGAGGGCTGCGCTCGAACGTCCGGAACCATCATTGTTCTTATTCCGGATTGATGATGATGATGATGAGGAGGAGGAGGAGGAGGATGATGAGGTGGAGGAGGATGCGCATGCGCTCCAAACCGAAACCGATCCTCCAGCAGGGGGACCATGGCATCGGCGAGCTGTTTCGGGGAAGAGACGGTCAAGGGCAACCCCCAGTCGGACACCAGTGTCACAGCCACCACAACATCGTCAGCAGGGGCAGGGGCAGGGGCAGGGGCAGGGGCAGGGGCAGGAGCAGTAGTAGCAGTAGCAGAGGATGAGGACGGCGACGATTCCCGTGAAGAATTACCTTGCTGGTGGTGGTGGTGATGGTTGTTGTTGTTGTTGTTGTTGTTGCGTTGAAGCATGGCCTCCCGCTTCCATTGATGGTACAGCGTAAGGGCAATCCGAGACTCGGCATCGTGTGGTTTTCCGGTGTTGCTGCTGCTTTTGCTTTTGCAATTGCTGTTGTTGTTGGTATTGGAAAAGGACAGCGACAGCGACAGCGACAGCGACAGCGACTTGCGAATTAGTTTCCGGATGCGATCCTTGTGCGAAATACAATAATCGTGGTGCAACTCGCAGAGGACTTGTTCCAGGCACAACAACAGAAAGTCTTCCCGCTGGCTCTTCGTCGTCGTCATCGTCATCGCCATCGTCGTCGTCGCCGTCGTCGTCACACCGGCACTTGCTGTTGTTGTCGCCGCCGTCACACCGGCACTTGCTGTTGTTGTCGTTGTCGTTGTTGATGTTGTTGCTGCCGCCGGAAATTGCTCGTCGTTGTTGTCGTTGTCGTTGTCGTTGTCGTTGTCGTTGTCGTTGTCGTCGATGTTGTCGTCGATGTTGTTGTCGTCGTCCCGCATGCGCATGCGCATGCTGATCTGTCTGTTGATGGATGTTGTGGTCGCCGATATACCGGTAGTATGTCTTCTGTTCCTGTTCGCGTTCCTGTTGCTGTTGCAAATAATAATGGATGATTGCTTTTCTGGTGTCGTACGTACGAGTACCGTACGCTACTCGTACTCGTTCGTACTGTACACTCAAAAATCGACCGGAAAGGTACGAACGAGTACGGTACGGTACGGTACCGTACGAGTACGAACCGTACTGTATGATGTTTCAAATAATTGTCCCCCGAGGTGAGGTTGATCCCCAAAGGGGAGGAGAACAACGCGCGAGGAAGGGGGCTTACCTAATTCATGTGTGATTCCGAAGGGCGGCCGGATTAGACAATTCGTGATTAGGTGATGGGGTGGGTAATAACTTATGGTCTCCCCCGCGCTCTGGGAGGGTGGGTGGGGAGGGCTCGGCGCCAGAGTGAGGGCGCTTGCCGGCCGGTCAAGCACCATACTACTAGGCCTCTTGCTTGTTGGCACGACCATTGCCAGAGTTGATCTTCTTGCTCGGTAGGAGTGATGGCCAGCACGGCGTGGTCATGTCATATATGTGCTTGCAGCTCCTGCTGCTGAAGCAGGCACCTTTGATGTGCCACGAGTGGCATCTCTCTTGGCCATCTGGTCTGGAGAGGGGGCCTTTCCCTTTGTCTCGCATCGTGTACGTACAAGGGGACAGGACCCAAGTGGCCAATACTCACTGAATGTTGTGACCTCTTGTGGTCGAGATTCTCTCTGAGCTTCGGTTGGTGGTCTGTTGTGAGGGCAGTGGTGACTGCTGCTGTGAGTCCAGGGTCTCCAGGTGGGTCCCAAGGCTGGTCCAAGTCAGGAAGGTCCCGGTACATCACCACCTTGTGCTTCATATAGTGTTGGTGAGGCCAGTTTCATTTCGGAAGGAGGGGCCTGGCTGTATGAGCCTGGTGGTGGGATTTCCCGTGGGGTCTGTAGAGATAGTCCTGGCCAACCTGAGAGTGTTGAACAGGGGGGTGCAGGACTCCATTAGCCCCAGCACCCTATGAAGCTGAGGATGGAGGACCCCGCCCATGGCTTGGTGAGGAGAGAGCCCCTTGCCTAGGAGGAAGTGAACCAGCTTGAAGGGGATGAAGAATGCCTTGTGGGCCTGGATCAATTCCAAATGGCCAGTCCCTTCTGTTATTGTTGTCGGTCAAAAAAATACGGAAACAGAAACACCGTAGAAACACTACGACGTTGCAGAGATACAAAAAACACACGAATACTCGTGTGTCGAATCTAGCTTAGAATCAAATGCACCTCCACTACTTGGAAATTCCTAAGTGGTAAAAACGATATCACCTAGTAAGGCTACAAACAAAAGAGGTTAATCGGTTAGAAACAAGACATCTCCAAAGACCTGATCAATAAGTAAACACTTGGAACGCTTAAGTACCTTCAAACAAATATACTTAATATCCCGTGAGGAAATTACTTATTGCAATCAAGAAAATCGATACCGATTCTGAATGGGCCTCATTTATCTACCTACTCTACGAACAAGCATACACCCCATCAGATAAGAAACACTCAACCTCAAAAAGACCAATACCATCAAATGACCGATACAGTAAGACCGACACGACACTAATACAGCAACAACAGTATTGGTACGAGAATGGTAACAAATAACCCGGGGAAGATCTCTACCATGCAAAATACAGCAGAGAGCCCCGATACAGTTAAAAATACACAGTAAAAATAAGAGCCCCTCTCTGAGCTCACTTCTCTTTAAATTTCAATTATCCTATACCTTTTGGTCGATTTTTAGAGTTACAACAGGTTATAGAGCCCTCTATCTCCGCCCGATCAGCACCTCAACTGACGGTTAACACCAGAGGCAATTGTGTGTGTGCTTAGCTTCCTGTGCAGCACATTCTAGACCTCCACTCCAGGTTTCGTTTCTTGCGGCGCCTCCCTTGAGGGCCGCACCCTGGACCGTACCTTGTCCTTCTGTTCCCTGCTTGTGGATCAGGGGGTGTACCCGCTATCACAAGCCTTGTAAGCCACAACCAGCTCTCTGGATTAGCAAAGTTACAAACTAAAGACCACCGCCGTCTTTAATGAAAGCCAATTGCACCGGACACGCCGATTGCAATACTGCATATTTTTCTTCCGCGTCCATCATCCCCATAAAGGACCATCAACGCCCATTTGATTGTGTTAAGCACTTCTTTATACAACAATACAACAGACTGCAACTCATCCTACGATAGTTGCTTCAATCACAGATAAGACCGATGCCAACTTCGACACCAACGATTATCCCCTTTCGACACGGCCGACGCACCTTCGCTCGGTCATTTCGTATATCACACCGGTCGATATTTCTTCGGAAAATTCCTTTGGTTATTTCTGCACCTCCGAGGATCGTCCTAATGATCACTCGATACTTCACTATTTCGATCCCCGACCTACTGTATCTATAGATCCTTCTACCAAGAATCTCCTTCTGTAATACACACAAGGTTGATCGATTCGAATAACACACGTCTACAAGTACAACACTGGTCGATTATTTAATAATCGCCGCAGTTACAACCAAGTACAATTGACGACAAAAGGACGATTGCACGGATCAATTAATCCCTCCTATCTACTCCAATTGTTTCTCCGACTCTTGGATACTCCTTTTCTCCTTCTCCAGCGCCGGTCCTTCTGCCATTTCTTTTGACAAAGCCGACGCCACATCCCGATAGGACGCCTACAACCGCAGTAAGATCTACCCCGTTTACCTCCACGGCCTACCAAACAACTTGTACTCCTACGCCAATCGCTTAGCGCAACGCCCTGCAATTGTGACCCAACCGACAATTATTTCTCCGCGGAACGTTCCTTTGCTCTTTCCCCCGGTCCTTTCTTCCCGTACAACGCCTCCGACGAACATTCCTTTGGTCCATTCGCAGATCATCTCCTTTCATCAACCTCGACCAACGCACCTCCACGGATCGTTCTGTGGATCATTTGAGAGTCCGGATACTCCAGATTCTTGTGAGCCCGCTGTTGAGCGACTCACAACCAATCTCCCTTCCAATCACCCTTTCTTCGGTTCCTTCTTTGGAACAATCCCCCGGCTATCCCGCACTCGGTCTTTTCCCTGGTCTCCCCTCCTGAAAACGCTATTCCGGACATCTGTGAAAGACGAACATTCCAACGGTCTTTTCGGTTCATCCTCCATTCTTTCCATTCCACCATGAGGCCACGCATCACCGACTGGAACTTTGTCCAAGCCATACAGTTCTCATTTGTAGGAGCTGACAAGACTGTCACCCAAAATTTCCTGAATGCGGCGTACGCCCAAAAATTAACTGATGTTACCAGCCTCCTAACCTACACATGTCAACACATACGGTGCCACGACCCTCAGACCAGGCGCAATTTACAACGTCAAACCCCTCGTCGCTGAATCCATCACAAAGAATCTCCCTGAATCAGAGGTCTCTGCCAAATACAAAGAACACATTAAACTGCTTCTTGAAAACACTACCATTTGGTACATTGACAACCAGGACACGAGACAACTGGTTCATGACGATCAAGTACTGGCTATTGCAGCAAATGAGGCAAGGTACAACTACAATGGGTATAGAGACCCTACCATCCGATTGGAATTCAGCATCCAACATTGGGGATTCCAAAGAGGATGGTACCCATATGAATTTGCCAAGGTTTATGACAAAAACGGTGGAGCAACAGCGTCTGAGAAATCTATGTCTCTGGAGCCAATGCATACGGCCGTGTCATACAACAATTGAGTGGCAAATATCCTAAAATTCTCCAGGAGAATCATCTCCCGCAAAAATGAATTTTGCTTCGACCTACCAGATCCCCATTTTGAGTACGTTGCGTTGGAACAAATTTACCTCATGGCCTTTCCTCCCAGTTACACATGGACATGGAAATACTCCCCCAACAGTGACTCTGTCTCCTTCCACCGAGTCCGATCCAACTCCATCTCCTTCCAACCCTCCACTTCCTCTTCAAGTCCTCGTGTACGATGTCAGGACAAGTCCAATATGACTCCAATCCAATGCCAGGACAAGAAGTCCACTGTGACTGCGTCACATGAAAATCCATCTACATTGCCCAATTTGGACCATCATTCTGCCCCACCTTGGGGACCAACTAACTTCAGATGGACCTTTAATCCTCAGAATGAAGTTGCAACATTCCGGCGCTTGACAAAATCCGTTCCCCCACCCTCACCACTACTCCTATCTGAGGTGCTTGATGCGGGCACTGACCCTCCAAACGCCGCTCCTGCATACATCCGATCATTACAATCCCCATGCCATAACCAAATTTTCTCCAGACCGAATCATCCGCCTGTCCGTCGACTCTCCAAACGACATCGTGATGCCCTGAAGATAAAGATGTATCACTTGTATGCTAACATCTTGTCAACAAATTGGTTTTACGACACTTTTGACTGAACGTGGCAAATGACTGCAACTTCCTCATCATAGTTAGTTGCCTTAAACCATCACTCTCCCTCCTACCGTCGCAATTTGCTCATTACCGTTTAAATCTCCGAGCACTTGATCAACAACGACACCGGTTAACCATCCTGATTGGACAATTCAACTGACATCGCTAATTCCATCCACTCCTACAATTCGCGATATGATCCATCAGTCATATTCGCTTGCATTCTAGAAATCACGCGGTTAAGGACATACAGACAGACTAAACCAGTTACTCGTGATAGCCGCCAAAGCAAATAACTGTTTATACGATTCATCTCAACGCATATACGACCCATAAAGAGGGACCGACAAAGGTGCAATTTGGTCCGGGTATAACTTAATTCTAATGCTCACAATTTTAGAATCTAATCAATATTACTGCAATCTCCCTACTGCAATCTTCCTACCGTAATCTACTGACACGAAATAGGAATCAAAGTTTATCAGACCCAGAGACTCTAACCGAAGAAGGAGTGTCCACACGACAATGGACGAAACGAGACTGATTACCGACTGATCACCGGTTAATCAAAGACTCCCCTGAAGGCTATGTCCATGTTTGAGCACTTAGATGGGTAATGGCACTAGTGCAGCCGGGCCTGAGCTAATATCTCTTGCTTCCCTCAAACGACATAATGGCCTAGGGGAACAAGCAAACGCCATCGATACGACACATCGAATTCGGGGGGGGGCAGAACAACCGCAGTCTCTACATTCAAATGTAAACGTGTCCCAATTCAAGCATGGAAGAGACCCACACGGCGTCTCAAAATGACACGATAAGGACGAGTAGACGACCCCACCACCACCACCAACAACAACAGTAACACCAACAGTTAGGAGCGTAAAGCTCACGAATAGCAGTAGGTGCGAATACAGTTAGGAGGGATCGATTCCTCCATACAAGTAAATATGATACTACCAAGAGGTGGGACAGCGTACAGATGTGTGCACTAAGCTGTTCTAAGCCTACACGGAGATGGCAGTTGAATTATTCTACAGTAATTTCAACTCCCGCCGAATAGGGGGATCCGGCGGACTTGTAACCGTAAAATAACGGGAAAACAAACCAACGGCCCCAATCCCTGTGAAAACAATTCAACGGCCCCAAATTCCCACGGGAACGTGTAGCGGGCCGGATCTAACGGTCACTATATTCCCGCACGAATAAACTCAACGGCCGGCAGAGGGATTCATAAGCCAAATCAACGGCCATGATTCAAAATCGGAACCCGAACAGTTTGCTTAAGTAAGGGGCAACTGAGCGGTTTCCATTCGGAATAGAAATGTTTGCAGAATTTTACAAGGAGAAACCACTAGAAATATCCACTACTAGTGATATCGCGAGGAAAGTGATTGCTTGAGAAATACAAAATCCCCTCAGAAAATCATTCATATATCACTTACAGAACAAGTAAACAACTATTCCGGACCGGATACCAACCATGGTGAGAGGAAGAACAGCTCGACAGAACCAACGCAACGACAATGCGGCCGCTAATCCAGCGGCTGCAGCAGCTAACCCGGTAGCTGGTGGACCTGCCAACAATGGACCAGCCATTCCTGCCAATCTTGGTTTTACAGCAGCGCAAATGGAATTCATTAGGACCATGATGGATACTAACCGGGCCCCGTCGCTCACACAGGAGGTTCAAGACGCAATTGAACACGCTAATCAACTTGAGGGAATCCCTGG
The DNA here is from genome assembly GCA_037355745.1 of Pseudo-nitzschia multiseries. Lineage (NCBI taxonomy): Eukaryota > Bacillariophyta > Bacillariophyceae > Bacillariales > Bacillariaceae > Pseudo-nitzschia > Pseudo-nitzschia multiseries. Next base: position 1,104,993 of record CM074782.1, on the reverse strand, counting down.
ATACGCAGGGGAAAGGACTCTAACCCCAACAGAGGTAGTTTTCAGAGAGATCTTGGAATCTTTTGGGCTGAACCGGATCACGGCGGATGAGCTTTTCCGGACTGGCTACAGCAGTACTGACTCCCTACGAGACATGGATGAATCTGCCATCAAATCCCTGGTGAATGGCGTCAACAAGACCAAACACAACTACTGCCCGGACCCAAAACAAGTGTATGTGGGGAGGGTTTTCGGGGATCGACTCAAGTTGTTTGTGGCTTGGATCGAATTTCAGCCCCTCATTGGAGCTACAGCTACCCCAGTTGACTGGGTAGCTGATCCGGATGCAGAATCCAAGACCCGGGACCGCCTCAAGTCTCTCAAGGAGGATGACAGCAACACAGCGGCCGGGGACCTCACTCTCCCAGAACCACTCACTGCAATGTCGAAATTCAAGGAATTTGACGAACGATTCAGGGAATATCTTAGACACAAAAGGGGTGTCACCAAAACATCTCTACTATACACAATTCGAAAGGATTCGATGGTCGGTGATGCTGAGAGGGGGGGAACCGTTGGATCTGCTCCAACAGATATGTATGCCAACTGGAATGAATATTCTATACGATGCACCGTCCACTCAGGATCCCACTGGACAAAAGACAACAATACACTATGGGGAATCCTTTTCAAATTGGTGGGAGCGGGTCCCGGTTGGTCCTACATCCAAGGCCTTGGATCAGAAGGGGATGGGAGGAAGGCATATTTCACCCTCTATTCCCAGGCATACGAATCAACGAATGTAAGACTTCTCATAGAAGAAAAGAGGGCCTTCCTACAGAGTTCTACCTACTCCGGGGACACCAAGAACTACAGTTTTGACAAGCACAAGAGGCGTTGGTATGATGCAAAGGAGTTCCTATTGCGGCATAAGGCCTTCCCACCGGAAGACCAGTTTGTTACTGACTTCTGCCACTCTATCTCTGATCCAAGACTCGAGATGGCAGTGCAATTGGTCCTAAATGAAGCAGGTGGCATGTATGACAATTTTGACAAGGCTGTCGCTCACTTCACTCAAGCGCTTGGTATCAAGAAGATGCAAGCCAGTCGCAAAGGCAGTCGCAGAAATATCTCTTCCTTCAAGGGAAAAGGGGGCAACAAACGCAACAACGATAGCAACTCCTCCTCCAACAAGAGACACGGCAACAAGAAACAGAAAACTTCAGGTACCTACGATGGACCTCTGGAGGGAAAAATCTATCCGAAGGAAATCTGGGTCACTATGTCTGCTGCCCAGAAGAACCAAGTCCGGTCCCTACGCCCAGCTCTCAACTCCAATTCGAAGTCTGCGCAAGTTTCTCTTGTTGAAGCCAAAGGGGACAACACTACAGCAAAAGGGTCGGCCGGCGATCAGTTTGGTAGCCATACTCACAAGAAGAAGAACCAAGACTGATTTGCCGGCCGGGGCCTGTCGATTGTATCCCGGGTAGGCCGGCCGATAGTCCATATCAAGAGTTTTGGCTCACCATCTCAAGATAACGGTCGATGCGAGTTGGACAGCCACGCTGATACAACAGCCGCAGGATCAAATATGGTATTACTGGATTCATTGGATTCTATCTTGACATATGTGGATGTTGCACCATTTTCAGATACATACTCACCGCTTAAGAATGTCCCTATTGCCCGTTGTGCCACAGCTTGGACTGACCCAACTGATGGGATTACCTACATCTTGGTCTTCGGGCAGGCTTTGTTTTTTGGCACCAGGTTACAACACAGCTTGGTATGTCCCAACCAAGTCCGGGACTGCAACTTCAACAAAGTTGAGGATACCCCACGAAGATACGACTCCAATTCTACACACGGGATTACATTTCAATCAGAAGACACTGAACTCTTCATCCCTCTCCAAGTCGACGGAGTCATATCCTATTTTGACTCCCGCAAGCCTACAAAGAAGGAGCTGGCGAACTGTGAACATGTACTGGCTACTGATACCCACACCTGGGACCCCTACTCCGCTCACTTTGCAGAGGAGGAAGAAGCCACCAATGCCTCATTCCCGCGAGTAGTTGCCACTCTTTCAGGGTGCCTGCCGGCTTGCGGGACCTCAGTCAAATATTCATCCACGATTCATCCTGAACCACTCGGCACAGGGTACGACACGAACCGGCTACTCTATTTGGCTTCTGTCTGTACTAATAGAGTTCCTTCCCAACGCACTGGATATTCCCCAACGGACGTCTCCACCCAATTCATTTCAGCCCTTGCTGGAACCACCGAGGAGGACCAAGAAAATCTTCGAAATTCAGCAAATTCTATGATTTCTGATGTTTCCACCAAGACTTCATTATCTGAAGCTGAGCTTGCCATTCAACAGGAAGCCAAGGCTCGCACCAAGGAAAGGAAGCTACTAAGGCGGCAACAGGATGTCCTAGACCAAGAAATGTCCCTTGACAAGGGGACCTCCAATAAGGATACCTGACAAGGTGGATAGGTATGATGCCAAGGCCATTGCTAAGATGTGGAACATCAGTGAGAAGCGGGCCAAGGCTACTATCGAAGTCACTACCCAAGATGGCATCCGACAACTGTCCCAGCCTATTACAAAGAGACTGAAGACACAGAAGTGGAGGAATAGGAGGATGCTCAAGGGTCGTTGGTACGCCGATACTATGAAGTTCAAAGTTCCCAGTATCATCCGAAATGATACAGCAGCTCAGATCTTTGCAAATGGAAAGGGCTATGTGGCCTTCTATCCTGTCAGAGGTGAAGTCCGATGCCATGATGGCTTATCTTGCTTTATCAACAAAGTGGGAATCCCAGAGCACCTAGTTACCGATGGAGCAAAGGCCCAGGGGAGTCACAAGACACACAGCACTGGCTGGCACAAACTCCGATCGGAGTATCGCATCCGACAAACATACATACAACCTCACTGCTCTTGGCAGAATACAGCTGAACACAGTGCCGGGGACTTAAGAAGGGCAATCCGTTGGATGACTTCTAAGAAGGGCAGTCCCAGGAGGTGCTGGGCCTTCTGCGGAATGTTAGCGGCCGGCCGGATGAACCTCGTGGCATCGAGTGATCCTTCTTCGATGGGAAGGACTAGCTTTGAATTGGTACACGGATACACCCCAGATATCACCCTATATATGACCCATGACTGGTATGACTTCATTTGGTGGTATGATCTAAATGGAAAGACAAATAGGCTTGGCTGGTGGCTGGGCCCATGTGGAGATACTTTCGGTGGTGGAGACTGCCACTATATCTTGTTTAAGACTGGGAAGGTTCACATAACAAACAGCACTCGGGCTATATCTGAGGAAGAATGGAGGCATCCGGATATCCTATCACAGTTGGAAGCACACAACAAAGAAATCAACGCAAAGGTAGGGGATGAGGTTAAACCCTCTGATACTTATCTTGAAAATGAGCTTGGCGAACCACCTCTGGGCCTATTTGATGGCAAATATGAAGGAGAGGATGAAGTGCTCATGGCAGAAGCTGAGGCTTCTTCTCCGGATGTTGATGACCTATCTGTTAAAGACCTTGATGAGTATCTTGGGACTGAAGTATTACTACAGATAGGGGACCAACAAATCCGGGGGCTAGTCAAGGGCCGTTGCAGGGATAAGGATGGCGTGCTGATTGGTGAAAAGAACAACAATCCACTCTTAGACACGAGGTCTTACGAGGTCACTATGCCAGATGGATCTATTGAAATCTATACAGCCAATACACTTGCAGAGAGTATCTATTCTTCCGTTGACGATGAAGGGCGCATGTATTGCCTGATGGATGAAATTATCAATTTCGAAAGGGATTCGGAGGCCTTAACTACCCAACAGGCTACTTATACAACAAAGTCCGGACAAACTAGAACAAAGCCAACAACCAAAGGATGGAGGTTCCTTGTTAGATGGAAGGATGGCACTACATCCTGGGCAAAGCTAAGTGATATGAAGGAAAGCTTCCCGGTTGAAACAGCAATATACGCCCGTGAAGAAGGCGTCATAAATGAGCCAGCGTTTAAGTGGTGGGCTTATAAAGTACTTCGGAGAAAGGACCGGATCTTATCTGGCGCTAAAACCAAATACTGGACCAAGTCCCATAAGTACGGGGTCCGGCTCCCTAAGTCTATTTCAGAAGCAAAAGCAATTGATAGAGAAACGGGGACCGATCATTGGGCTCGGGCTATTGCAAAAGAAATGAGGAACAGCTCTATTGCCTTTGAATTCAATGAGGAGGACAAGATACCAGTGGGGCATACCAAATTGACTTAACACGGAAGGCCCGGTTAGTTGGAGATGGCCACAAAGTCCCAGAAATCTCCAAGGAATACACTTATTCCAGTGTACCCAGTAGGGATTCGGTTCGATTGTTCTTCCTAGTGGCAGCACTCAACAACCTCGAGGTACTCAGTGCGGATATACAGAACACTTACTTAACAGCACCCATCAAAGAGAAGTACTACACAATAGCTACAGAGGCCCAAGGGTTCGCGTCGGAACTATGTGGAAGGCCCTGCAAGATTGTAAGGGCTTTATATGGACTCCCAGTTGCTGGGGCATCTTTTTGATCACACTTGGCTAGTCACTTAAGGGAGCTTGGTTACGTATCTTGCAAAGCAGATCCTGATGTACATCTCTGATCTGCGTTCAAACCAGATGGCTCAGCTTACTACGAGTACTGTGTGGCCTATGCCGATGATATCCTTGTATGTGGAATGGATCCAAAGTTCCAGATGGATGCGATAGAAAGGCAGTTCAAGTTGAAGAATGGAACAGTTGAAGAACCTTCTTTCTACTTAGGGGCCGATATTGGGAAGACTTACATCGATGGTAACCCGTACTGGTCCATGGCTTCATCTAAGTATACTGCAAAAGCCATCAAATCAGTTGAAGAAGAACTACTAACCGGAAAATACGCGTTCAAGGTACTACCCAAGACAGCAAGGTCACCATTGAGATCTGAGTATAGGCCTGAGATAGACGCATCACCAGAACTTGATCCGGAGAAACAAAACTACTATCAAGGTTTAGTTGGGATACTCCGGTGGATATGTGAACTCGGTCGATTGGATATCATTATGCCTGTGTCACTTATGTCTCGATATCTCGCGCAAGCCAGGGAAGGTCATCTCAACCAGTTGTTTCACCTGTTTGCATACTTGAAGAATTACAGCAAGTCTAAGTTGGTGTTCGATGCATTTATGCCTGAGGTAGATGAGTCAAATTTTCAGTCGTGCGACTGGAGTGAGTTCTATCCAGAGGCCAAAGAGCTATTGCCTCCAGATATGCCTGAACCAAAAGGAAAGGCTGTCATTACCACATGTTTTGTAGATGCGGATCATGCGGGATGCAAGGCTACCAGAAGATCCCATACAGGAGTCATCATCTTTGTTAACAGAGCACCTATTTTGTGGTTCTCCAAGAGGCAAACAACTGTTGAGACATCTACATTTGGCTCGGAAATAGTCGCGCTTAGGATAGCAATCGAGATGGTAGAGGGGCTAAGATACAAGCTACGGATGATGGGCATACCTATAGAAGGACCTACCAATATCTATTGTGACAATGAGTCAGTCGTGAAGAACATTACACGACCAGAAAGCCCTTGTAAGAAGAAGCATAATAGTGTTGCTTATCATAAGGCAAGGGAGTGCATAGCAGCAGGAACTATCCGGATTGCGAAGGAGCCAGGCGAGTCGAATATCGCGGACTTACTCACTAAATTAATGAGTGGAACCAGGCTAATTGAACTAGCAATGAGGTGTATGTGGCGAGATGGGGTCGATGAAAAAATGAGACCCGCGGGATAGGTATCTTCTACTAGTTCTGTACTACCACGAAGACACGGGGACTCTAGAAATCACGCGGTTAAGGACATACAGACAGACTAAACCAGTTACTCGTGATAGCCGCCAAAGCAAATAACTGTTTATACGATTCATCTCAACGCATATACGACCCATAAAGAGGGACCGACAAAGGTGCAATTTGGTCCGGGTATAACTTAATTCTAATGCTCACAATTTTAGAATCTAATCAATATTACTGCAATCTCCCTACTGCAATCTTCCTACCGTAATCTACTGACACGAAATAGGAATCAGAGCATCAAACAAGTTTTACGATTCGTTCCCTACAAGTGCCATTTCCACATTCACATACCACGGTGCATATCTATGTCACTTCCGTCATGTGACTAGCTCCCATCCGAATTTTCTACATCACCAAACGACACCGCAATGCCATGAAGATAAAGCTGTATCACCTGCATGCTAACATCTTATCTATGAATTGGTTTTATGATAACACTGACTGAACCGGGCCCACTTCCTATGACCATCCTTATCTCCAACCATCGCAATCAATCGAAACCGAATCACCCATTCCAATGATGTCTACGATTCTGTGTTTCGATCCTCTACAACTTGATGTCTCGTTGGCCATCCAATCGATACTCACGCTAGTATGCATCGAACAATTTCTGTGATTGTTTACACGATCAAATCTACGATACAACGAAAGACCCTCCAGTTCAATCGATACGAATTCGATGAGCATCATATAGACAAATTCCAATCCTACGACACGATTTATGCCCACAGGTACAAAATCCATCACTTGTCTTCGATGCTGTCCTATTGGCTTCCCGGCTCTAGATTTGTCCCCCTACAGTTGCCATTCCGGCTTTATTATTTGTCATTTCCCTTGGTGTTCCACAGATGGGAGCGATCTAAGCTTCGCTTACGATTGCTAAATCTTCTCCGATCAATCAATCATCTCCAATCCTACTCAATCGTCTCCTATCTCCGCCGGTGCTCACCCAACTTTGATGATTCAACTAATAACCTCCTTAATTGTCCACCCGCCGATTGTCCAGTTATTTCTTCACATGCCGATGCTCCGACTGTCGTCACTCTTAGAGCACTCGATCGATGACGACCCTGGTTTATTATCTCGCTTGGACAATTCAACCACCACGCGTCACGATCTGATTTCTTGAGTTGTCCCTACTACGCCATGCCTAGCATTGCTGTTAGGAGTGCGCAACTGGTCAACGCGACGATCCGTTACTGGGTACAATCCAATCATCTCCCACTTGCTGATCAATCAATCTCTACACGATACCGTCACGTTTTGTCCCCAAGCTTCGATCATGATCGGTTCTGCAACCCTCCCCTCTATTTCAACCGAGGTTATCTATCCTGGATTAGGAGGTGTACACCACACTGAAGCACCTCGGCTGATTGTTTCTCCGATGATCTTCCAAGTATTTATTACATCAACTATCCCGCCAGACAACACAATCCGAGAATTGGCCTTTTCCACTCTACAATTTGATTCTTTGATTCCGTTTCGATACTACGGCTATAATTGATACCTTTGAATACTTGAATCCCCATCGTTTCCAACGACCTTGCCGCGGTTCAAGCTTCGTTTACGAATGGTAACGCTTCTACGATTTGACTCTATGATCAGCTCTACAATCGATTACCACACTTTGCTCCATGGATTTCTACGTTCTGATTCATATCAATTCGATACTACGATTGATCATCGGAACTGTATGGATCTGACTCCTACGAATCACAATGTTCAATTGGTTCTATGCTTTGATCTACGACCAATCGATACGGTTCAAGTATCTACCGTACGCACTCATATCGATTCTTTCTACGTCTTCATACTACGATGGCACACGCATCTCCGATCAACCAATTGTCTTCGTTTCGGATCAATCATCCTACTCGGTGTCTCCTATTCTACGATCAGATCTAGCATCAAACAATTCACACCTTCGAATACTTCTTGGATGCTAATCGCTTCCTATGACCGGCGATTCAAGCTTAAATAACGCTTGGTCAAATCCGATTGTCTCCTCCTTTTCCACCAATGCATCCTTCTCCCCTACTTGTGAATCAAGGGGTGTATGTCCTACAAAATAAGGCTTCTCCGTATAATCCACAACCATGGGATTTATTTAGAATGGTATCCAACCGATTCCACCCAAGCGACATGCGAATTCAAGACATATACTTATCATGTGCACAGCATCCCGGAGTCTCCCCTTCGAATTCTAAACGTGCTCTCAGATGATTCTTTGTTACCCCATCCGTAATACCAACAATCCTGCCTCACCTACGACTCGGCACGTCTCTCTGTGTCCCACCACTTGCAAGTCTTCTTTCCAATCATGGGCCACTACATGTTCCTTTGGTCCCACGATTCGATATATGATATTACGATTTGATCCCACGCCACGTCACAATAAATACTCAAGTTGATTCCTACGATCAACTTCTACGATCCATCAATCTTTGATCTACAATAAAACATTTTCTACGATTGAGTTTTTACGAGGCGATTCTGATTCCACAACCTAATCTTCCAAGCACATGAACATACGCTTCACCCAAGTATTGTTCAATCTCCTCAACTTTGGATCATCGATTTTCCAATCAATCGATTATCTATGACTGACCCTATCCTACGCTTGGCATTGATCCATTTCAACATACGTCCCCTTTGTCGACGTTTGATTGCTACATTAAACAATCCTTTGACTACGATTGGTAACTCTTCCACAATCAAGTCCCAGTTCAGTCGATACTCAAGACTCCTTCAACACTTCGATTAATTGATCCTCAATATCTTGCTTCATCTCCATGTCAATCCTCTTCTACTGAGACCCGCATTAACTTGATCCGTCCCTATGTTGGAATCAATAGATTTCTCTACCAATCATATCGTTCAAACTCCCATCTACTGGAACAACTGCATTCGATTGGTTACACTGACACCATACACCATCAACTCTATTTTCGACGTTCGACTCTATCTTTCTTCCTTCCCTCAATCTCCTTGCATTCCTCCATTGCAACCTCTACCAACTGTGGCAACTACACTCGATTCTCAACAATCTGAGTCATTGTTCTTTTGTTTACTCGAAGCATTCGCCTCTACGATTCCTTCTTCTCTTTGTTGCTCCTGATTTCCCAATCTAATCTTCAAAGATATGACTCCCATCTATCGAGATCCTCCCCTTCTGAGTTCTCTGTCCCAGTTCAATTGATACAGTTGATTCCATTCCTCAACAAATCGAGCCATTGTTTTTTTAATGATACTCAATCGATTCAACAACTTGATATATCGTGACGCGTGATTCACTTCTATGATCGATCGACGCTAAGTATGGTGCCCATCAATTAGAGTGACACCACTATCGATACTTTACAATACCCTGCTCTGGCCCCACAGCACGGACTACCAATCCAATCAAATCTCGATGATTTGAGTTACTGTTTTTCCTACAATACTCAAGCGTTCGAGGATCCCTACAATGATCCTATTGGTTCCAACTTTGAGCATTGATCCCCCCTCCGTTGATGATCAACACCTCCAGTTTAATCGATTGTCCACTTTGTTACTGCGGATGACCGGCTTGCCACCATCAACCCGTCTATTCTCCCTTCCTCGATTCATCCTATTGATTGAACACTCAACAATCCTTTCTTCCGTACAAGACAGCCATCATGACTACTCACAAGTCTTGTTTCCCAATCATGGAGGTACAATTAAATCTACACTTCATTCCAAGACTTAAGACACATCATTCGTCTTCTTCGATGATCAAATGATTGAACCAATTCATACAATCATCTGCAACTATCAATCAATCGCCTTCAGTACAATTTGATACTACGATTGTGATGAATATCTTTGATTACTTGGATAATTATCGTTCCCGACGACCGGCAATTCAAGCTTTGATACCGTTTGGTAACTCCTCTACGATCTGACTCTACGATCCGATATATGATCATATTGATCCCTACAATCTATCAATTGTATTCGACACTCAATCCTTTTCTGTGATACGAACACATATTATGTTTTGTCTCTACGACTAGATTTGACTTCCATCGCTTCTGATTCTCCAATCAATCTCTCCTCTTCGATGTTCCATTCCTTCCTAAGATCAGTAACAACTGTAATTCCGGATTATGAGTTAATTAATCTATTTTCTCTTTTTCCATTACTTAATTGGAATTCACGTATAATCCCGTGTTAAGCGATCCTCCATGATGAGACTGCACGTGCATTCTCATGTTGTAGATTAACTAATTAATTTGTCGGAGAAACGTGTCTCATTTTGTCTGTCTTCAACATAATTGGGCTTCGCGTATCCGTTTCATGTGTATACACATAAATATCATCAGCATACTTAGTACCGGATCCTACGCCTCTGAATTTTCATGTAGTACTTTCTTGTGATATTTCACTGTGTCCGATTCTTCTATCAATGATCTATTCATTCGATCATGACTCATTATTCTGTCATCGTGACCATCAGTTTGTTTTCTGTGATAGGCTTCCTTCCGCACGCTTATTGCATCCCATTGGTCTTCATAAGCCCGAGTGTCTATCCATCAGTAATCTAATCTCATTCATCATTTCGTAATCGTAGTACTCGTACTCGCATCTATTGAATTACTAAGTCAAGTGTGAAGTGTACGTATACGCGATACGTAAATTGTGTCATACGTAACGTACAATTTACAAATACGTGAACGTTTTACGAATACGTATTGTTTTACGTAAACGTAATACGTAATACGGATTAAGGAATAAGAAACAAGACGTACGAATCCAAAGTGTTCTAGATCTTTTATCACAAGAAGAGCGCAATAAGTAAGGTATACATAAGGACGTGTGAGTATCAAGAGATACTTAAAGCACTGTGTATCGAACGCACAATGCGAGTATCTATGAGTATCAAACTCTTGGTACGCATATTCCCACACAATGAAAGACTACGCACACAATGGAAGGACAAATTAGTAAATGAGAGAACAATATGGTCCAGAAACAATCCGATCATAATCTTATCGATAACTCTTTCCAATATCGTAACAGTAACAGATAAAATAACAAATAATAACAACGTAGCGATCCTTGGTCCTATTAGTTATCGATAAGATTACTACACCAGCAATCAACACAACCGATGCCAGAAGGGAACAATACAGAACACAACAATTCTCCAGCCTACCGAGGAGTCACACCAGACACCAGCATCGACACTGAACACAAACTCCGATACCTACGAGGGCGACTAGAGGATCTGACCGAAGATAACTACGACCTACGTGAGTATACACTCAACCAAACCAACCAACTACAAAACCAGAATCAATTATTGGCAGAGTACGGAGAAGAGAGCGACAGTGACGAGAGTGAAGACACCATGTCCAAGAAGAGAGGAGACTACTACGACGCGCTGAAGGATCTGATGGAGCCTGCACAACTGAAGCCGGTCCAAATCCCGACCAGCATCGACGTGTATGAGTTCAAGAAAGCTCTTACAAACGCACTGGCCGAAGTGACCTCCACAAAATACATACAGGGGGGAGGATACGCTTTTCTCTTAGAGACAGAGGAACAATACCGGGCTAGGGAGAGAAACCCAAACGCGGTGTATCCCACGACACCCTCGGAACCCTCCGAGCTAGACGGCACAGTGGAGCTTACATCGGATACTTACAAACTGTGGAAACGTAGCAGAACACTATTCGTGGAATGGAACAAGTACAATCGGGAGGCCCTCCTACTAACCGACAAGAAATTCCCCAGGATGCTCCACGAGTTAAAAGACCCGGGGTTGGAGGCCTTCCCCAGAGGGACCACCGCCCTTGAGGCCTTTCAACACATGGAGGACGAGCTGTGTACGACAGACGTACAACGCGATTTGACAGCTGAAATAGCTAAGAAGATGCGGGACCTAGACTACACCCCCAGTCCATTGGGCCCCAAAGAATACTTCCGTCTTCTCACCAAATACCAGTACCAAATCAACCTCCTACCGGCTACGGCCAAGGTGACGGCAGCCCAGATGATGGACCACGCCCACATGGCCTTCAAGAGGAGCAAACACGACCCTATTACACTCCACAGAGTGGAGGAAGCATGGAAGCAACACCGGGCGACTATCGACGCGACCTCAGAGGAACAGGAACTATTGCAATACAAACGCTTTTGGGGTCTACGCCTCAAGGAACTATACAGTAGCTACCATGCCACCACCGGGTCAGCCAACAAAGTCGAAGTCCAGCATGACCAACGTCTTGCCATCATCGAGGACAACCAACGGGCCCTCGTCAGTGTCTGCCAGGAACTCAAGTCCCAGGCGGAATCGGCAACGGCAGCATCCACCCTCACCATGTCAAGCCACCAGTTGGAGTCCGCCCTATCCGCCCTCACGAGGCAAATGGGAATGTTGGTAGCCAGTCAACAAACCCAAAATGGCACCAGCCCGCAACAGGTCCAGCAGTCCCACCAACCACAGCAACCGGGACGTCGGCAGCACCAGGCTACGAACAAACCACCATCCCAGTGGAAACAGTACAAGCACTACTGTCACTCGTGCGGCGTCAATCTCTCACACGATGGGGGAGATTGCTTCCGGTTCAAACCAAACCACCAAGTAGGGGCCACATTTGCCAACAAAATGGGTGGATCAACCCAACGCGAGGACAGATGGATGAAGTGGAGCCACCCCATCACGCGGGAAACCCACGACAGTCCCTCCCCCTGACGGTGTGGGGAGGAGCACAGTAACATACTTAATCGTCATAGTAGTAACAGCCCCAAGTCAGCGTCATTACTAAGTATCTTACGTGCCCCTTCGAGTCGCACTTCCCGACAGCCCAACAGCAACAACAAACGCGTAACCTTTGCCATGGCCTCCATCACACCCCCGGCGCCCGGATTTGGGGCCCTAGACTCAGCCGCCGCCGATCATTTCGTGCCCACCACATATCAGGGAGGCGCCCACCGGGAAACACCCGGCGGCGTCATCGTAGGCTGTGCCAATGGTAGCACTATGGCATCGCAAGCCACCGATGTCCTGGACCTCCCTTTGCTACCACTTGCAGCACGAGGTTGCCATAAGTTCGATGACGTAGACCTCCCCCTCGTCTCGGTACCAAAGTTGTGTAACAATGGATGCAGCGTGACGTTTACCAAAGATAAAGTGGAGGTCGTGGGCCCCACCAACCACACAGTGTTGCTCGGCGTTCGGGATCCCCTCCGGGACCTTTACATGGTCCCCCTCCATCCAACCAACACAGCTACCCCCCACGTTTCAGACACAGACACAATCACGCAGGGGCCGGCTAAATCTCCAAGGGTGATGAACCCCCCCCCACCATTTTCAGATTCAGACAAACAACTACAGATACACACTGGGGCGGGAGCATATCAGATTCAAGCCGTCCCCAAGCTCATAGCTTTCTACCACGCAGCAGCGGGCTATCCCACCAAGGAAACGTGGATACACGCCATCGAACGAGGTTCATTTGCCACCTGGCCGGGGCTAACTGCCCAGCGGGTTAACCGGTTCCTACTGGCGTCAGAAGAAACCACCATGGGCCACCTCCAGATGGTCCGGCAGGGGATACAGAGCACGCGCAAACCAAAGAAGAAATCACCAAAGACAGTCCAAACGACGCCCAACACTCGGTTGTCCCAAGCCCGCCAGAAGAAGACACGCGAAGTCTGCGTGGACATCGTGTCAGCATCAGACATGCAACCAACCAACGATGAACCCAAGGAACTCATAGCGTGGGACCTACCAGGCAGATACCCCGTCACATCACGCCGTGGACACCAATACGTATTCCTGATGTACGATTACGACTCCAACTACATTGACGTGGAACCCATCAAGTCTCGTAAGAGTGAAGACATACTGTATGGGTTCACCCAGTGCTACAATCGAATGAAGGAGAACAACGCCCACGCCAAGATTGTACGAATGGACAATGAGACATCCAAGAAGCTAATCACCTACATCACGCGGAACAACTTAGACTACCAATTGGCATCCCCAGGGGACCACCGGCTCAACCACGCGGAGCGGGCAATACAGACCTTCAAGAACCACTTTATAGCCGGGCTGAATGGGGTGGATGATACCTTTCCCATAGACGATTGGGATCTACTAATACCACAAGCGATCATCACCCTCAACCTCTTACGCGCATCCCGTACACAGCCTAAACTGTCCGCGTACGAGCTACGACACGGGATATACGACTACAACAAACACCCAATGGCCCCATTTGGATGTAGAGTCATCATCCATGATAGGACCCAAGAGCGTGAAGCATGGCAGGACCATGGGACGAGGGGTTTCTACGTGGGCCCGGCGTTAAAGCACTACCGGAACTACACGTGTATCGGGGGAAAGAGTAGGGCCACCAGAGTGAGCAATACGGTGGCATTTTTCCCAAAAGCCCAGATGCCACAAACATCTTCCACGGATCGATTAATTATGATCCTCCAAGATTTAAAGGAAGTAACTACTAAGCCCCATCCTCCGATTCCCTACGTGGAACAAGGGACTCAGATCAATGAGGCCCTACGTCACATACAAGAACTACTAAGCGTAGAGACGCAACGGCCCTTAAGTGGAAAGGCGGATCCCCCAGAAAAACTGATCGGGCCCAACGCCACATCAACCAGCCCAACTGCGAATGCGCGCGAACCTCCAAGGGTGCAGATAGGACGTGAACCAAATTCTACACAACCACATGCGAAGCCTACGCAACGGCTCAGCGCCCGACGAGGACACCCCTGGGCAATAGGGACCATCATTAGAAAACGATTTAACACGGGGTGGTATGAGGGGGAGGTGACCAGCTATGACCAAACCAATCAGTACTACAAGGTCCAGTTCACCGACGGGGACACCGCTGACTACACTCATGGTGAGATATCCCGATACTACAAATCAGACCAATACTACTCAAAGTCCAAAATTAAGCCTAAGGCCCTCAAGGGGACGTACCAACATGTCCCATTAGGTTTCCCGGTACCAAAGCAAACGAACAAACGGCAGGCCGGACCAGCATACACCCCCCAGCTTGCGTGTGGAGGCTCCATATGGGACGAAGATTTGAGCAAGTGGGCTGCCTATCGGGATCTCATCAAGCATCCGAAGAACCACGTGCGGGAGTTATGGCTCAAATCAGGTGAAGATGAATTTGGGCGATTATTCCAGGGCTTCCAGTGCAATCATATAGAAGGGATGGATGTGTTGGATTGGATACACAGACAAGATGTACCCGTACACAAGAAAGTAACCTACCCCCGGTACACAGTCGCCATACGCCCCGAGAAGGCCGACCCCTATCGGACAAGAATAACCGCGGGGGGAGACCAATTGGAATATCATGGCAACGTATCAACCCGCACCGCGAGTATGGAGACCATTAAAACCCATTGGAACAGCGTGATATCCACCCCCGGAGCAAAATACTGTACGGGTGACATTTCAAACATGTATTTATGCTCCACACTCGATGAACCCGAGTACGTAAAATTCAGGTGGGATATGGTTCCTCCACGAATACGTGTCGCCTACAACCTGGAGGAGCTTAGACAAGGGGAATATATTTATGCCCGCATCAAAAAGGCGTGGTACGGACTAAAACAGAGTGGAAAAATAGCCCATGATGACTTGGTAAACCACCTACAACAATACGGCTACCAGAAGGCACCACACACCGAGGGACTATTTCTCCATGACGAAAGGGACATCAGTTTCACCCTAGTCGTGGACGACTTTGGGATTAAATACACACAACAAGACGACGTCGATCACCTAGTCGAGGCCATAGGGACCAAATACACCTTCAAAGTCGACTGGTCAGGAAAACAATACGTAGGGGTCCACCTACGTTGGGACTACGACAAGCGTGAAGTACAGTTATCGATGGATGGCTACGTGGAACAAGCCCTAAAGGAATTTGAACACGTGAGACCTTCGCGAACATACGCGGGCCCCTCACGCGCTGACATACCGGCCTATGGCGCAAAAATACAATATGCAAAACTTGAGGATACTTCCACATTGACCGACGACGAGATCAAATTCATACAACAAGTCACAGGGAAGTTCCTGTTCTACGCACGGGCCGTGGACAACACAATGCTCCACGCACTCAACGACATAGCTTCAGCCAAGGACAACCAGACGACCCTATTGGCAACGAGACATTTCCTCAATTACGCAGCCTGCAACCCAAACGCCACCATAATCTACAGAGCCAGTGACATGATACTCCGGGTGGATAGCGATGCGGCGTACCTAGTATGCCCAGGGGCCAAGAGCCGAGCAGGGGGATATCACTATCTGGGAGACTTGATGGGAAGCACTTTCAATGGGCCGATTCTCGTATTGGCGAAAATAATCAAGAATGTGATGGCATCCGCAGCCGAAGCCGAGGTGGCGTCTTTATTCTTGAACGCAAGAGAGGCGATACCAGTCAGGCAGTGTCTCATCGAGCTGGGGCATCCACAACCAGCTACCCCACTGAAGACCGACAATAACACAGCGGAAGGCATCTTGAACGACACAATCAAACAGAAGAGATCTAAAGCCATCGACATGCGGTTCTACTGGTTAAGAGACAGGGCTGAGCAGGGACAATTTAATATCTTCTGGGAACCGGGAAAACATAACCTGGCGGACTACCCCACCAAACATCATACTGGAAGCCACCATAAGAAGGTGAGACCTATCTATTTGTATGAGACGGACAGTCCAAGGACCATCCAAGGGTGTATTGAATTACTAAGTCAAGTGTGAAGTGTACGTATACGCGATACGTAAATTGTGTCATACGTAACGTACAATTTACAAATACGTGAACGTTTTACGAATACGTATTGTTTTACGTAAACGTAATACGTAATACGGATTAAGGAATAAGAAACAAGACGTACGAATCCAAAGTGTTCTAGATCTTTTATCACAAGAAGAGCGCAATAAGTAAGGTATACATAAGGACGTGTGAGTATCAAGAGATACTTAAAGCACTGTGTATCGAACGCACAATGCGAGTATCTATGAGTATCAAACTCTTGGTACGCATATTCCCACACAATGAAAGACTACGCACACAATGGAAGGACAAATTAGTAAATGAGAGAACAATATGGTCCAGAAACAATCCGATCATAATCTTATCGATAACTCTTTCCAATATCGTAACAGTAACAGATAAAATAACAAATAATAACAACGTAGCGATCCTTGGTCCTATTAGCATCACCGTACATAGTGGTTAGTTTTGCCGCACATCTCATCCGTGTATGTTGCGCGCGTTGATCTGTTTTCTTATTCGTTCATATTTAACCGCACGTAACGGTTATTTCTTGTTTTCACTTAACAACACGATTTGCCAGTTGTTCTCCCCTAAATCCATGATCTTGCTTGGTTTAGATTCCTATTGAATTTTTAGAGGGAAGCATACAACATAATTCTTTAGACATGGATTTTTAGTGTGGTTGTTTGATTACGGAATTGTGGTACTTAACTTTTTACATTGTCATGAATTCATTTAGGAGATTCCTGAATGCGTTTCTGTTCAATGGCTTGGTAAGGATATCTGCATAGTTGTCCTGTGAATTAATATGATTGTTGGATGCAACTTTTCCGGCTTGGTGTTGTCTGACAAAATGGTAGGCCAGTGCGATTGATTTCTTGTTGAGTGAACTTGCAGGATTGGTTGAGTTGATTTGTTACTACACTCTTGTTATCCACATAGATTTCTGCCGGTTTGGTTACAATTGCTCCCATCGATCTAAGATGATATCTGAGCATAATGGCCAACGCAACCGCGTCTTTCAGTGCAGTAAATTCAGCTCCAAACATACTGGTATGAGCTGATGTTTGTCTCTTTGACTTCCAGTAAACAGGCATACACCCAACAAATGCAATCAATCCAGTGATACTCCTTCCAGTGACCAAATCATGTGCATGATCACTGTCACAGAATATGTTCAAGTCCATTTCAGGGATTAGTGGTACCGGAAACATTGGATCCAATTCTTCCTTGTAATATTTGTAATGATGTGTAAATTCTTCGTATTTGAGTTTAACATCACCATTTGAACTGATTCTTGGGGGTCTTGGATCCACTAGAATTCCTTTCTTCTTGTACTTCTTCAGATATCCCAGGATATGTCTAGCCATCTGCAAATGACCTTCTCGTGGTCCAGCTGCAAATCTTGAGAGAGATGACACTGCGAATGCAATATCAATTCTTCCAGATAACATCAACCACTGTCCTAGACCAATAATATGTTGGAATTCCTTGTGTTTCGGTACGGTCAATAAAGGTGAATCATCCAGTTCTGGGTGGCAATCGGTTTTCATTGGCAGATTTTCTTTCTTGAGAGTTACTGAATATTTCTCTTGATATTTCCGAATTACTTCACTGATATATTTGGTAGAGTTCATCAGTAATCTCCCATCCTGGATTCTTGTAAGACTTGTACCAAGGTAATACTGAGGCTCCGATTCTACATTTCTCAGTGCAAATTCTTGTTCAATTCTGGCTATCCAATCTTGAGGTTTCTTTCCTATCACCATAAGATCGTCGACATGAGTCCCAATATATGTGTAACCTTCTCCTTCTTTCTGTAGCCATAAATCTGGATCTGCTCTTGACGGTCGAAAACCCAAATTCATGAGTGTGTCGGCCAAGAAATCCATAAAAGCTCTACCACTACCTGCCAACCCGTACAGTGCTCTTTGTATTTCTACCTTGCATCCTTTCTTTTCACCAAATTCGTCTCCGGCCCACACCCATACTTTTTCTTGAACTGGTGCAGTTGGGAATGCATTTCCCACATCTGCTGTCATCAAATCCAGTTGTTGGTGTTGTGCAATTAAGAATAGTAAGTACACAGATAAACTGTTAATTTGACTGGAGTATGTGTTGTATTCACTCGAGTCGACTCTGTGACCACCTGCTACCAACCGACTCTTGTATCTGCCATCTTCACTCTTGATATCCCAGATCATCTGTAACCTTGCTTGTTGCCAACCTTCCTCTTTTGGAAATTCTTTTTCTGCTGAGTGATATTTGAAACATTTTAGACGTTCCAAATTATCCATCTCCTTCTGGATTGAGTCTTTCCATTTTGTATTGCCAGCTTCAGCATCGAATTGCATACATTCTTCATAAGTATTTGGAATCTTCTGTCCAAACTTTTCATGATTCTTCTTCTTTGCCATTCTTTGATTCCTGGATGGTTTCTTCTTGACTGCGAGTTGAACATTCTTGTGTATTGAGGACTTCATAAATCATATTCTTCTGATGATACCTGATTGTTGTTTTATTACTTGCTCTGCCCATACATTCAATGGCCTGTTATTTCCTCTCCGGCTTTCAACAATGTATTCCTTTATATACTTTGCACATGCCAGTGGTTGATCTTTCTTCAATTGTGGGAATGGAGTATTCAAAACTGTATTTCCTTGCAGCTCATCAATATATTGCGCCTTGAATACCAAAATGCCATTTTCCCAAAAATGATCCAAAATCTTCCTGAAGTCCATATCCAAATTCATTTCTGTGCTTTCCAATATGTCCTGATGGGTTTCAGCATTGTTGCATCCATCTATATCACTTGGTAGCATTTCTTCTTCCATGTCCAAAGTGTTTTCCGGATCCACATCTTCTTCATCTGCATCAAGCTCCCCTGAAGCCGTATTGTCATTTTCGTCACTTCCTTCCATTGGATTGGTACTGGTTGAATTTTCCATTCCTTCAGAGCTCGCGGCAAATTTCTCCCCTGAAGATAACAATGGGACTTCATCAGTGCTCTTGATATCTTCCATGTTCTGTTGGTGCTCTGACAAAGAAAGAGTAAACTGCTCAGCCTCCAGGCTGTCATTCACATATTCATCTTTGGTGCCAATTTCCTTGCGCCTTGTTCT
This sequence comes from Pseudo-nitzschia multiseries, assembly GCA_037355745.1. Taxonomy (NCBI): domain Eukaryota; phylum Bacillariophyta; class Bacillariophyceae; order Bacillariales; family Bacillariaceae; genus Pseudo-nitzschia; species Pseudo-nitzschia multiseries. The sequence goes on along the minus strand of CM074782.1, from coordinate 1,085,202 downwards.
GACCACAGATCTCATCAACACTTGACACTTCTGTTTTGGTGTATCTGGTTCAGTCAGAATATAATAAGTCATCGCATCACCTGTTGAGTCAGCAAAACCCAAAAATCTTCCTTTCAACATGTTGTTCTTGGGGCTCTTGAATCTTGGCTCAAAATACCACACTGGTTCATAAAAATGAAATCTCAGATGGGATATATCAGGTGTCCAACCTTGGTGCAATTCTAAGGGTACCTTCCAATTCAGAGACTTGCGCGCTGCCAAATTGTTAACTGACACACACCATTTTGCACACCAATGGGCTAAACTGATTGGCACCTGAAACATACGTAGACTGTTTTGTACCATCTTGGACAATCTTCCCCATTCAGCTTCACATAGGTTCTGATGACTGTGGTGTGGTTCACTTGTTCTGGTCTTAATCATATTTTCTCGAAGAATTTGAGTCCACTTTACCCCTGTTTCAGATCTTGCATTGTCACTGAGTATAGTGTCAGGAGCGCCATGTTCTCTAAGATAATCCTGTAACGCATTTGTACATTGTGATTCTGTTTTCAATGGATGGAAAGACCAGAGTTTTGTCTTGGTGCCACTGAAAAATTGCCCACCATTGTGTCCTTGAGATGTCTTTTGTGAAAAATAAGTATAATCGGTGCTCACTGTTTCATTTTGTCGTTTGTAATGGAAGGCCTTGAATCTTTTCCTGTAGTGTTTTCTGGGAACTTCACAATTTTCTTCTTCTATTTCTTTATAGTGTTGGGTAGTATTTTCCAACGTTTTCAAGACAGTCAATTCTGGTAACATTGCAAACCTCTTTCGAAGTTCTAGCATTGGTAGTTTTGCAAATTTGAATGTTTCTCTTGCTCTCTTCCTTCTCAACATTGGGTATTTTCGCATATCTGGTGGTGCTGGGCTGTTCAACTCGAATCTTTCCAATGTATCGACTTCTCCTTCTGTTGGTTTGGTAATATGAAAATACACTTTTTCATCATCGTATGAAAATGGTAGAAATGTCGTTCCGATTGTATTCCCACATTTGCTCAACTGTGGTTGTACTCCATTTACCAGCACTCCATGATCACCCATATCGATTGTGTTGTCGGCAAAAAAATACGGACTTTGTCGGCATCAAATTCGATCGAAAAGCCGACAAAATGACGACCGAGGTGCGGAGTACGAGATACGAATATTCCGCTGATATAGCATTAGAACCAAACGCACCTCCACTACTTGGAAATCCCTAAGTGGTAAAAACGATATCACTTAGGACTACAAACAAAAGACAGTAATCGGTTAGAAACAAGACATATCCAAAGACCTGACCAATAAGTGAACACTTGGAATCCATAAGTACATTCAAAAGGATATACTTGATATCCCATGAGGAAATTACTTATTGCAATCAAGAAAATCAATACCGATTCCAGATGGGCCTCATATCTAGCATATATACCACGAACAAGCATACGCCCCATCGAACAGATTACTTAACAACATGAATGACCGATACCACCAAATGACCGATACAGTAAGACCGACACGACGCTAATACAGCAACAGCAACAGCAGTATCGGTACGAAGAAGATAACAGTAACAGATAACCGGGAAAGATCTCTACCATGTAAAATACAGAGAGCCCCGATACAGTGTAATACACAGTAAAATAAGAGCGTCTCTCTGAGCTCACATCTCTTTAAATTTAAACAATTCGTTATACCTATCCGGTTGATTTTTAGAGTAACAACAGGTTATAGAGCCCTTATAACTCGCGCTGTTGAGCGTATATCTTAAGAGCCTATCTCCGCCCGATCAGCACCTCCACTGACCGGTCACAGCCAGAGGACATTGCTGTTGAGCGATAGGCCTTCCCCCCAGCGCAGAGATTGTTACGCGAGCCCGCTGTTGAGCGCCTCCCTTCCAATCTCCCCCTCTTCTCCTTATTTCTCCGACGAACGTTCCTTTGGTCCTTTCTTCGGTTAAATCATCCTTTCGGCTACCGTTCTCAAACGATCTTCGGTCATTCCTCGAACGCTATCCATTCTCGAACGATCCTTCGGCCCTTCCTCGAACAATCTCTTCTTTCTCCCCGGACCGTTCCTTCAGTCCTTTCCTTGGTTAATTATCTCGACCCTTTCTTCCGCTCGGCCGTTCTTTCTTTGATCTCAAACGATCCTCCAGTCATTTTGTGATCATCGATCCCCGTCTCCCAGTTCATTCTTCGTCTCCCCCCGGTCATCGTTCATCGCTTCGACGCTGTCGATTTTTTTCTTTCTTCCCCTCCTGCTTGTGAATCAGGGGTGTATCCACTGTTTCTACACACAGTTCTTTGATAATCCACAAGCAAGCATGGTTGACCCCTTTGATTGGAATGCCATGGAAGGCATCCAATTCCGTTTCAAGGGCAATAGCCCCTATGACGAGAAATTGAATGCTGTCTACTCCCAGATCATGGACGACACCAACATGGAAGATTTATTTGTGGAGAGCGCAGACACAAAGGTGCTAGCCCCCTCCATGATGTCCAACCTCCGCGGCAGCGTTGTCAATGCAATCATCTCCTATCTACCCAGCTCCACAGAGCTCGAGAAAGGACACATCACCCAACTCCTCTCAGGATGCACCATATCCTACGTGAATCACGTTGGTGCTGAAAAGAAAGTTCGCGGACCCGTCGACTTGGAAAAGGCTGCAAAGGAAGCACTCACACACCACACAGACAATTCCACCAAACCATTCATCATCATTGAACTACTCATCACCGAATGGCAATTCAAACCCACCTGGCGACCCCAACGCTTTGACAAGATCTATGAAGGTGCCACACAAGCCGTCTCAGATGATGAAGATGCCGCAGCTCCAAACCCAGCTCCAAACCCAGCGCCCACCGCAACGGGCACCGACATGCAAGAATTGACCACCCTACTACAACAATTGGTCAACAACAACAACACCAACAACAACAACGCTGGCGCCAACAATCAAGCGACACTTGACCTTCCATGGAATCCAGCCACATTACCACCACCAGTGAAGGATCGGTACTACAGACGTGAAGAATTTCTCACCAGAGATGACATGAAAGAATTCCCAATCACCTACACCGACCCATCGGGAAATGAAACCATTGTCAGGCAAAACTATTACCTACACAACCTAGGCAGTGGGAGAAATGACCAGCGCCTGATCACCAGAAGTGGTGACTGTTTTGATCTAACCAGAGCTTCTGACAAGTCCAAGGAAGCAGCTAGAGACAAACTATTCCTCTCGGGATTTCCACAGCTAAAGGATGACAGCCACCCTCAGGTCAGAAAGTGGTACAGAGAGATCACTGCACATGCACAGCAGCATCATATTTACATTCACCCTTACTATCTCTACAGACGCGAAGCTGACCATCTTAGAGGATTTACCATTGGTGATGAACTACCACACAACCTACCTGCAAGATATGAATTGGCAATTCACGAATGGGGTAACCTCATCTACACTGCACTCAGAACTGATAAGATCATCCCTGACTCATGTGTTAGAATGAAGTCCACAATTCAAAGCTTTGAAGGAGGACAAGGTTACGAAGCTCTGTACACCGTAATTGCTCAGACACATCCCAACTCAAAGAGAGAATCCAATGCAGCCAGAATGGTCAGGAATCCCCCCAACCAAGATGCAAATGAATCCCTTGAAGAATACTACTTCAGATACAAGGATTACTTGCGACTCAGAGTCTTCCTCCAAAACCAACCTGTTCGACAGAAGAAGTCAGTAATTTGATTGCAGGGACCACTCTCAGTCACGAACTATTTGAGAAAACTGAAGATGAACGCGACTCAGATGACCAATTCAAACGGGACAAGTATAAAGCAGGTAGGCTTCTACAAACCCTGCAAACATATGAGCAAGAGATCAAGGCTGAACAAAAGTACAAGAGGAACACCTCCAAACCGATCCAGTCCAAGCAATTGCCTGTCTCAGGCAATAGACCAGGTCCCCGTCGTAATGATAGGTTTCCAAAGCGCGCTAGCAACAGTACTGTTAGAACACCCTCTACTTTGACTTCTCACTCAATCAGCCTGATTGAATCACTTGGTTACCCGGAGATGGATGAAGAATCTGACGACCCCTTCCTCCACCAAGCATATTGCAATGCTATCTCTGCATTCGATAAGTAACCTAGTCTCTTTGACACATCCAGAAAATGCATTGTTTGCCACATGTCCGGTCATAATTTTGATAATTGTCCTGCATTGCAGGATGTTGAGTCCCTGAAGAAACATAGGATTGCTGCAGCTGTTTTTCTGAACAAATCCAATAAACAGACCCAACAACTCTTAGATTCCACCCAACAAATCTCTCAGATCAACATTGGCAATGAAGATCAAGATGAGGTTTCACCAGATGATGCAGTAGGAGAACAAAATTTTTGCGATGGCCAAGAATAGAAAGTCTTTCTTGCAGCCATTCTATGACATCACCTCAAGATGATCCCCAAGGTTTTGACAACGTCACAGCGCCCCAAGTGAACAGCTTATGCCCCTCCTTGGACTCCAGCAGTGTCAGCTCCTACGAATCTGTCAAAATTGGTGCCGTCAATCTCCTTCCTCAGGACAGCCTCCAGTCATCAATCCCAATTGATGTCTACTGTGATATGGAATCACTTGAGGCTACGACCCCTACATTGGAATCACACCTGAAAACCAATGAGGATCCCAATTTTGATAGGGACAACCCTACATCAGTTGATACCAATACTGTGCAATCCCTAGTCCCACCAGATCCGATTGCAGCTACAGCCTACTTCCAACATGGTGTCAGAGCTCAGATTGACACCGGTGCGAAAGTTTCTTGCACCAATCTCAAACACATCCTGCACAGTTACAAACCCTACAACAAGCTGAGGAAATGTCCTGTCAGGCTTACAGCAGCAATAGGAGGAAAAGCAGCTACCTGCATCCCTGAAGGCTCGGGATATTTGCACATCCCAGCACCCAATCACATAGGGTATCTCAAAGTCTTCTTCTATTATTCTCCCTCCCTGTCAACGACATTACTGAGTGAAAATGATCTCTGTGGAATGACATCTCGCATGCGACGTCAGTTCAGTGGGCAGTCAATCCATAAATCATTCATTGACGACTATGACTCAACTGCTCCACAAAACGGTAACCTCACAATTATTTGTCATCACAAGCAAAACACTGCCAGCAGCATTGTCCTCCATGGAAGCATCATTGATGGTCAATGCTATACACACCCAGTACTGATCCCAGACGTTGATATTGCATCTCCATATGCTAATTGTGCAACATCGTCAGCCTATGCTTTGGCGACTGACATGCAGTTCAAGGAAGCTTGTGACCTGGCCTCCAAAGAAGCCATTAGCAACTACAGGTTTGATATATACACAAATCTTGTCAATCTGCAAAAATGCACTGAAGCAGCGGAAGCTCAGTCTGTTACCAGTGACATGCCAAGGTTTGATGCCAAACTGTTTTTCACCAAGATTGTGGACAAAAATATCCCAATCCAAGCCATCAAAACCAAGACATCGAAACTTCTGTGGCACCAAAGGTTGGGACACCCATGCGATGATTTTCTGTATCAAGCTCATAAACACATCCTTGGAGTACCAAAATTCCAACGACAAACCAGTATTCTTGATCAATGCCCAACTTGTCTTCAATGTAAGCAAACTAAATCACCTGCAGGCTCACATTCCACCAGAAAGGCTACACAACCGTTTCAAGGATTATCAGTTGACTTTGCATTCTCTGGCGCCAGATCCTCCAACAGCAAACGCAAGCGTGATTATGAAGGCATTCATGGAGAAACAGCTTGGATTCTTATCACAGACCACTATACTGGTATGAAATATGGTGATACACGAATCTCTAAAGCAGCACCACTGCATTGGTTGGAACATTTCTTCTCCCAGCACAACCCAACTTGTGCAAACAAGTATGTTTCAGTTGATCAAGGTGGAGAACTCTATCACAATCCTGATATCAGTAACCTCTTCTCTGCGTTTGGATATTCAATTTTTCCAACTGGTGCTGACGCTTCTCACCAGAATGGTACAGTTGAAAGAGCTCACCGCACTCTTGCTAACTCAATGAGGACCATGCTCAGTGGTGCAAATTTGCCCGTCAAGTTTTGGCCATTTGCCTTTTACCATGCCCTGAGGTTGTCCAACGCATTTCCTGAAGGCAATCAACAACACTCACCCTTAGAATTGGCAACAGGACGCAAGGAAAACCTTGCTGACTTCCGCACTTTTGGGTGCAGAGTTTGGGTGCGACCCCCAGGCAAGCGCTCAATCAAGCTCAAACCTAATGTCCGCAAAGGCATCTTCCTAGGTTTTGTCCCTTACACTACCAGAAACATCCTTTGGTATGATACTGAGACACACCGCGTCAAAATAGCCACCCATGTCAGGTTTGATGAAGGCATGAATGATCTCCCACTTGCAGACCTCCCCACTAATGTCAAGCACCTGCTCCGGACTGATGACAACACTCCACCTCCTGCGGAACCCAATGAGGTATCATCTAGTGATTTCCAATTCTCCATCTCCCCCTTTGCAGATCTCACCAATCTCAGACTCACTGTCTCTCCATCTTGTGTTGATCCAGCATTTGGTCTTCGCTATGCCAATGACTCACTGATTGGCAGAGCTTACATCACCGATCTCCTTCCAAACAGTCCTGCCTCCAAGCTTTTCTCCTCCTGTAAGAAGACTCTCTCAAAGCTCCGAGGCGCTTATATTGTATCTATCAATCACAATCGTGTCTTTACTGCAGCTGATGTTACCACAGCCTTACAGACCTCTCACGATCGAGGGGTGCGGGATTCTTCAATAGATACACCAATTACCTTTGCCCTTGAAGAAAAATTATCTATGAAGGAGGTCAGGAAACACTCCAATGAATATGGTTTATTTGCTCCCAATACCTCCTGGAAAGAATCCACTGATGAAGAAGATCCACCATTCTTGGACCGGATTTCATCCATCAAGGCTATCCAGCGCATTGGTACCAAATACAAGCAGCTGATACAATCAAGAATCAACCAGGTTGATAGCACTGAGGCACTCCATGCCTCCATCCAAAAACACTTGGCCCCAATCGAAGATGACATGGAGGTTGTCATTCCCACCATTGACATTGCATTGCTCAGAGCAATCACTAAGCTTCATAAACCAGGTAATCATGCATTACCTCTAGATGCAGATTCACTGCCAACTGAAGAAATTGAACTCTTAATCAAGGCCATCAATTCCAAGGCAACTACACCTGAAGAACAAGCACTAGGGCACTTTACTCGAAGGAATCTCAAGTCATTATCCACATGGTCTGAATGGCAAGCTGGTGAGCGAAAACAGCTTGATCAGTTTGAAGATTTGGAAATGTTTGGCTCACCAATTCAATACCCTAAGGACCCCGGCGCGATTGTTCTCAGGCCTCACTGGCAGTACAGTGTCAAGAGGAATGGTGTCCGCCGCGCAAGGCAGTGTTGTAATGGAAGCAAATACGCAGCTCCAACTCTGCATGCCATAGCCATGTCATACTCATCATGTGTTGAACACCCCATCCAAAGACTGTTCTTTGCCATTGCAGCAAGTCTCAATCTCAAAGTCTATGGTGGGGATGCGGCTGACGCCTATGCGCATAGTCCAGGACCCAACATTCCTACATACATGACTATTGATGATGCATACGCAGAATGGTACCGGCACAAGCATGGCAAGGACATAGACAGAAGATTGGTGCTCCCAGTCCTTTGAGCACTCCAAGGCCATCCAGAATCTGGACGACTTTGGGAAACCCACATCAACAAAATATTGAAAGGCCCTGATCTCAACTTCAAGACCACCACACATGACAGAACAATTTACACGACAGTTTTTGAAGGTGAAACAGTCTACATGCTGAGACAGGTTGACAATTTTGCACTGGCATGCACATCAGAATCCATATCTGACAAGATCTATGATATAATTGGCGCAAAACTGAAGCTTCCTAGAGAAGATGTTGTCCCCTTCACAAAAATGGGATTACTTGAAGATTTCAATGGAATTGATGTCAAACAGACCACTGACTACATTGAACTGTCCTGTGCAAATTACATTGACAGAATCATGACATCCCATGATTGGGAGACTGACTCTAAGATGAAACCTCATTCCAAGCCATCAGCGCCATTATCAACTGAAGTGCTGAGCCAACTACAATCACATACTGATGGACCGTTAGAAGGCACCAAGGAACATGCGGAACTACAATCCACATCTGGCTTCTCCTACAGGACACTCCTAGGTGAAATGATGTTTGCATATGTGAGCTGCCGACCGGACATAGGCTATGCGGTGACCCTGATGTCAAAGTACAGTTCCAATCCCACTGCATTCCACTATTCCAGTCTGAAGAATATAGCCCGCTATCTCAGAACAACCAGATCTTGGGGAATTAGATTCTACAGACCAAATGCTGAGCCATCTTTACCATCAGGAGAACCATACACCGACGTAGTCCAAGATGCATCACTCCCAGAATTCCCTGAAGATATCAAGCAAGCCACACTGATGTGTTTTGTGGATGCCGCGTACGGCAATGATCCAAAACATCGCAGGTCCACCACAGGATATGTTTTCACTTATGGTGGTGGAGCCATTGTTTACCGATCCAAAGTTTAGTCACTTACTGCACAGAGTTCTACGGAAGCTGAGTTCATTGCTGCTGTCACTGCAGCCAAAACAGCCAGATATCTCAGGTCTATACTCAAGGAATTAGGATTTGTCCAAGTTGGTCCAACTCCTATCTATGAAGACAATGCATCAGCAATTGAAATCATCAATGCCCAGAAGCCGACTGAAAGAACCAGACATATTGAAATCAGGTTCTTTGCCATTCAAGCATGGAAAGAAAATGGTGAAATCAAGATGATTCATATTCCTGGAGTTATCAATCCGGCTGATGACCTAACCAAACCATTGGGATGGATCTTGCACGCCCGACACGCAAGATACATCATGGGACACTACCCAGGTTAAATCAGGCACGTTAGAACCGATTCAATCTAAACGTCCGATCAATCAATCGATAGGACGACGATTCGATCCGATCCGAATGTTCGATCTATCAATCGATAACACGTCGATTCGACCCGAACGTTTAACCTATCAATCGATAAAACTCAAGATGATATACTTCGACGGTAATCCAATACCATGCAAGTAGAGTATTGGATCAAGGGGTGTGTTGTCGGCAAAAAAATACGGACTTTGTCGGCATCAAATTCGATCGAAAAGCCGACAAAACGACGACCGAGGTGCGGAGTACGAGATACGAATATTCCGCTGATATAGCATTAGAACCAAACGCACCTCCACTACTTGGAAATCCCTAAGTGGTAAAAACGATATCACTTAGGACTAAACACAAAAGACAGTAATCGGTTAGAAACAAGACATATCCAAAGACCTGACCAATCCATAAGTACATTCAAAAGAATATACTTGATATCCCATGGGGAAATTACTTATTGCAATTGTTCGAAGTGTAAACGCGTACGAACGTAAGTTCGCACCTCGAGTGACAGCAAGATTCGCACCTCAAGTGCGCGCGCAATGCGCGCGCCTGTCAGTGACATCATTGCTTGCACCTCGAGGGGTGTCAGCGTCGTATCGGAATCAGCGATGCGACGTATCGGAATCAACAGCGCCGCACCTCTGCTTGTACCTCTACTGGTGATAACACAGATAGGTATCAAGCGCCCACACATACAAGATAGCAGTAGTACTCATAATTATTATTAACCCCGATTATTATAGTAACTGCATGCACCTCTGTCTATACATCATGGGCATAGAGTCGAGAGAGGATTCTAGAACTTTAATAGTTAATAATAATTATCCGGACGTCAATGATACACAGAGAGCGCAACCGAAACAGCTCCGCCGCAGTGGAAAACGCAAAGGCAACAATCAGCGACGCCCGTCAACAAGAACCTTGTTGAGAGAGGGATCGTAATCCTCCTACGACTTCTCCTAGAGCAACAACAAAACAGAATCGCTCTAGTGGCGCATGCAGCTCCAAGGGTTGTGCCTTGATAGCTACTGCAACATCAACACCTTCCTCTCCAGTACCGAATCGAAACCGGAAAGGAAGACACAACAACGAAGCCGACGATTGATGAACGAATGACACAAGGTCGGTGGATACTTTTTATTGCAAGTGCCGATGAACAAAGGTGCGCAAACCGAAACCGAAACGAAGTTATTGTTCATGGCATATGTAAAGAACATTCGCGAAGTGCGTACGCGGATGTGATTATAAGTACAACTAAGTGGGCGCAGATAACATATCTGCAAGGGTGTGTTCGAAGTGTAAACGCGTACGAACGTAAGTTCGCACCTCGAGTGACAGCAAGATTCGCACCTCAAGTGCGCGCGCAATGCGCGCGCCTGTCAGTGACATCATTGCTTGCACCTCGAGGGGTGTCAGCGTCGTATCAGAATCAGCGGTGCGACGTATCGGAATCGACAGCGCCGCACCTCTGCTTGTACCTCTACTGGTGATAACACAGATAGGTATCAAGCGCCCACACATACAAGATAGCAGTAGTACTCATAATTATTATTAACCCCGATTATTACAGTAACTGCATGCACCTCTGTCTATACATCATGGGCATAGAGTCGAGAGAGGATTCTAGAACTTTAATAGTTAATAATAATTATCCAGACGTCAACGACACACAGAGAGCGCAACCGAAACAGCTCCGCCGCAGTGGAAAACGCAAAGTCACATAAGTGGCATAATGAACCATTAGTAGTACTGGATCTTCTCTTCCTGGAATAAAAGCCTTCGTTACAGCACTGCAAACTGGATGCTCCACATAGGCATTGGTATCATTACTCATGTACGGCCTCATTGCAGACGTCATTCCAGTTTCTCCTCCAATTCGAAGCCATGCTTGTTCTGTAACCGTTGGTCTTCTTCCTCCACCACTGTCAATAACTGCAATATTATCATTTTGTTGAACCTCTCTGTATCTATGTATATTTGTGATTGTTGAATTGCTTGTTGTTCTTCTCGGTCTTCTTTCTTGATAGATTTTTCTGGTTGCTTTTTGTCGATCGCATCGTTCTTTCTCAATATCCTTTTCATTGATTTCCTTTTCGTTTCCTTCGTCCGAATCAGGCGCCTTTCTTGTAACAAAATCTAGTACATCCTTTCCATCACTATCCTCAACCTCATTTTCATTGGGTTTGAGTTCCAGCTTGTTTCTTCTTGTTGTGTAAAAATAAGATGATGCATTTCGTCTTGGTGTAGAATTTGCTGCATTCTGTGTTGCCCGATCCTCACCATCATCCCCCCCAGAATGTAGATGAAATCGAACCGTTTTGAGAGCAGTTGTGCCTGGGGGGAATAATTCAGTTTCGTCAATTGTTCCGATGCTATCTTGATCACTATCAGCATCCGGAGTAGGTGACGCAGTGGCCGCTGCTGACATGTTTGACCCAATAGGTGGCGGCGATTCAAGTGACTTCATCTTGGTGGTAGGTTCCATTACACGCCGAACCCGACGTTGACGACTGGATTTAGGAATAAATTGATTCAATCCATCATCTTGTGGAGAACCAACAATAATCCCCTCCGGAGTTGGTGGTCGAGGATCACTGTGACGGATAGCTTGGTTGTATTTTAGAACCCAATCGCGATAAATTTGAGAGAGTGCATGCCATATTTCTGGCGGGATACGGATAATGCCCTTGAGGTTAGGGTGAATGGTACCTGTAAGAGTTCCTGTGCCTGGGGAGCCAGTTTGTTGTTGTTTGTTAGGACCATCAGGGGTGCGTCGGACACGTTTGGGGCCTCCTCTGTTGCTATCAAATGCAGTCTGAGCAAGTTCTTCATCATGGATTCGAAGCTTCACAATCATTTCTATTAAATTGCTTCCACATACGTACTCACGAAATTTACTTGTTCTTCTTTTCGAGCTATGTGATACACTTGATCACGTTCAAGAAGATGGGGCATATTAAATTCCTTTCGTACGTATGTAAAGGGAACCACAGGTCGGTACTTGAACTTACGTAGATTCCTACGTAATTTACAGTACTACAGCTGGAGTGGTACGATAATACCGACCGAGTCATATGCACCTCTGTAAGCAGGATTGGAATATTCTTCTCGAAGACCGAATGACCAGGAAGGCCCATACTTTCTGTAAACAGGATTGGAATATTCTTCTATCTATGGTAAATGACCGGGAAGGCCCATTCTTTCTGTTTTCACGATCAAAGTTCGATACTTAAGATCGGAAGCAAGGTTCTTTTGTTTTCATGACCAAAACAAGGTGAATTGCCTGGATCCGGTATAGCCGTTTGATACCTCCAATCATGTGTTTCGGTATTCAAGGAGGTTCGAAGAAGCTTCCTGTAACAGCTGCTTCAGTGATCACGTTTAGAAGAAAGCTTCTCATGATAGCGCGATTCTACAGTGCTGTACGATTAGAAGGAAGCTTCTCATGGTAGCAGTGATTCTACAGTGCTGTACGATTAGCGGTGTACTGTATTCATCACTGCACTAAAAGAGATATCATGCTCTCCAGCAAGATTACTCTCTTAGCTCATACTTTTAACATTCAACTGATTTATATCCCAAAATTCACACTAGTTGCTACCAACTACCTGTAATCTACATACTAAGGTCTGTCTCGCTGCAATCTGAATAAGTCACAGCAAGAGGAGATCTGGCGTTTCCCTAGTCTCGCCTGTAGTCCGATTATCCGTTGCCGAAAGTATCCAACCACAATTGTCACGCGTAGAGTACAATCGTTCGTCTACTAACACACTAACACAGCGTTGCTGTTCGTCAGAAGTCCTTGAATCAGACTCTCAACGAATCGGATTCAGAAGGAAAATAATAGATTAACAGTCGCAAGCTCTCAGGCAGCTTGCATAACAATCCGAACAGTCAACGACAATCCGACAGCAGATCATCGAACGCTCGACTACGGCTGACGATCGATAGTTCTCTGATCCGATTACACACAAGAAAGACGCCAACCGGACACGCCGAAGTCTTTATTAGAAGCCCATTGCATTGGACACGCCAATAGCAATATCTCCATCCAAGAACAACGTTCCCCAGATTATATATTTTCCGCGTCTACACTCCTTGTGACACCAACTTTGTCAGGACCCATCGACGCCCATTTGATTGTGCTAAGCACCATAAACCACCGACTGCAATTGTTCCATCAATAATTGCCTTATCAGAACCACTCGTACGATGCTTACCATTTGATTCTACAATCAATCACCAAATCTACGATTGCTTATTCGACGACGACAACGGCATCGACAATAACCAAATCTTACGATCGATTCTTTGCTGCCGACGCCAACGCTAACGCCAACGCTATTTGTTATCAACGCCGCCGCCACAAACGACGACGCGACCAACGTTGAAACGGTAACGAATTTTCGTCGGTTTTCGAAGTAATAAAATCACGCTTGTTGATACGCAAGAATCTACGATCACTCCTCTTTCACCGACGCGCATCAAACAGCAACAACGACGACAACAGCATTGACAACAAACGATTATACGATCGATTCTACGTCGACGACAACGATATCAAGAACAACAACAGGAAACGAATTTTCCGTTGCTTCGTAATATCAAAAGCCCGTCGTAGCTATTTGTTATCAACGCCGCCGCCACCAACGACGACGATCCGATTAAACGAATTTTCGTCACTTCACCACTTCACCGACCCGTCGTATTGCATCGAAAAACGATTCTCCACATTATTGCGGACGTACTGGTACCATCCTGGACCTCTATCTTCCAATATTGACAGAGATATCAAATTTTCTTTGACACGAGTCCATAGTGCCACTATGTCCATTTACGATCCTGATCTCAGTCCACTGTTTCCATCATTTGATTCGAAACTTGCACACGTCCTACATGTAACACTGAATGTTCCTCAAGAAGCATGTAACCACATTTGTGAAGTCCTCATTATAGCAGGAGCAACCACCTGGAACCATTTCATTTGTGGCATTTATGAATATGCCTATATTGTTGATGAAAATGGCTCTGAACTAAAATACCAAGCTCAGACCGACCCCCGTTCTACCAGTGCAAAAGATCAACACACATTAACTTCATTTGTTGATTTTATAAATGATATCATTCCCCAAGTTGGCTGTTACTGGTATGACCACAATCAGTACACCCGGGATGCTTTCCTTGCCTTTTGTAATGCGCGCAACCAGCACCCTGAACTGACTGCTGTTCCAACCAAGGCTAATGCTGCTATTCTGGCGTCACAACCCAGCGTACAAGCTCAATCTTGCCTGACAAAACCACCAGTCTTACTGCCGGTGTCATCTTCGGTATCTGCTTCCGTAACGCCTCCAGTACCTGTTCTCGTCACGCCTCCAGCACATGTTTCTGTTACACCTCAAGCATCTGCTTCCTTCCCATCTCAAGCACCTAAACCTGCTTGTGAAACGCCTGCCATCTCTACTACTGTTACCAACAATGAGAACCCGCTTGAATCTCCTGAACCGCATAAATTAGCTCTTCCCAACACTGATCCCGTCCCTGTTTTCACAAGTAATCCATCCTACACTTGGACTTACTTCCCTCGCACAGAATCAGTTCGCTTCCAAAGAGTTGTCCCTTTCACCATTCCTTATGTCACCACTGTCACTACAACCGGTGATGCTTACTCTATTTCCAATCATAAGCGTCATTCCCCAAGTCCTCCCCATAGTAAACCTTCAGCTATTTCAAGATGGACGTTTCATCCTCAATCTGGCACTGTGACATTCCACCGGTCACCCAAGCAATCTCCTTCCCACAAGCCTAATACTTCCATTCCTTTGTTGCAACTTCCACCATCTGGGGCATTTTCTAAGGATAGTGTCGTTCCAAGCTCAGTTCATGCCAACGATAGTGACGTTCCAAACCCAGTCCATGTCTATTCACAGTCTGCTGCATCTTCTTGCCCAGATTGGAAGCCTAATTATGGGGCACATTCTTTGACCTACGACTTGCCTGCTGTTTGCTTCACCAAATGGCATCGTGATGCTATCAAGCTCAAGCTGTATCATCTCCATGCTACCATCTTGGTCACTAATTGGACATACGACGGCGTTGCTTGAGAATCAAGACGAATCAATCGACTTATACGCCTTGATATAAAATCAATCTACCATATCGCATGCTTATGGGATTGTCGCTACAAACCGATTCCCTACGAATCAATTATGGTATCTTCTACGATTGTATTTGATCAATCGCATTCTCGATTAGATTATACGATTCGATCTATCCTTGATTCGATTACCCAAATCAATCGATTCTCTGATCCAAGTAACCGATTCGATTCAAGCAACCGATTCGATTCTCCGATTCATTTCACGGTGGTACCTACGGATCGATTTCATATATGACCATGCATCGATTCATTTGTATCAATCCACCTACGATCAAAATCTACAATTGTACTTGATCCATGAATTTGTCTGAAATCAATTCTATGATTGAATCCTATTGGTATGCTTCAATTCTCCGAATCAATTCTCCAAATTACGCTTCCAGCCTCAGTTACGGTTGAATTTGATCAACCGTTTCCTATTGGTACGCTTCAATTCTCCGAATCAATTCTCCAAATTACGCTTCCAGCCTCAGTTACGGTTGAATTTGATCAACCGTTTCCTATGATTTGATTCTACGATTTGAGCTTCGATTACGATTGATCCAGCGATTGATCCAAATCTACGATCAAGATCCATCAAAATCTACGATTAGATTCCTCGCTCAAGCTTTGGGTTACGATTCATGATTCAATCAACCAACCTCTAAGATTCGCCATTCATCTTTGATTTGATACTCAATCGATTCATTTTCTACGATTCGATTCACTATTTGCCTGCAATCAATTCTACGATTGAATCCTTTTGATACGATTCAATTCTCCGAATCGATGCTCCACTTTCCGAAGTATGTGATACACTTGATCACGTGCAAGAAGATGGGGCATATTAAATTGCTTCCACATACGTACTCACGAAATTTACTTGTTCTTCTTTTCGAGCTATGTGATACACTTGATCACGTTCAAGAAGATGGGGCATATTAAATTCCTTTCGTACGTATGTAAAGGGAACCACAGGTCGGTACTTGAACTTACGTAGATTCCTACGTAATTTACAGTACTACAGCTGGAGTGGTACGATAATACCGACCGAGTCATATGCACCTCTGTAAGCAGGATTGGAATATTCTTCTCGAAGACCGAATGACCAGGAAGGCCCATACTTTCTGTAAACAGGATTGGAATATTCTTCTATCTATGGTAAATGACCGGGAAGGCCCATTCTTTCTGTTTTCACGATCAAAGTTCGATACTTAAGATCGGAAGCAAGGTTCTTTTGTTTTCATGACCAAAACAAGGTGAATTGCCTGGATCCGGTATAGCCGTTTGATACCTCCAATCATGTGTTTCGATATTCAAGGAGGTTCGAAGAAGCTTCCTGTAACAGCTGCTTCAGTGATCACGTTTAGAAGAAAGCTTCTCATGATAGCGCGATTCTACAGTGCTGTACGATTAGAAGGAAGCTTCTCATGGTAGCAGTGATTCTACAGTGCTGTACGATTAGCGGTGTACTGTATTCATCACTGCACTAAAAGAGATATCATGCTCTCCAGCAAGATTACTCTCTTAGCTCATACTTTTAACATTCAACTGATTTATATCCCAAAATTCACACTAGTTGCTACCAACTACCTGTAATCTACATACTAAGGTCTGTCTCGCTGCAATCTGAATAAGTCACAGCAAGAGGAGATCTGGCGTTTCCCTAGTCTCGCCTGTAGTCCGATTATCCGTTGCCGAAAGTATCCAACCACAATTGTCACGCGTAGAGTACAATCGTTCGTCTACTAACACACTAACACAGCGTTGCTGTTCGTCAGAAGTCCTTGAATCAGACTCTCAACGAATCGGATTCAGAAGGAAAATAATAATTTCTTCTAAAGTCCGGTCTGTTTTGTGTTCCAGCAATTCCTCTTTGAATCTCTCCAGGTTTGGGTCACGAATATTCCGAGCAAAGATGCTTTTTGCGTCCCATTCAGTCATGTGATATGGTGGGATTTTCCGAAGTTTATGATAAGTCAGTTCAAAAGTGTTAATGTAATCAGAAATATTGCCATTGGAATGCAACTGGTTATAACGGAGACGCAGCTTCAAGGTCTCAGCATAAGATTCTCTGTGATTGTCAGAATCATACCAGCCCAACAGTTCTTGCCATGCTGCGTGTCCATCAAATGTGTCTTCATGCTTGATTATCTTAGAATGCGCGCTGCCCCCACTGCATGCAGACAGCAAAGTTCCCCAAAGTGCCTTGTTTTTGCTTGGTGCATTCCGAGCAGCATCCGGGTCATTCATAATTTCCTCGTGTCCTGTTGCAGCAAAGGTAGCTATCGCATCAGATTTCCACTTTGTCCAATTCTCTTGTTGGCCGTCAAAATCGTGGATTGTATTAAAGTTCGAGAATCCTCTCTCGACTCTATGCCCATGATGTATAGACAGAGGTGCATGCAGTTACTGTAATAATCGGGGTTAATAATAATTATGAGTACTACTGCTATCTTGTATGTGTGGGCGCTTGATACCTATCTGTGTTATCACCAGTAGAGGTACAAGCAGAGGTGCGGCGCTGTCGATTCCGATACGTCGCATCGCTGATTCCGATACGACGCTGACACCCCTCGAGGTGCAAGCAATGATGTCACTGACAGGCGCGCGCATTGCGCGCGCACTTGAGGTGCGAATCTTGCTGTCACTCGAGGTGCGAACTTATGTTCGTACGCGTTTACACTTCGAACAGATTGGTTTTGCCTTGAGTAGCTGCTGACCTGCTGCTTTTTCTTTTGCCGACCTCACTTCTTGTCTAAGCGCTTCCATCTCATCATCTTTGTTGAGTGATTCTTGAATTGTTTGTCTCAGATTGTTCATCTCCTCTTCATATCTTCTTTCTTTTTCTCGTCCTCGTGCTCTTGCAGCTCTCATTTCTTCCTTTAGTGCATTGATTTCCTCCACTTGACGTTTGACTTCTGCTGCTTGTCTTCTAATGTTAACCAATTCTGCATCTCTGCGTCTTTCGAAACTTGAGGTACTACTATCATCACTTTCTGATGAGGAGGAAGATGATGATGACGATGATTCAGGATCTTGGTTGGCCCGTCTCTCCCTGTCTCGTTGTCTCGAGCGTTGTTGGCGTCGAGGGAGGGACCTGTTTGTTGTCAATGGAATCTGATCATCCTCGGTTGTATTCTGTGATACATCAGTTACTTCGTTTTGTCTCCACCAATCGTTGTTTCTCATAATATAGAAGGCCGGGTAGGTAACTGCACCCAGGGTTTGGAAGAATCTGTTCGTAAATGTTGGCATGATGTTGTCGAGTAGTATTTATCTTTTCGTACGTATTTTTATTTTTGTTTCTTGTTATGTATTTTTTATTTGTATTTTGATATTCTTCTTAGTTGTTCTAGCCAAGTCTCGGTAGTATCCGATGTATTTTGTTCAAGATAATGGCTTATTTCAGTGATTTCGTACAGTGGTGTTAGATTTGATTCAGTGGTACATGTACGAATTGAATTTACTGAAGTTTGCGATCGATAAATTCGAAGATCGCTTTATTGCTAGTAGGAAATTTCTCGTAAGAAAATTCCGGAATAGATTGTAACTCGTAGGTATATTTGATATCTGGTTTTCGTATGAAGCTGCGACTGTTAATCAACAACTGTAATTCCGGATTATGAGTTAATTAATCTATTTTCTCTTTTTCCATTACTTAATCGGAATTCACGTATAATCCCGTGTTAAGCGATCCTCCATGATGAGACTGCACGTGCATTCTCATGTTGTAGATTAACTAATTAATTTGTCGGAGAAACGTGTCTCATTTTGTCTGTCTTCGACATAATTGGGCTTCGCGTATCCGTTTCATGTGTTAATGCTATTTTCTCATATGTCATTGATATACACATAAATATCATCAGCATACTTAGTACCGGATCCTACGCCTCTGAATTTTCATGTAGTACTTTCTTGTGATATTTCACTGTGTCTGATTCTTCTATCAATGATCTATTCATTCGATCATGACTCATTATTCTGTCATCGTGACCATCAGTTTGTTTTCTGTGATAGACTTCCTTCCGCACGCTTATTGCATCCCATTGGTCTTCATAAGCCCGAGTGTCTATCCATCAGTAATCTAATCTCATTCATCATTTCGTAATCGTAGTACTCGTACTCGCATCACCGTACATAGTGGTTAGTTTTGCCGCACATCTCATCCGTGTATGTTGCGCGCATTGATCTGTTTTCTTATTCGTTCATATTTAACCGCACGTAACGGTTATTTCTTGTTTTCACTTAACAACACAATTTGCCGGTTGTTAATCAGCACCAATATATGATTCTACGGTACAGTTGTAAACGTCAATTCAATTCCTCCTCTTGGACGGCCCTTGGCCATCCCCTCCATGATACCAAGCATTGTTCAATCAATTCTCTCCATCGACAATCCAATCCTACAGCTTGAAGCGATTGATCCTTGAATCAATATATCTCCCTTCAAACTATCCCGTTCGAATTCCATACTTGGTCGTTCTTGCCTCCAAAGACATTTGACTTCTAATCTGATCATTGATCTCCCCTCTGATGAGATCCTCAATTAAACCTTCCACTCCAGTTCAATCGATCCGTCTCGCTGCTAAACGACCCCATTGATTCTACTCGACGATTGAATTGAAAATAAGACCACATTCGATTTATACTATGGTCAACCCCTTTGTCGACGACCTCTTCTTCTCCAAGCGGCTTCGATTCCACGTTCAATTGATTCTACAAATGATTGTTGATGACCTGACCAAGCCATTGGGATAGATCTTGCATGTACGTCATACACGATACATCATGGGCCACTACCCCGGTAAAATAACCACATATTCCCACATGAATGAAGGATAATCGCAAACCGACAGTAATCCAACATTGATATCATGCTGGATCAAGGGGTGTGTTGTCGGTCAAAAAAAATACGGCAACAGAAACATTGTAGAAACACTACGGCGTTGCAGAGATACAAAAAACACACGAATACTCGTGTGTCGAATCTAGCTTAGAATCAAATGCACCTCCACTACTTGGAAATTCCTAAGTGGTAAAAACGATATCACCTAAGGCTACAAACAAAAGAGGTTATTCGGTTAGAAACAAGACATCTCCAAAGACCTGACCAATAAGTAAACACTTGGAACGCTTAAGTACCTTCAAATGAATATACTTAATATCCCGTGAGGAAATTACTTATTGCAATCAAGAAAATCAATACCGGTTCCGAATGGGCCTCATTTATCTTCCTTCTCTACGAACAAGCATACGCCCCATCGGATAAGAAACACTCAACCTCAAAAAGACCAATACCATCGAATGACCGATACAGTAAGACCGACACGACGCTTATACAGCAACAACAGTATTGGTACGAGAATGGTAACATGTAACCCAGGGAAGATCTCTACCATGCAAAATACAGCAGAGAGCCCCGATACAGTTAAAAATGCACAGTAAAAATAAGAGCCTCTCTCTGAGCTCACTTCTCTTTAAATTTCAATTATCCTATACCTTTCGGTCGATTTTTAGAGTTACAACAGTTATTACAGGGATGGACAGCCTCCCTGGGTGCGCATCCAACTCTGCCAGATGATGATCATGTTGTCGGCAAAAAAATACGGACGAAACGAAACGACGACCGAGGTGCGAAACATTAACAGAGTAACAGATCTAGAAAAGCGCCGGTAACAAACGTACAGACGTACGAACATTCGGGAATACACACACGAATGAAATAACACACACGTATGACTAACAGGCGAATAAGCGAGCCGACTCACTGAATCGCTAACAGTAATAGAGCACCGATAGAGGTTCGATCTCAGAGGTCATCTTACACGTAATTGCTCACAAATCTAAATACTAATACTTGAAATCACTGAATACTGCTAGTAAGAATATCTAGCAGACTACACGTGTAAACGCGTAGTGACAAGAGGAAAAATAGAGTTTATCAGACCCAAATGGACTCAAAGAGTCTGGGTAGAGAAAATGAAAGCTGATTGCCGACTGATCACCGGTTAATCGCCGTCTGAAGCCAAGAGGCTGGACGTTAAAGACCCTCTCCAACAGAAGAGACTCAGGCGCTTAGAAGACTAACAACACTAGCGCAGCAGAGCACACCAGGCTAATACCCGTGGCTTCTACTGAGGTTTGTAGGGGAGAGAAATGAACACCAAAAGCTTGTTACCCACCAAAATAGACACTTGCAAGAGGTCCCCAACGATGAGAACAGCAAAAGATGTGTCGAAAATACAACGGCAAAATAACGCCCGGAATAATGCGATATACGTGTGTTCGGTACTGCAATCGTATAACGGCTACAAAAGAACCGTTAATAGAGAGAGGCATACGACCTCGAAAACGTGACCTCGGAAACAAAGCAAATGGGAATCAAATTCAATTCCTACAGAAAAGAGCCCAAGTATACTCACTCGTATACAAATGATATGATAACAAAACCAGCCGAGGTAATATACATACCCAGTATTGGATAAACACATACACAAAAAAAAAAAAAAAATAGAAATGACGAAAAATGCTGGACCAAATATTTAATAAGAGACGAACGAATATTCGATACCGTTTCGAAAAAAGGGAAACAACTGTTGAGCTTAAGTATAGAGGAACTGAAAAATTGGGGTTCCGATAGGAATCAATCCTCATACCGTGGATATGAACCTGTTTACTAGCAAAAGCACGTGGAAAGAAAAAACACTCCACAAGTTGCTTCAGAACTCAGAAAATCACAATCACAGCTTCCTCATGAAAGCAAAAGCTAACAAACCCCTTATTACAAGCCTAATTCCTACAGCATACTCCGAAACAACACACCATGGCGCCACCAACCAGAGCTCAACTAGCTGCAACCGCGGCAGCAGCAGTAGCAGAAGCAGAAGCAGCGGACGCGGCCGCAACAGATGCGGCGGGCAACTTGATAGGCTTACTACCTCCATCGGTAACAACAAGATTGGACCCAGAACAGCTTGAGCAACTCACGGTGACCCTGGTCACAAGACTATCAAGCAGGGACATATCTCTATCAACGACAGCAAGAGAAGCCAAAAGAAGGGCAGAAGCCAACGATGGCATCCCCGGCTACGAAGGAGAACGGTCGCTGACCTCAGCTGAGGTTTGTTTCAGGAAGATCCTCGAATCTTTTGGGGTCAACAGGCCTACAGCAAACGAAATATTCAGGCATGGATATTCTAACACGAAGGCCATTGCAGACCTCGATTCAGAAGGGATCAAGTCCACTCTAGGGTCTCTAACCAAGGCAAAACACCATCTATGCCCGGATCCACAGGAAGTCTTTATTGGAAGGGCATTTGGCGATCGACTGAAGCTGTTCGTGGCTTGGATTAAATTCCAGCCTATGATAGGCGCAACGGCCACCGAAGTGGACTGGATCAAGGACCCAACGGCCGAGATGGATACACGGGAACGGTTGAGATCTACAAAGGAGGACGATGAAAATACGGCAGTTAAGGATCTAACACTACCCGACAAACTGACTACAATGTCAAAATTCAGGGAATTTGATGAGAACTTACGTGAATATCTACGGCATAAGAGGGGTGTCACCAAGACATCCCTACTTTACACGATAAGACAACAATCTGCAGTCGGAGAAACCGACAGGTGTGGAACAGTCGGATCGGGCCCAGATGACACTTACCCTGACTGGACTGAGTATGCAATAAGATGCACAATTCACGCCAACTCTCATTGGTCTAAAGACAACAATACTCTCTGGGGGATATTGTTTAAGCTGGTGGGATCCGGACCCGGTTGGTCCTATATACAAAGCTTTGGGACCAAACACGGGGTAGGGGGTGACGGCCGAAAGGCATACTTTGCCCTCTACTCTCAAGCCTATGAGGCAACCAACGTAAAACTAATTGTCGAAGCAAAAAGGCAGTTTATCCGGGAATCGGTGTACACGGGGGATTCCAAACACTACAACTTTGACAGGCACAAAAGGCTATGGCATGACGCAAAACAAACCTTGATAAGATACGGCGCATTCCCACCTGAGGACCAGTTTGTGTACGACTTCGTACGATCCCTACAGGATGTACGACTTGAACAATCCATCCCAAATGTAATAACAGAAGAATCGGACTATTACGCAAATTTTGAGAAGGCTTCGGCGTATCTTACTCGAATGCTCGGAGTAAAGAAACTCCAGAACCAACCACAAAAGAGGGGTAGGAATGTGTCAGCCTTCACTAACAACAAAAAGAGGAAAGGTGACAACAAACGCGGCAACTTCTCTTCCAACAAGCCACAAGGCAACAACAACAACAACAATAGTGGTGGCTCAAAGGCACAACCAGGGACCTATAAAGGGCCCGTTGAATGCAAGTTCTATCCACGAGAAATATGGTTGAGCATGTCCCAAGAGCAGCAACAAAAAGTCCGAGCGCTAAAACAAGCAAGGAATGCAAGCAATAGCGGGGGCAACCAACAATCAAAAGTGGCAGCAGCCACAGCTGCAAACCCTCCCAATAACCACAGTTCAGCTGGGAACCAGTTTGGCTGTCACAGCCACATTGGAAACGGGAATAGGAATTGATTCGCCGGCCGGGGCCTTAAGATAGAACCTCGGGTAGGCCGGCCGATAGTCCATCTCAAAGAGATGACCCAGTCATCCAGTGATAAGCCAGGACGTTGCGAGCTGGATAGCCATGCAGACACGACTGCAGCTGGATCTAACATGGTATTACTCGATTCACTGGATTCTATCATGACATTTGCTGATGTTGCTCCTTTTTCAGACGTGTACTCACCAATGAAAGATGTTCCTATTGCCCGTTGTGCTACTGCTTGGACAGACCCAACGGACGGTATCACATACATATTGGTATTCGGACAGGCCCTCTATTTCGGAGAATCATTGCAGCACAGTCTGATATGCCCGAACCAAATCAGAGAATGCAATTTGAATGTGGTTGAAGACATACCAAGAAGATACTGCAGTTCTTCCAGCCACAGTCTTATCTTTCGGGCCGACGGTTTCGAATTGGCAATACCATTGTTAGTTGATGGTGTTCTGTCATACTTTGACACACGGAAGCCGACACGAAGGGAACTCGATACATGTGACCAAGTCCTTGCAACCGAAACCCATACCTGGGACCCATACGCCCCCCACTTCAGAGAAGATGAAGAAGCAGCAACCGCGTCGTTCCCACGAGTAGTGGCCGCCCTCTCTGGAGGAGTTTCGACTGGGACAACTGAATCTTGGATACGATCCACAGACAACCCTATACTCATCAATGTGAAACACAAGGATTATCGTCTCAGATACCTACAGAAAATCTGTACAACCCGTACTCAACGGCCGGGGTATACTCAACAAGAGATTGGCGACCGGTTACACTCAGCTTTTGTTAAGAGTACCGGGGACAGAGAAAGCTCGGAGATACTCCGAATTTCAGCTACTTCAACCAAAACTTCGATTTCCCTAACAGAGGAAGAGCTTGCCATCCAAAAGGAAGCAAAAGCTCGGACAAAAGAAAGGAAACTACTCCGCCGCCAACAGGATGTGATAGATAAGGAAACTTCCCTAGAGAAGAGATCATTTATCCGCCGCGGACAATGGGGACCTCCGATAAGAATTCCGGAGAAAGTGGACAGATATGATTCAGAGGCCATTGCAAAGATGTGGAACATCAGTGTTAAGAGGGCCGAAGAAACGATTAAAGTCACTACCCAGGAAGGCATAAGAAACCTTACACAACCAATCACCCGAAGGCTAAAGACCCAAAAGTGGAGAAACAGAAAAGTACTTAAGGGTCGGTGGTTCGCTGACACCATGAAGTTCAAAGTACCGAGTATCATTCGGAATGATACTGACGCACAGATCTTTACCAATGGGAAAGGATATGTGGCATTCTATCCAGTAAGAGGGGAGAAACGATGCCACGACGGACTATCTTGCTTCATAAATGAGGTAGGAATACCGGAACACCTTGTCACTGATGGGGCAAAAGCTCAAGGAAATCATGAGACACACAGCACCGGATGGACTAAACTTCGATCGGAGTATCACATACGCCAAACCTACATACAGCCCCACTGTTGGTGGCAGAATACGGCAGAACACAGTGCAGGGGACCTAAGGAGATCAATACGATTAATGACTTCTAAGAAAGGAAGCCCGAGGAGGTGCTGGGCCTTTTGTGGAATGTTAGCGGCCGGAAGGTTAAGTAACACCGCATCTGGGGACCCATCTGCGATGGGAAGAACGGAGTTTGAGTTAGTCCATGGATATACTCCAGATATAACCCCATACATGATACACGATTGGTACGATTTCATCCGGTGGTACGACCTACAGGATAAGTCGGAGAAATATGGAAGATGGCTGGGTCCATGTGGAGATACTTATGGAGGTGGCGATTGTCACTACGTATTGTATAAGACTGGAAAAGTACACATAACAAACGGCACACGGCCTATATCTGAAGTGGAATGGAAACACCCAGACACTATCCTACAGTTAGAGGAACACAACAAGCTACTTAATGAAAAGATCGGCGATGAGGCAAAACCCTCGGATACTTACCTGGAAAACGAGTTAGGGGAACCACCCTTGGGCCTATTTGATGGCAAATATGAGGGTGAGGACGAGGTACTTATGGCTGAGCCAGAGGCGTCTTCCCCGGACATTGATGACTTAACCGACAATCTTGATGAGTACCTTGGAAGCCAAGTGCTACTGCAGATAGGGGACCAACGGATTCGCGGTACGGTTAATAACCGGTACAGGGACGCAAGCGGAATCCTAGTCGGAGAAAAGAATAACAATCCACTCCTAGATACAAGGTCCTACGAGGTTTCTATGCCGGATGGATCCATTGAGATCTACACAGCAAATGTGCTAGCGGAGAATCTATATTCCTCCGTGGACGATGAAGGGCGCATGTATTGTCTCCTGAACGAGCTACTTGACTATGAAAAGGATAAAGAGGCTCTGACAGTACAGCAAGCAACTATCACTACTAAGTCCGGACAAACTCGGACTAAGCCGACAACCAAAGGGTGGAGAATCCTGGTCAGTTGGAAAGATGGAACTTCCTCTTGGGCAAAGTTAAGTGACATGAAGGAAAGTTTCCCCGTCGAAACGGCCCTGTTCGCCAAGGATCAAGGCATAATAGATGAGCCAGCCTTCAAGTGGTGGGCCTATCGGGTAATTCGGAAGAAAGACCGGATTATCTCCAGCGCCAAGACCAAATATTGGACCAAATCCCATAAGTATGGGGTTAGATTACCAAAAACAATTGCTGAAGCAAGAAGGATAGATGAGGAATCTGGCAGTGACTATTGGGCCCGGGCTATTGCAAAAGAAATGAAGAACAATTTCATAGCTTTTGAGTTCAATGATGAGGACAAAGTACCGGTGGCACATACAAAAATCACTATGCACATGGTATTTGATGTGAAGATAGACTTAACTCGGAAGGCCCGACTCGTTGGGGATGGGCATAAAGTGCCCGAAATATCACGGGAGTATACATACTCAAGCGTGCCCAGCAGGGATTCGGTTCGGATGTTCTTCTTAGTTGCTGCACTTAATGACCTTGAGGTCTTAAGCGCTGACATCCAAAATGCATACTTAACCGCACCAATTAAGGAAAAGTACTACACAGTGGCTACACTGGAACAAGGATTTGCACCGGAGTTATGTGGAAGGCCCTGCAAAATTGTGAGAGCTCTGTATGGATTACCAGTAGCGGGCGCATCATTTCGATCTCATCTGTCTGAGCACTTAAGGGGACTTGGGTATAAGTCTTGCAAGGCGGATCCAGATGTATATATGCGACCGGCTGTAAAGAAAGATGGCTCAGCATATTACGAATATTGCGTGGCATATGTGGATGACATCCTTGTATGTGGGATGGATCCAAAGTTCCAAATGGATGCAATCGAAAGACAGTTCAAACTGAAGGATGGAACTGTTGAACCACCCACTTTCTATCTAGGGGCGGATATTGGTAACACATCTGTTGATGGGGCCGAGTACTGGTCCATGTCTTCAACAAAGTATACCTCCAAAGCCGTTAAGTCTGTTGAAGAGGAATTGAGTAGGGGGCAATATGCCTTCAAGGTACTCCCAAAATCCGCAAAATCACCATTGGCAACTGGGTATAGGCCCGAAATCGATGCCTCACCAGAACTTGGTCCGGAGAAACAGAACTATTACCAGGGTTTGATAGGTATACTCCGTTGGATATGTGAACTCGGAAGGCTAGATATTGTAATGCCTGTTTCACTTATGTCCCGGTATCTTGCACAGGCCCGAGAAGGACATCTAAACCAATTGTTTCATTTGTTTGCATACTTAAAGAATTACAGCAAATCAAAGTTGGTGTTTGACTGTTCCATCCCAGAACTTGATGAATCAGTTTTCCATGAATGTGACTGGGCCGAATTCTATCCGGAAGCGGGGGAACTAATTCCTCCGGATATGCCCGAGCCACGAGGAAACTCCGTAACTACCACATGTTTCGTGGACGCCGACCATGCTGGTTGCAAGGCTACTAGGAGGTCTCATACGGGAATCATCATCTTTGTTAACAGGGCACCAATCCTATGGTTCTCTAAGAGACAAACAACTGTTGAAACATCCACGTTTGGCTCAGAGATCGTGGCACTCAAGATCGCAATCGAAATGGTAGAAGGCCTACGATATAAGCTCAGAATGATGGGCATACCTATAGAAGGACCAACCAACATGTATTGTGACAATGACTCGGTTGTTAAGAATGTAACACATCCGGAAAGCCCTTGCAAGAAGAAGCATAACAGCATTGCTTACCATAAGGCACGCGAATGCATTGCAGGAAAGATTATCCGGATTGGAAAGGAACCCGGTGAAACTAATATTGCAGATCTACTCACTAAACTTATGGGTGGGGTAAAGCTATTCTCCTTATGTAGGAGATGTATGTGGCGGTGCAAATAAGGGACCGGCCCTTAAGGTATCTTCTACAAGTACTTAACAGTACGAGTACGAAGACACGGGGACTCTAGAAAAGCGCCGGTAACAAACGTACAGACGTACGAACATTCGGGAATACACACACGAATGAAATAAGACACACGTATGACTAACAGGCGAATAAGCGAGCCGACTCGCTGAATCGCTAACAGTAATAGAGCACCGATAGAGGTTCGATCTCAGAGGTCATCTTACACGTAATTGCTCACAAATCTAAATACTAATACTTGAAATCACTGAATACTGCTAGTAAGAATATCTAGCAGACTACACGTGTAAACGCGTAGTGACAAGAGGAAAAATAGACAGAGACACGATTATTTTGATGATCGAGTCTTAGAATCAAACGCACCTCCACTACTTGAAAATCCTTAAGTGCTAAAAACGATATCACCTAAGACTACAAACGAAAGAGAATAATCGGTTAGAAACAAGACATATCCAAAGACCTGACCAATAAGTGAACACTTCGAATCCTTAAGTATATTCGAAAGAATATACTTGATATCCCGTGAGGAAATTACTTATTCCAATCATGAAAATCAATACCGATACCGAATGGGCCTCATCTATCTCAAATACCACAAACAAGCATATGCCCCATCGGACAAAACACTTAACCTCGTAAATGACCGATACCATCAAATGACCGATACAGTAAGACCGACACGACGCTAATACAGCAACAGCACCAGTATCAATCCGATGAAGACCAAATAACTGGGGAAGATCTCTACCATGTAAAATACAGCAGAGAGCCCCGATACAGTAAAAATACACAGTAAAAATAAGAGCGTCTCTCTGAGCTCACATCTCTTTAAATTTTAATTATCCTATCCTTCCAGTCAATTTTTAGAGTAACAACAGGTTACAGAGCCCTTATAACTCACACTTGTGTCCTGCAAGAGCACTCGTGTATACCTTAAGCTACGCTCCTATCTCCGGCCGTTCAGCACCTCCACTGCCGGTTAACTCCAGAGGAAATTGTGTGCTTAGCTCCCTGTGCGGCACATTCTTGGCCTCCCCCCATCTCATTATTTCTTTCTCCCTTTTCACCTCCCTGCTCATGCATCAAGGGGTGTAATATCGATCCTTCTACAAGAATCTTCTTTTGTAATCCACGACCAAGCACAGGTTAATACAAGGAACGTTCCGGACTTTTGTAATCCACGACCAAGAACACCGACAATTGTCTCACTGCGGAACATTCCAAGGCTCATGTAACGGAAGACACGGACACCTGTAACCAATGGGCAAGGTTAATTATCGTCATCGCTCTTGTCGACGTACCATCATCGTTGTCGCTATTATCGCCGTAACGCCGACGATACTGATTGATTGTTTCCCCGACGAACGCTCTGGAAATTAACATCGGACACGAAACACATACAACACCGGTTAATTACAGCAACAAAGACCATGCCGACTCCATTTGACTGGACTCCAATCTTTGGAATTGAATTCCGATTTGCAAGCGCTAGCAACCCAACTGTTGTCACGTCACTTAACAAAGCCTACTCTGAATTGGCAAAGATGAACTCTCAGAATTCTTCGTGACGCGTGAAGGCAAAGAAGAAGAAGGACCACTAGAAATAGCACCAGATCCACAACTCCACATCCTAAATTGCGTTGCCAAAGCCATTGCTATCAATCTAATAGACCCAGACAAAGTCACGAAAGGCCACATTTCCAATCTTCTCAACAAATGTGTTATCAAACATGTCAGGAACAATGGATCTACCAAACGCATGAGATACAAGACAGAATTTGATGCCGCCGCAAAGCATGCCATTCGCGCCAACACCGATGAGGAACCTAGTACTGTTGTAATTGAACTCACTATTACCAATTGGAGATTAAAAAAAATGGCGCCCTGACCTATTCATGGAAGCCAACACCGGAGACCCACCATCTGATGACGAAGATAACGCTAATACAGATAACGTCACCGATGCGGATACACCGGAAGCCGCGCCTCCCACAGAAATGAGACAACTGACTAACCTACTACAACTATTGGTCAACAATGGCAACAACACCAACAACAACACCGGCGCCAACCACCAAGCCACACTCGACCTACCCTGGAATCCAGCAACCTTACCCCCACCGGTTAAGGAGCGATACAATCGTAGAGATGAATTCCTCACCAGTGACAACATGAAATACTTTGAAATCACTTCCACAGACGCATCAGGAAATTATACGATTGTCAGACAAAACTACTACCTTCACAACCTAGGCAGTGGCAGAAATGATCAGCGCCTAATCACTAGGAGTGGTGACTGCTTTGATCTAACCAGAGCCTCTGACAAGTCCAAGGAATCAGCTAGAGACAAATTGTTTCTCTCAGGATTCCCACAACTAAAGGATTCAACGAACCCTCAGGTTAGAAAGTGGTACAGAGAAATCACAGCCCATGCACAACAACATCACATCTACATCCATCCATATTACCTCTACAGACGCGAAGCTGATCATCTCAGAGGATTCACCATTGGGGATATCTTCCCACATGACCTACCTACACGATATGAATTGGCCATCCACGAATGGGGAAACCACATTTATACCGCACTCAGAACTGATAAAGTCATCCCTGATTCATGTGCAAGTATGAAGGCCACCATTCAAAGCTTTGAAGGGGGACACGGATACAAAGCTCTGTACACAGTAATTGCACAGACACATCCCAACTCAAAAAGGCCATCCAATGCAGGCCAAATGGTCAGGAACACTCCAAATCAAGATGCAAGTGGATCACTTGAAGAATACTACTTTTGTTACAAGGATTATTTGAGACTTAGAGTCTTCCTCCACAACCAACCCAGCACAATCAGTTCAACAGAAGAAGTTAGCAACGTTATTGAAGGAACCACTCTCTCACAGGAACTCTTCAAGAAAACAGAAGATGAACGGGAGTCAGATGACCAATTCAAACGAGACAAATATAAAGCAGGCTGACTACTGCAAACTCTCCAAACATATGAACAAGAAATCAAGGCTGAGAAGACGTACAAGGACAAAACCTCCAATTCAAGTCTATCCAAACAATTGCCTACCACAGGAATCAGACAAGGTCCCCGGCGAAGTGATAGGTTCCAAAAACATGTAGGCAATAACACTGTGAGAACCCCTTCCACTCTAATCTCTCACTCAATCAGCCTGATTGACTCCCTTGGATACCCTGAAATTGATGAAGCATCTGACAATCCCTTCATCCATCAAGCATATTGCAACGCCATCACTGCATTTGACAAAGAGCCCAGCCTCTTTGACACCTCCAGGCAATGTATTGTTTGTCACACCTCTGGACATAACTTTGACAATTGCCCTGCCTCACAAGATGTTGATTCCCTCAGGAAACACAGGATTGCAACTGCAGTTTTTATCAGTAAAAGCAAGAGAGAAACACAACAGCTTTTGAATTCTACTCAACGCATCTCCCAAATCAACATTGAAGATGAGGATCAGGA
This sequence comes from Pseudo-nitzschia multiseries, assembly GCA_037355745.1. Classification (NCBI taxonomy): domain Eukaryota; phylum Bacillariophyta; class Bacillariophyceae; order Bacillariales; family Bacillariaceae; genus Pseudo-nitzschia; species Pseudo-nitzschia multiseries. The sequence continues at coordinate 1,053,509 of CM074782.1, read as the reverse complement.
TGAGACCTCCCCAGATGATGAACCAGAATACCAAAAATTTTGCCAAGGCCAAGAATAGACAGTCTTTCTTGCAGCCACCTGACATCACCTCAAGATGATCCTCAAGGATTTGACGATGCCACAGCACCTCCACTGGAAGGCTCATGCCCCTCCTTGGACTCCAGCAGCAGTGTCAGTTCCTACGAATCAGTCCAGATTGGTGCTGTCAACCTGATCCCTACGGACAACCTTCAACCATCTATTCCAACTGATGTTTACTGTGATATGGAAACACTTGAGGTTACAGCCCCTGCATTGGAATCACACTTGGAGACCAATAAGGATCCCAACTTTGATTGCGACAATCCCATCATAGTTGATACCAACAATGTCCAAAATTTTGTACCAGCAGATCCAACAGCAGCTGCATCATATTTTCAACAGGGTGAACGGGCACAAATAGATACAGGAGCCAAAGTTTCTTGCACAAATCAACTACATCTCCTCCATGATTACAAACCTTACACCAAGCTGAGAAAATGTCCAGTCAGGCTCACAGCAGCAATTGGAGGTAAGGCTTCAAGTTGCATCCCAGAAGGGTCTGGCTATGTGCACATACCAGCCCCAAATACCAGAGGCTACATCCATGTTTTCTTCTACTATTCCCCATTGCTTTCAACAACACTGCTGAGTGAGAATGATCTCTGTGGCACGACTTCTTGAATGTTGGACCAATTCGGTGGCCAGTCCATACACAAATCCTTCACTGACACACATGACACCATCCAGAAGAATGAGAACCTCACCATTATCTGCCACCACAAACACAGCACTGCTAAAAGCATTGTCCTCCATGGAGTCATCATTGGTGGTCAGTGTTTTACACATCCAGTGTTGATCCCAGATGTAGATCTGGAATCGCCCTATGCAAATTGCGCGACTTCTTCAGCATACGCTTTAGCAATTGACATGGAGTTCAAACAAGCTTGTGAACTAGCCTCCAAGGAAGCCATCAGCAATTTCAGGTATGACATCTACACAAACCTTGTCACACTCCAAAGGTGCACTGAAGCTGCCAGAGCACAGCCTGATACCAGCGACACACCATGGTTTGATGCAAAATTGTTTTTAACCAAGATTGCTGACAAACACATTCCTATTCAAGCAATCAAAGCAAAGACTTCCAAGCTCCTCTGGCATCAAAGACTTGGCCATCCATGTGATGACTTTTTATACCAAGCCCACAAGCACATTCTTGGTGTACCAAAGTTCAAGCGCCAAACAAGTATTCTTGATCAATGCCCCACATGCATCCAATGCAAGCAAACCAAGACGCCTGCTGGCTACCACTCTACAAGGAAGGCTACTCAGCCGTTTCAAGGTTTGTCTATTGACTTTGCTTTCTCAGGAGCCAAATCATCCAACAGCAAACAAAAGCGTGTCTATGAAGGCATCCATGGTGAGACAGCTTGGATTCTCATCACTGATCATTTCACTGGTATGAAATATGGTGACACCAGAATCTCCAAGGCAGCACCACTCCATTGGCTTGAATATTTTTTCTCTCAGCACAACCCAACTTGCTCCAACAAGTATGTAACAGTTGACCAAGGTGGCGAGCTATATCACAATCCAGACATCAGAAACCTCTTCTCTGCTTTTGGATACTCCATTTTCCCCACAGGGGCTGATGCTTCACATCAAAATGGCACAGTTGAAAGAGCGCACCGGACTCTTGCTAACTCAATGAGAACCATGCTCAGTGGTGCCAATCTCCCAGTCAAATTCTGGCCTTTTGCCTTCTACCATGTACTGCGCTTGGCAAATGCTTTCCCTGAAGGTAACCAACACCATTCCCCATTGGAGTTGGCTACTGGTCAAAAGTAAAATCTCACTGACTTCAGAACCTTTGGTTGTCACGTTTGGGTTTGGCCTCCAGGCAAGAGATCAGTCAAGCTCAAACCCAATGCAAGGAAAGGTATATTTCTAGGTTTTGTACCATACACAAGAACCAGAAACATTCTTTGGTATGATACAGAAACCCATCGTGTCAAGATTGCCACCCATGTCCAGTTTGATGAAGGCATGAATGACTTGCCACTTGCTGACCTACCAACCAATGTCAGGCACCTACTCAGGACTGATGACAACCTTCCTCTCCCACTGGAACCCACTGAGGTATCATCTAGTGATTTCCAATTCTCCATCTCACCATTTGCGGATCTCACAAATCTCAGACTCCCTACTTCCAGTTTCTGTACTGATCCAGCATTTGGTCTCAGGTATGCCAATGACTCGCTCCTCGGCAGAGCCTATGTTACTGACATCCTTCCCAAAAGCCCTGCCTCCAAGCTCTACTCCTCTCATAAGCAGTCTCTTTCCAAAGTCCGAGGCGCTTATATTGTATCTATCAATCACAATCGTGTGCTCGCTGCTGCTGATGTCACCACAGCCTCCTTGCAGGAATCATACAATAGAGGGGTGAGGGATTCCATAGACACACCAATTACCTTTGCACTTGAAGAGAAATTATATATGAAAGAAGTCAGGAAACACTCAAATGAATATGGACTCTTCGCCCCCAATACTTCCTGGAAGGAACCCACTGGTGAAGAAGATCCACCATTCTTAGTACAAATTTCATCCATCAAAACCATCAAGCGCATTGGCACCAAATACAAACAAATCATCCAATCAAGAATCAACCAAGTAGATAGCGCTGAAGCACTCCATGCCTCCATCCAAAAACACTTGGCACCAACTGAAGATGACATGGATGTTGTCATTCCCACTATTGATATTGCTTTGCTCAGCGCCGTCACCAAGCTTCATAAGGCAGAGAATCATACATTACCACTAGATGCAGATTCACTATCAACTGAACAAATTGAACTCTTAATCAAGGCCATCAATTCAAAAGAAACCACACCTGAAGAACAAGCGCTAGGTCATTTCACTCAAAGGAACCTCAAGTCATTATCCACATGGACTGAATGGGAAGCTGGAGAGCAAAAACAGCTTGATCAGTTTGAAGACTTAGAAATGTTTGGATCACCGATTCAATATCCCAAGGACCTAGATGCCATTATTCTCAGACCTCATTGGCAATACAGTGTCAAGAGGAATGGTGTCCGACAAGCAAGACAATGCTGTAATGGAAGCAAATATGCAGCTCCAAACCTGCATGCCATTACCATGTCATACTTATCATGTGTTGAACATCCCATCCAAAGGTTATTCTTTGCTATTGCTGCAAGCCTCAACTTCAAAGTGTATGGGGCAAATGCCCAAGATGCCTTCGGACACAGTCCTGGACCTGAAATCCCAACCTTCATGACTATAGATGATGCGCATGCAGACTGGTACAAGCACAAACGTGGCAAAGAGATAAACAGAAGGATGATGCTCCCTGTTCTACGAGCACTCCAAGGCCATCCAGCATCTGGAAGACTTTGGGAAACCCACATCAACAAGATCCCAAAAGGCCCTGATCTCAACTTCAAGACCACCACACATGACAGAACGATCTACACGACAGTCTTTGAGGGTGAAACAGTCTAGTACATGCTGAGACAAGTTGATGATTTTGTTGTAACTCCAAAAATCGACCAAAGGTATATGATGTTAAAATTTAAAGAGATGTGAGCTCAGAGAGAGGCTCTTATTTTTACTGTGTATTTTTACTGTATCGGGGCTCTCTGCTGTATTTTGCATGGTAGTGATCTTCCCCGGTCTTTTCACTATGGGTTTCATCGTACCGATACTGCTGTTGCTGTTGCTGTATTAGTGTCGTGTATTGGTCTTACTGTACCAGTCATTCGATGGTATTGGTCTTTACGAGGTTAAGTGTTCCTTATCCGATGGGGCGTATGCTGGTTCGTAGAGTAGGTAAGCACCAGTATCGATCCGATGAAGACCAAATAACCGGGGAAGATCTCTACCATGTAAAATACAGCAGAGAGTCCCGATACAGTAAAAATACACAGTAAAAATAAGAGCGTCTCTCTGAGCTCACATCTCTTTAAATTTTAATTATCCTATCCTTCCAGTCAATTTTTAGAGTAACAACAGATCAAGGGTTAGCACTCACGAGGCTGTGGTCTGGGACAGCATGTCAGAATCCACTAGGACCAGTTCACCTGCCTCCCCTTTGATGTCATCCAGATACCCAAAGACCTTGTTTTTATTGGGACTGTATCATCTTGATCGGTTTCTTTCTTAATTGGACACAACCCGGAGCAACTGTGTAACCCTGCTGTCAGTACAAAGGTGTTCCTTTGTAAGAGTGTTGGCATTCTGACTCCTCTGATGCCGCAATATTTTCAGGATTGAACAGAAGTATTGATTCACCGTATCATAACCTACAGGGTCTGACTCCAGCATCGACTCACATAAAGAATCGCCAGCATGATGATTGCTGTTGTATTTTGCCATCACGGTGTGGTAGTTGCCGATGTTGAAAATATGCGTTTGCAATTGATGCTTCTTACGGCGGCCTCTTGTCCTTTGTGTTCGATAGGCCTGATAGAAAAGGAAGCCAGGCAGAGACCTTTTCTTCAGTTACTATTTGAGTGGAGTGACCACAGGAAGAAAACACACCGGTGCAATACTGAAGGAATTCTTCCCCTTTTTGACCTTAGGCAAGTTGAGTATTAATTGGAATACTACCATCATTGTCATCATGATGTTGGACTTGCCGTGCTGCTTTGGCAAATGTGCCACTTGTGTAAGACATTTTGCTTGCTGGAGACCAAGGGGAGTGTTTTGTTGGGGATAATGGTGTTAATGGGTATTTCCAAGACTCTGTATTGTTGTTGTTGTTTGCTTGTTCGTCACTTCGTCGTTTTCGTCGTTTTCGAAGTTTTTTGTGTCTTTATGTTTATGTTTGGTTTGTTGGAATCAAAGTTTAATCTTATGTGTTTGCTGTGTTTGTCGGCCGCACTACTAGCCTTCTGATGTTTCTTGTGGGTCGGTCCGGGCGCCGTAGCCTTTTTCTGAAAGCTGATTGGCCAAAGAATAATTACATGTTCGTGTCACATGTCCGCGTTCCTATTTTTATGTGCTTCATCTCATTGGTTGGAATTGCTGAAAGTGGTTCTTTGACCAAGTCAGAGGAAATTACCGTTAACGGTTAAACTGCCCACAATCCTTGGGACTGAGCTCTGACTTTTCTCTGACCTACCGTACTACGGAGTAGTATATAATTGACTTATTAATACTGGAATGAATTAATAAGGAGAATTATTTTACCGGAGTCAGTGTAGGTTTTGTACTGCAATTACTCAATCCCGGCCATATATCCGGGTTTCTTTGGCCATATATCCGGGTTTCTTTATCATATCCGGGTTTCAGTGGTATAAGGTTGCATTTCATTGGTTCAATCCAATCCCACATCTTGCCGGCCAGGCCGGCATGCGCATGTATAGTTGAATTTGATTGGTTAGAATTGCGAAAAGTGGTTATTCGACCAAGTCAGAGGAAATTACCGTTAACCGTTAAACTGCGCACAATCCTTAAGACTGAAGTCTGACTTTTCGCTGACTTAGTATAAATAATCTCTTATTATTATTACCAGAATTGGTAAGTTCTCAGACTGTCTGACAGACCTGCGCGCGCGCGGTTTTGGAAGGTAGTATAAAATAACTGAGTTGTTAATACTGAAATTTAACAATAACTTAAATTACTATTAATCCTGTCAGCGTAGGTTTTGTACTGGGCACTTATTTTAGTAACGCACCTCTTCTATCCAACAGACCAAACCCAAACCTGAACCCCAGGAGTGATCACCACTCCAGTTTTTAATATGAATATGAGGAACTGAAGATTGAACATAAATTAAGACAGCCCTACCTACTGGGACTAAACTTGCCGGCCAAGGTAAATCCCAAAACTTTTTCTAAAATGATTTTTGTTTTTTGATATTCAACTAAACACGACGCATTCTTCAACACTCAACAAAAGGGGATCCGACACAATTGCTTGGAGTGCTTTGCAAAAGGAAGACTCTAATTTGCAATTTGCAATTTGCACGTGATTCCACTACGTAACACGCGATATTACTAGATAACAACCGATTCCACTTCATAATTGCTACTTTTGCAACAAAGTGCTCATAATTTCTAATTTGGAACTAAACTCTGCATCTTTTTTGGCTCTGTAAACTTCACCAAGCTGAATAATCTCAGAATAGAATCGATCATGGGATTCTTCCTCCGCCAAATTGACTAAACTGATGCTAAGCACAACAATCATTCTTGAATCGTCGGATGGAATCGGCCATGGGATTTGTCGGAACAAGAATCAACAATCTGCTTTCCACCAATCCGTTCTCCAACCGGCGGCTCTCCAATCAACTCTCCAATCGACTCTCCTCTTCACCAATCACCAGCGGCTCTCCTCTCCTCTCCAATTGAATAGACTCGTCTCCAACAATCGAATCAACTCTCCTCCTCTCCAATCAAATTGACTCGTCTCCAATCAAATTGGCTCTCCTTTCCTCTCCAATCGAATTGACTCCTCTCCTCTCTCCACCAATCCAATCGACTCTCCAATCGACTCTCCAATCGACTCTCCAATCCACGATGACTCCTCTCCTCTCCAATCGACAATCGACAATCGACAATGGGAAACCAATCAGCAATCTACAATGGGAAACCAATCTACAATCTACAAGTCAAACTGCTTGCAAAGTGTTTGATACTTTGGGGATGGGCCGCGAATCGATTGACAATTGATTGGTGGTGGGAAGTTGAAAGGACTTGGTCTTTCGAAGATGGGTGTGGAGTGTTGAAAGGGTCTTTGTCTTTGTCTTCATTAAGTTGTCGCCTTCTTCCAGTATGGCCTCTAAGGATTTGCCAGCAACAACTCTGCCCTTCACATAATCGACAATGCACTTGAGGCAGGAGAAACGCTTCTGGTTGGCTGTGTTGTAATGCTTTCTCCATCGGCTGCCGCTCTTTTCAAGATCTTCAATCCTCCCAGGGAAGTCAATGTCATCGAAGACCCCAAGTCCAAACCACTCATTCCATATTGATGAAACCGACTTATGGGTACGAAACGACAAGTACCTTCTTGTTTGTGAAGGATCATCCGGCGTGTCGGTTGTTGCTTCTGCTGTTGGTGGCGCTGGCAGTTGAAAGGAATGCATGTGCTGCAGGAAGTGGTGGAGTTGGTTGTTGACAACACCTTGCTGTTATCTGAAGGTGGTAACTGAAGCCTGTATCCTCCGGATTTCCTGTGAAGCATTATGGACTTCTGAATGAATTTTTTTAAGCCGGTCCCGAACCCCTGGAAGGGCAACGTCAATACTCCTTTTGATTGAGGTAGTAGTAGCTCCCATTCCCGCTTTGACGCTGACCTTCTCAATGAGAGCTGCTTGATAAGCGTGGAAAAAAGGTAGTTGTGAAAACAGGCAACGAAAAGAGGCGATTCTTGCTACCTTGGTGGAGCAAGATGGCCCCATCCTCCAGTACAACACATTGTGAATTGAGAAGGAGCTCAAAGAAAGCTTGAGCAGTGGGCTTTGGGGTGCTATTGATGGTGTTCATTGCCTTGTCAAGGAAGGGGAAGACTTGACGCCGAAGCTCCGGAGGTGGATCAAGACTACATCTTGGCAAGAAGAACCCCACTTTATCTTGTGAATGCCCAGCCAACGCCCTCATAGCCTTCAAAGGGAGTTTGGAAGAATATTGGTCCTCTCTGACGTCAAGGTTCCAATTGCCAATCATTTTGATGTATTGGGGATCAAAATCTTGCATTTCACATGCAACTGCACCTGTACCACAGCCAAAGTGAACGAAATGCTTTGAAGTGATCCCCAAGGCGTTGCAAGCTTGTTTCATTGTACTGGCGTAGGCTTGATTGGTGATTGACTGTTGATAGCTCCCTGATTTATTGCAATCCATGAGTAATTTGACGTTGAACCAAGTGGCATTTGTTGCAAAGTCGTAGCGAGCAAGCTCAGCCATTGAATGGAATTGTGCCATCAAATAGAAGCCCAACGCACCAATCGGACACATGTTAACGTTTCGATGTCTCATAGCGCGTCCATATAAAGTTTTCTGACCTTTTGTTTTGCCTGTTATTATTTGCATAATTAGGATCTGGCAGGCGTGTGTGCCTTCATCGTATTTGATAAGGTCGCACAGATCGGACAGCTCGGATTTGAATAAGGACTCGCCGCAGAGAACACCGCCATGTGTCGTAAGGAAACAGTATCTGTCTCTCAAGGATGCCACATGATAATTTGGTTTGTAACAATTCTTAAAGAACAAGAAATCCTCTATCCACTCGATGTTTTGCACATTCATGTATGGTGAAAGGGCATGATCTATCTTCTCATCGAATCTCATTCTTTTGATCTTCTTCTTTCGGACTTGAATGACTCACAGCAGTTCAGTTGGATGACTCTTTCAGAGCGGATGTGTTCCTTGGTAAGATTGTTGGCGTTTTGACTCCTCTGATGCCTCAATATTTTGAGAATGGAACACAAGTATTGATTCACAGTGTCATAGCCTACAGGATCATGGTCCATCTGCTCCAGCTCCAACAGCGATTCGCGATCCATGTTGTTACTACTAGTACTATTGTTGTATTTGGTCATCACAGCGCCATAGTCGGTGGCGTCAAATATTTGTGGTGTTCCCGCCTCCTTCTTGGGCTTCCGGCCTCTTCTCCTACGGGATCAATACGCCTGATAGAAAAGGAAGCCAAACACCTTCTCTTCCTCAGTTACTGTTTGTGGATAATCCAGGTAGCCAAATATGGTAGTGCAAAACTCAAGGAACTCTGCCCCTTTGCGACCGTAGGCAAGTTGTTGGGTATTCATCGGGACACCATCGAGGTCATCCTGTTGAACATGCCGTGCTGCTCTGTCAAATAGGCCGCTTGTGTAGGACATTTTTGTTGCTGGAGACCAAGGGGAGTGTTTTGTTGAGGATAGCGGTGTTATTTTGGGTGAACATTGATAGTGCTGGTTGTTTCTTTGTCGTTTTCGTCGTTTGGTATTTTCGTCGTTTTTTGTGTCTTTACGTTCTTCCGTTTGTCAGGGTCAAAGTGTATGTGTTTGTTGTGTTTGCGTTTTGCTGCTGCTCAGGCTGGGGGAAGTGCAAAGTGACACCTTTACTCTGATTGGCTGAAGAATTGGGTTCGGCTTGGTCACTTGGTCGCGCAGAAGGTTCGCCCATGGTTGAATTTGGTTGAATATGATTGGATGGTTTTACTGTAAAGTGGTTATCTTAGAGTGTCAGAGATTGCGACCGTTACGGTTAAATCACACGCAAATCACTAAGAGAGGAGTCCGACACTGCTCTGACATACTAATAATAATCTCTTATTATTATATGGTACGATTACGTTTCTGTAAGTTTCACCCGAGAATAAACAGAAGCAATCGCAAGAACAACAGCCAATGATTCCTTCCACATCTACCGAGACTACGAGTTCGGAACAATAATTGTAGAGTTACAACACGATGATGTATTCATTACTGTACTCAATATGAAGAAATAACATCCAACAAGATCTGTTGTTGTTACAACAACAACTACTACTAATACTACTAATAATAAACTACTACTAGCTATGGGTTTCGAACATAGCTCCGTGCTGGACCTGTGCACGGTGTGTTGCCCCGGGGAACGGGTCAAATCGGATCAAATCAAATCAAATCGGATCGGATCAGACCCCCCCGTTTTCCGTAGTAGTAGTAGTAGTAGCAATAGCAATAGTCGGCGCGGGTGCGGGTTCCACGAGTGCCCTCAGTGCTTTTTTGAGGCACCCGATGTTGTAATTGATCAGGCTTTTTTTGCGAAAATTCTCGGCGCGGGTTATGCACACCAGTGCCAGCATCGTGTCGACCTCTTTCAGGTACAATACCTAACAAAATAAAAAATAAAACAGCAACAGCAACAGCAACAACAGCAACAGCAAAAAAGGACGAGACCAAACCAATGGGTGAGTGAACGAGCAGCAAAACGAAGACCTGCAAAACGCGCGCACACACGCCCACGCACACGCCCACGCACACGCCCACACACACACGCACGCACGCACGCACGCACGCACGCACGCCCACACACAAGTAATAAGTTGGAGGAGGAATTCATCAACCGTGCCGTGTTTTACTTCACATCACATCACTTCACTTCACTTCACTTCACTTCACTCCCTACCGGAGAGGAGAGACAACAAACGGGACGCCATTCAAAAAACCCACACAAGAACAACAGTGGGAGAGAAAGAAAATGCGTTCCGTTCCATTCTATTCCCACGCGTGTACCGTAGGAGCAATTCCAGCACGGTTTCGAAAGGACGGAATGCCACACCGCATCGCATCGCATCGCAGCAACAACAACAACAACAATAACAACATGCCAATCACAATCACAAACGAACCAAACAAAACAAAACAGCAACAAATCGGCACTTGCACTGCACGTGCAAGTGCAAGTGCACGTGCACTGGGACGTGCATTGTACTCACCATTCCGTTGCTCAGACGAATCACGCTGGCACTCTTGTAGTCGTATGCCGAATCCGGATCCACCGGTTCCTTGGTTTCGCCTCCCGGTGGAGGACCCCCGGCAGCAACAATGGCATTGGCATTGTCATTCGCACCATCATTAGCACCATCGTTCGCACCGGTCTCCGTTGTGAGGAGCAGCGTGTTGTTGTTGTTGTTGTTGTTGTCGCCAATAATACCAATACCGTCGTGGGCGTTGACATTGTTGTTATTATTATTGTTGTTGTTGGCATTGTTGTTGTTGTTGTTGTTGTCGTCGTTGTCGTCGTCGTCGCTCGGTCCCAGCCCGTAGATCCCGCTAACGTCGAGAACGACATCGATCATGTCGGAGCACAACTCGACGCTCTGCATGTCTACCGGACCTGGATCGGTCCCGATGTAGAGCTTGGAAACAACGTCGAAGAGATAGGCCTTTTCCATCGAGCACGTTCCGACCAGAATGTTGAGGAGATTCTCCAGCGTCGGCAATTGCGGGATCAATCGCTGGACGACCCGCGACAACGCCTCGTACTTGGAATGATCGTAGATGCTGGTGAGGTGGTACCTTATGTGCACGCACTCGGGGCTGACACCCGCGTCGGTGAGTTCGTCCGTGACCTGCGTCATGATGTCCCGTCGGCAATCGTACTTGCTCTCGTCGGACAAAAACAATTCACCGTCGACCTTGTTGATAAATACCTCGATGACGATGTTCGGATTGAGGGACAGCGCCCGCGTGACGGCGTTGGTGAAACTCTGCAGAACGTGATCGTAGGGTTCGTCCTGTGCGTCGACGACAAAGACTAGGGAAATGGGTGGTGGCGGAACAACAGCGGCGATGGTTGTTGATGATGTTGTTGATGTTGTTGATGTTGCGGTACCTCCTCCGACTCCTCCCGCAAAGACGCTCTTGTAGAGCTCGTCGTCGTTGTTGTTGTTGTTGTTGTTGTCGTCGTAGTAGTAGTTGTTGTTGTTGTTGTTTTGTTGTTCTCCGCCACTACCATTATTTGTGCTTCCATCGACACCGCCGCCGCCGCCGTCTCCACCGTAATAATCACCGGGAAAATCCCAGACGGTAAACCGGCATAGGGGTGTGTGATCGACGACGGTTCGTTCCAGTTGCTGTGTGGCCTCCAATCGAAACAAGGTCTCGTGGGGAGACATCTTTTGAAAGACGACCCTCTGTGTTGTGATGTGTGTTGTGATGTGTGTTGTGATGTGTGTTGTGATGTGTTGTGATGCGTTGTGATGCGTTGTGATGCGTTGTGATGCGTTGTGTTGTGATGTGTGTTGTGATGTGTGTTGTGTTGTGTTGTGATGTGATGTGTGTTGTGATGTGTGTTGTGATGTGTGTTGTGATGTGTGTTGTGATGTGTGTTGTGATGTGTGTTGTGATGTGTGTTGTGATGTGTGTTGTGATGTGTGTTGTGATGTGTGTTGTGATGTGTTGTGTTGTGTTGTGCGGATGGATGATTATAATATTATTATTATTATGATGATGGTGGGTTCATTGTCGCATTGGTTGGTTGTGGTATTCATGGATTCATGGATTCATTGTTTCGAGTGTTTCGGATTGTTGTGTGCGGGGTAGATTTGGGACAGATTGTTTGTTTGTTTGTTTGATTGTTTGTTTGATTGTTTGTTCGTATCACATAAATTTATTTTCCGGGGATGGTGATTGTTGCGTTGTACAAGAAAAAACGAAATGAATTGAATTGAATTAAATTAAATTGAATTGAATTGGTGCCAATGATGTTAATGATGAGTGTCACAGCCAATAGTGAATTGTTTTTGTTTTTGTCAGTTGTTTTTGTCAGTTGTTTTTGTCAGTTGTTTTTGTCAGTTGTCGTCGTTGTCAGTTGTCAGTTGTATCGCAAAGGAAGAGAATATCGGTGGTGATTGTTGGTGAGTGGAATGTTGCGAACAAACGAAAGCAACAATGGCAAACCACCATCGCCAACGCCAACGCCAACGCCAACGCACGCACGCACGCACGCAATCCATCCATCCATCCATCCATCCCCATCGCAGCACAAGACAAAGACAAGACAAAGACAAGACAAAGACAAGACAACACAAGACAAGACAAGACAAAAAACAAATCAATAATAAAACGCAATGCGTTGCGTTGCGTTGCGTTGCATTACATTACGTAACGTAACGTACCTGGATGCTGGTCTTTCCTCCCCTCCTCGGTCCCATCAACAAAATCCGTGGAAGACTCGCAATCTTTGGATCGTCGAAATCGATCGATGCTGCTGCTGTTGTTGTTGTTGTTGTTGCCGCACCGTTTCCGTTTCCGTTTCCGTTTTGGTGATGGTGAAGATCGTGAAGATCGTGATCATCGATCTGTCCAAATCCATCTACATCGTTGTCGTTGTCATCCGTCATGGATCCCATGTTCGTGTTGTTCATGTTCATGTTCATGTTGTTCATTCCATCCGAATCGACGATCTCGTCGTCGTCATTCTTGCGGTGGTGGTGGCGGTGGTTGTTGTGGTTGTTGTGGTTGTTGTTATAGTCACCGTAATCGTCGTACGCGCTGTTGTTGTAATCCTTGGATTGCATCATCATTCTCGGAATGAAATGAAATGAAACGAAATCGAATCGAATGGAATGTCAATCGCTTGTTGTTGTTGTTGTTGTTGTTGTCTGTTCTTTGTTGGTGGCAACAACAATTGATGCTGTAGGTACGAGTACGAGGTGCTTCGTCTTCGTCTTCGGCTTCGGCTTTGGCTTCAACAAGCTGCCTATCGAAACAACAAATTGGTAGAGTGAAAGTCTAATAAGTACCGTACTCGTAACTACCGTAACTACAAGTACATAAGATTACCGGTATTGATGTAGCGAACCGAATGTAAGGAATGGTAGTGCCACGTGGAACGTACGACGTACGACCCAAAGAACACCCTTGAGTAGGCAAGATCTCACTGTATCACCAACATAGGTACGAACTCTACGATCACTCGCGGCCTGCAGCGATTGAGCTGTAAGCAGCGAAATTACAGGCAAAAGCACTAACAAGCCTGCAAAGGATTCCTCCAGCAAGAACCAAGCCTACAGCTCACTCTTTTTGCTCCTAAAACAATTAGTAGTAGAATAAAGGCTTATACGTCCAGGTCCAATAGTCCTCCCTAGACTATTGTACCCGTACAAGCCTACCTTGGTCTGTTCCTCCCCACGTGAGGATCACCAACGAGGCCCAATGCGTCTCCGCCCGCTTTCTTCCCTTGCAACACCGGCTCTCCCGGAACTGGTACCTTCCCAAAAAAAGAGCCGACACCCATAGGAGCTCACGATACGACAATGAACTACAGGGAGTACTTCCAAGGGGGGGGGGTGGCCCCTTTGGGGAAGCCCCTGCCAGGCACAATGTTTACCAGGCCATCTACACCCTCTTCGAAGCTGACGGGGACCGTCTCCTCCCCCTCCTTCTGGACATCTTCAATGCACAACAAGCCATTGGGGGCTTGGGCAACATCTTCCAAGAAGATGCAGCTGGTGGTGTGGACCGGCTCCGGGTCATCCATGGCCTCCGACGCTATCCTGGCACCATCACCCAGCCCTCCGCCAACCGGGGCCGAGCCTTTGGCTACATCGATGATGTATGTAGAAGGAGAAGAGGGCGAGCTGGTGGTGCAGGTGGACGCAACCCTTCTTTCCAGGGCTTCAGCCAGTCGGGTGTACATATCTTATGGCCCATAATACATGAGGCTGTCCTATCCCAACACCCCGATAGAGATTACATCCCTGCCCTCCCGGAAGGGACCGCCCACACCGAGATGCTCCGGGCTCACAAGGTGTGTTTCCTCCCCTTTGAATTCGTCCCTCTGGTGTTATGAAGAGGCCTCACCCCAAAGCAGGCCTTCCACGTCCTCCAACCTCACATCTACCAGCAAGAAGGGCTGCTGGAGGATATCTGCAAACCTCTACTACTGGACACCCTTCGGGCAGTGGGAACACAACCCACCACCCTTCTGGGGGCCATCCGGCTCCTAGAACCAGCAGGGCCATCCTTCCGAGCGGAGGCCAAGAACCTCCGAGCCTACATGAAAAAAAACGTTCTCCTCCGAGACCTCCCAAACCTCTCGGGCTCAGCAGCGCCTGCAGACCCTACTACCCTCACTGCAGCCTTCTCAGCGCTCACCGACCAGCAACTACGACTTAGTGAGTCGCTGGACCAAAGACGCCAAGAATCCTACAAGTTGCACTCTGTCCGGGAAGTGTGGGGCAACCTTTACACTGAAAGGCTCCTACTCGGCTGACTGAGAACCTGGACCAAAAAAGACAAGAATCCTCCAAGCTTCACACAGTCAGGGAGGTTTGGGGGCCCCTTTACACTGAAAGACTCCTCCTCCTCTGTTACAAAACTTCTCTGAGGCAGATCTGCCCCCCATCTACACAGCCTGGGCCAAAAAGAGCAAACACGAAAAAACCCACATGATTCTCCAAAGCCAAGTAGCCACAGATGCCTACAACCTTGGCATCCAGGCGCCACTCATCACCACAGCTGTCCTCAAGAGATTCCAAGATTGCAACTTCTATGGGACCGACCCCTTTGATGTAGCAGACGGCATACTCCCCCTAGCATTCACGCCGCCTGGGGGCTCAGCAGTCACACTGAAAAGGGAACATGAGGAGGCTGCCAATGTGGCGGCATATGATACCATGATATCCACCCAAGGCAATTCCCTCTCACTCAAGGATTCCCTGGAATTGCAAAAGACCAAGGCCTACATTCCACTTGATTGGACCGAAGCCACCACCCAGCTGAAAAGCTATCTGGCTGTCCTAGCCACCCTCCTTGGCGCCACACATGCTGTGGTGAAGGGGTACCAACGCGGCCTCTCCCGGTTAGAGTGGCAACAGATGCCCCTCAGAAGGGCCATCGCAGACGAGGTCGGAGAAAGAATCACCCCGGCCATAGTAGTGTACTACTTCCAAGTACGCGTACGGGGCTGGCTAGAAGAGCAATTGTTAATTTCCTTTTGAAACTGGCTGTTGAGCTGATTCAATCCAAAGGCAAAGAAGAGCAACAGGAGCTTTAGCTGCAGGCCGGTTGAGGTGCCGGTCTGTTGTGTTCTAATATTTCTCTGATATCCACTACGACTGGATGCGAATCCAATCAGATCTATTCTGACTATCGACCAATCGACGCAATCAGTTAGATCTTAGGCTTGTAGTTCTACAAAAGGGACGCAAAGGAGGCGTCCGGTGCAAGGTTTAAGGTTGAATAATCAAATAATCTAAAAGTATAAGATGAAGAGATGTTTCTTGCTGGAGAGCAAGTATCTCTTTTAAAGGTCGGTGCTGCCGCTAATACAGCACGTGAATTTACGTGTATTTTGTACGGTAAATTACCGTATTACGGTGAATATCGTGTTGCCGCTAATACAACACGTATATTTGTGAGCAGAGTTTCAAACCTCTGCTGTCTTTTCTTGAAAACAAGACACTTAACAGAAGGTAACATATGTTAACATCTGTCATGTGTTCTTCCTTGGATCACTAAGTATCGGACTCGATCGTAAGAATGAGCTTGGTATTGACGATCGATTCTTCTCCTCCAGTTAAGTATCGAACAGTAATTTTTCGAGGTCTCATTATTTTCGATCTCGTACCTCTACCAACTTAGACACGAAAGGAATTTAATAGCAATGGGAATCAGACACCCCCCTCCCTT
Source organism: Pseudo-nitzschia multiseries (assembly GCA_037355745.1). Lineage (NCBI taxonomy): Eukaryota > Bacillariophyta > Bacillariophyceae > Bacillariales > Bacillariaceae > Pseudo-nitzschia > Pseudo-nitzschia multiseries. The sequence continues at coordinate 1,037,347 of CM074782.1, read as the reverse complement.
CCCCAGACTTTGGGGAAGACATCCACCGGTTCCGAATGACGCAGAACCTCAACTGGCTCCCAAATGTCTCCAACGTCGATGCCTTACGCGCCCTCAAGCTGCCAATCTCCCCTCCGGCGGGAGCCCCTCCAGCCCAACCTACAGGAGGAGGGGGGTGGGGGGGGGGGGGGACCCCTCGCCCTCGAGATGATCAGCTTTACAATCCCAGCAGAGATTCCCGCCTCTCCGATCCATCCAATCCCATCAGCACCAGAATCAAGAACAGAACCATGCGATCTGTCATCACCTCCATGAAAGCCAAAGGCAAACCCCCCATCAAGCGACCCGACAGCCGGGAAAGGTGCCACTCCTGGCACATCCGGGGCAACTGCTTCACTGGCTGCAGACACCTGTCTGACCACTCACCCATCACATCCGGGGAGCAAGACCGGCTCTGGGAATGGTGCCAAGAGGCCTATTCAGCCTGATCCCCTGGCAAGCGCCCCCACCGCAACGGCGCCGAGCCCCCCCCCTTTCACTCGATTTGCCACGGGGGCCACCCGCACCCCGTCTTCAACTGCTGGGCGCCTTCCCATCCGCGCTCAGCCCCTTCCGCGCCTTCCCCTCCGCACTGCGCCCCTTCTCCTTAATTGCGCTGAGGCGGCAGCCTCCGCAGTCACCTCCTCCCCCACCCCGTTCCTGCCCCACGATCTAGGTAAGCCCCCCGCACTCGTTGACCCTCACCTAGCCCCTCCTCTCCCCTCCCCACGACACGCCGTGGTGACCCAGCCACCCAGTGATTCACCCAGCGCACGGCCGGCACTTCTGTCCCGCAACAGGCTGGACCCTCCACCCAGCGCCGTGCCAGACCCTCCTCCACCCCGCGCCGTGCCGGCCTCTCCATCTCCCCCCACCAACGCGCTGGCCTCTCCTCCACCCAGCGCCGAGCTGGGCTCTCCTCCACCCAGCGCCGAGCTGGGCTCCCCACCACCTCCTCCAACATCCAGCGACGCGCTGGCCTTTCCACCCAGCACCATCCTGGGCTCTCCCTCTCCCAGCACCGCCCTGGGCTCCCCCCCCCCCCCCCCAGCACCAACCTGGGCTCTCCTCAACCCAGCACCGATCTGGGCTCTCCCCCACCCAGCACCGACCTGGGCTCTCCCCCTCCCGGCACCGCGCCAGGCTTTCCCAGCGCCGTGCTAGGGCCTCCCCACCAACCCCCAGTGACTACCCCATCGACCGGCTCGACGTGCACGTCAACCATGCTATCAAGGTCTACAACAACAGCCCTAGCTGGGGCGACTTCATCCGCACCATCAGAGGACAAGGCGACGTCCACCCCGAGGTGAGCACTATCCCCCATCCAGCCGGCCGCCTCTTACACCGCCTTGGGGGAGAGGGCACCCCGGCTGCCATGACCGGCCCCCCTTGGACCCCTGACAAGATTGCCCAAGCCCTCTCCCGGGGGCCCCACCAATCTTCCCACCAGGGCATCGCCTTCCTCCGGGACGAATATGCCGACATGATGGACAAGCAGCAGTGGACTGTCCTCCCAGCCAGCCTCATTCACGCCCTCCCCAACCTCAGGCTTAGCCCACTAGGGCTAGTCCCGCAACGAGGCCGGCAACCCCGAATGATCTCTGACTACACCTACTCTGAGGTCAACCAACACACCGTCCCCCTAGCCCCAGCAGAAGCCATGCAATTTGGCCACACCCTTCCCAGACTCCTCACCAAGCTGCACCGCGCCAATGACCGGTTCGGTCCAGTGTACATGTCCAAGATTGACTTAGCTGATGGATTCTACCGGGTCCGGTTGAACCCAGACGACACCATGAAGCTAGGAGTGCTGTTCCCTTCCAGGAAGGGCGAGCCGCCCCTCATTGGAATCCCCCTCACCAACCCCATGGGGTGGAAATCCAGCCCACCAAACTTCTGTGCCTTTACAGAAACCATTGCAGACATGGCCAATGCCACTCTCTCCATAGGGCTAGCAGACGCCAGGCGCACACCCCATCGAATGGATCTCCCCTCTGAAACCGCACCCGTCGCGCTTCCAGCCCCACCGGATACGCCTACGGCGCCTCCTCTACCCACTCCTCATAGTACCTCTCCCAGCAAGACACCGCTTCAATACTGGGATGTCTATGTGGATGACTTCTGTGGCCTTGCGCAAGGCAACCAATGGACCCGCCGCGCCATCAAGCGGGTGCTCTTCCAGTCTCTGGACAAAGTCTTCTGGCCCCTGGATGCCTCTGACACCCCCTTCAGACAGGAACCAGCTTCCCTCAAGAAAATGATCCAAGGGGACGCCACGTGGACCACCAAGAAAGTTATCCTTGGCTGGCTCATTGATTCCATCAACAAAACCATCAGCCTTCCTCCCCATCGCGTCGATCGCCTACAGGAGATCCTTCATTCCATCTCCCCCCACCAACGCCATGTCTCCATCCAACAATGGCACAAGCTTCTAGGGGAACTACGCTCGATGGCTCTGGCTATCCCTGGCGCCATTGGCCTCTTCTCCATTCTCCAAGAAGCCTTCCGACACCAGGATCCACGCCGGCAGCGCTTACGGCTCACCAAGCGGGTCCATCGCTTCCTCCGAGACTTCCAATGGCTCGCCACTGATCTATCCAACAGGCCTACTTCCATTGCGGAACTAGTGCCTGACACCTTCCCTGCCACCATGGGCGCTTGTGATGCCTCTGGGGCTGGCATGGGGGGCATTCATTTTGTCCCCCTTCCAAATGGCGCGGTACAGCCCATCATGTGGAGACATGCCTTCCCCAAGTGGGTCTCCTCCCAACTAGTCACCTTTGACAACCCCAATGGCACCATCAACAACAGTGACCTGGAGCTCGCTGGTCCCATTGCCCACAATGACATCCTTTCCCAAGCTGCCTGTGTCCAATCCAGAACCACCCACAACTGCTACGACAACACAGCGGCCATACACTGGCAAAGGAAAGGCGCCACCACTACCACCGGCCCTGCGGCCTACCTCCTCAGAATTCAGTCCCTACACCAACGCCTCCACCAATATGTGCCCCTCCGGGATTACATCCCGGGACCTGTGAATCACCTAGGTGATGTGCTCTCTCGCTCTGACCTCTCTGACACTGCCCTTCTCAATCATTTCAACGCCACCTACCCCCAGGACTTGCCCTGGATCTTATGTCACCTGAGGCCTCCCATGCATTCTGCTCTGACCTTGGCTCTATCCAGAAGACCATGCGCGCTTCAGTCACTGAACTCTATGCCAAGCAAAAGGATGCCCATTGGAATCAATGGGTTCAATTCTGTTTGTCTCAAGGCTTTGAACCAACCCTACACGCTGTTACAGACCCAATCCCCATCCTCCAAGTCTTTGCCAAGCGCCTCCATGACGGCCGCCTCTCATATAGCCGCAAGCCCATCAGATCTCGCACAGTATCGGACACCCTCAGGTCCGTGGGCCAGACGCTGGCCCGCTTGGGGTCCAAAGACCCCAGAACCAACTCAACAGGCAGTCTTAACTTCAGGCTAACTGCCCAGTTCAGGGCCTATGCCAAACTTGACCCGGCCCCTTGCCGGGTCAAACCAGTCCCTATCACCCTTGTCCTGCATGCACTCCGCTTTGCATACCATGACTACCCTTCCCCTTCCAGACAGGCTATTGCCAACATGATCTGCATAGCCTTCTTCTTCTGCCTCCGACCTGGGGAGTACACCGGTACTACCAGGGATGATCAAGCCTTCCACCTGAAAGAGGTCTCATTCTACCTGGGCTCCAAAATGGTCCACCATGATAGCCCACAACATGAGCTCCTTGCTGCTACCTCGGTTACCCTCACCTTCACCACACAGAAGAATGGAGACAAGGGTGAAGTAGTGGCTCATGCACGAAGTGGTGACCCCCTCTGCTGCCCTGTGGTAGCGTGCGCCCGCCAGATACTCCATCTCAGATGCTGTTGCTCCCCCAGCTCTCCCTTCAGCCCATCCCTCAAGCTGGCCAGTTACTTTGACAATGGGGTCCTCACCCTGGTTCGAGCAGCAACGGTCACTTCCTCCATGCGAGTCTATGCCCAGACCCTCTACCACACAACTGGCATCTCCCCTGCAGCAATCTCTGCCCGTTCCCTTCGTGCGGGAGGGGCTATGGCCCTGCTCCAGGGCAAATGTGACTCTAATGTCATCAAGCTCCTTGCGAGATGGCACAGTGATTGCATGATGAGGTACCTCCATCAACAGTCCCTCCCCATTTTCAAGAACCTTGCCTCTGTAATGTTCAACAATGGAACATACTCCTTCCTGCCAGAGGAATGGGTGCCGGCTGCGGCCCCCACTTCCCCGGGCAGCTCTCTCTGATCCCCCTCCAGGGACTCCTCCATCTATGAATCCTCCTTGATTATTCACCCACCCTCGCTGTCCTCCGAGCCCCATACAGGTTCGTCTCCAGCCACCTCCAACCCTGTGGCCATCTGGCCCATTGGCAGAAAAGGCTTAACAGCCAAAGCTGTGCGCCGGTGTGTGGGCAAAGCAACTCGGGACCGGACCAGCCTGCAAAAACTAGCAACAGGCTGGCACTTCCTGGATCCCCCTCTAGCATTGCTTAACCCACCAACACACCTATGAACTATAAACACTGCACATCCAGTACTACAAGTAGGTAGGCTACTGAGGCTATCACAAACGTATGTGAGTGATAGCTATCGTACGAACCGTACGAGTACCAGAGGAGGTGAATGAAAGAATCAATCTACCGTACGAGTACCGGTACCATACGAGCTGTATCGGTATCAATCAATCACAACAAATAAATACGAAGTAGAAAGATATGCGTAATATTTTCGTACTTCGTATTTACCGGTACCGTATTGATGTAGCGAGCCGAATGAAAGTAATGGTAGTGCCACGTGGCACTCCCTACAACCGGTAGAGAGCCAGACCGGAGGAAGTAGAAATCTGGTAGAAATCTAGTAGATTTCACTATCACTGAAACCAGCTTCTAAGCACACGCTACGACCCCCCCGATAGCCTCAACAAGCGGGCAAAGGATTCCTCCAGCAAAGCGCAAGCCTACACTCCCTACCAGAAGGAATACGACTGATTCCCTGTATCACGCGCTACCAGAAGAAGAATTACGAATTACGCACGATCGATTCCCTGTATCACGCATGATCGATTCCCTGTATCACGAGCTAAAACCAGCTTCTAAGCACACGCTTAGACCCCGATAGCCTCAACAAGCGTGCCATGGATTCCCCTAGCAAGCCCATCAGTACCAAGGAAACACAATCTATTCCCTGTATCACCGGATAAGATGTATCACTGTGTCACTGTATCACGGTAGCTCGTACGAATGGATGGCTGCGACCGAAAGACGCGTCTGCAATCAAAAATTACAGGCTAGCACTAGAACAAGCCTGTAAAGGATCATCCCTCCCCGCAAAGCAAGCAGCTCACTCTTTTGCTCCTAAAACGATTAGTAGTAGAATAAATTGGCTAACGCGTCCAGGTCCAATAGTCATCCCTATTGTACCCGTACGACAAGGCTATCTGTCCTGGTCCCCTAGCGCCTAGTGTACCCGTACAGCACTTACCGGTTGGTCCCCTAGCCTGGCCTAGTGTACCCACGCAGTTGTCGGTCCCTTACTAACACACTCACACCTCAACATCTCCCGTTGTCACCTTACAAGAGGCCCGGCCTGATATCGGCGACACTGACGTCCCCCCGCAAAGAGCATCTCCTTGCACCTATCAGCTGCGGGTAGACCTCCAATCATCTATCGAATCGATTGGCGACTCCGATCCGCACCTCTAAGTACCTCCGTGCTGCACCTCCAAGCACCTCCGCGCACACATCAGCGGCGAGTAGTCCACCACCCAGCACCTAGCATACTACGCGGTTCAGTAGCCTTCGCCACCTCGGTCCCTGCGCAAACCTATCATCGATTCTCAGACATTCTGACCAAGAGATGTTGACCTACTCGGAGTACTTCCGGACCACTCCAAGCCCCTTTGGGAGCACAGCAGAGCGCGACAAGGCCTACTCGACCATCTTCAGCTACTTCACTCTGGACTCCCCCCCCCAGGTCCTCTTGGAACATCTACTCAACCTCTTTGAGGCCGAGGCTGTGGGCGCTCTGGGGATCTTTGTAGCTGACTCCCAAGGCCTGCCCTGCCTCCGATTGGTGCATGGCCTTCGAAAGTACCCGGGGCCCTTGGCTCAACACAGCCCCAACAAAAACAAGGCCTTTGGGTACCTGGACGACAATGAAGGGGAAGCTGGGGAACTGGTGCTAGTGGATTCAGCCATGCTGTCCCCCACAACAGCCACGCGGGTGCTAACCCTGGATCATCACCTGGCAGAGTTGGAGGCGCACCCCGAAACGCCCCTCCCAGTGATACCAGAGGGGACCGCCCACTCTGAATTGATACAGGCCCACAAGTCTTTCTTCATTCCCTTTGAGTTGGTGCACTTTCTCTTGGGAAAAGGGCTCTCTCCAAAACGAGCCCTGGAGATCCTCCATCCTTGGGCCAACATGGCTGGGCTAATGGAGTCCTGCACCCCCCTGTTTAACACTCTCAGGTTAGCCGGGACTACAGCTACAGAACCCGGTGGCAGCCCCAAGCTCCAGCAGCCAGGTCCATTCTTTAGAAACGAGACCGGCCTTATCAGCTACATGAAGCTTAAGGTGATGTACCGGGACCTGCCAGAACTGGCTCGAACTGGGGCTCCACCAGGAGACCCAAAGCTCACAGCAGCAGTCACGGCCCTCACAGACCACCAACTAAAGCTAAGTGAGAATATGGACCACAAGCGGTCGCAGACAGTGAAGACCACTTGGGGCCCCTTGTACACCCAGCGCTTGCTTCTGCTCTGTGGTAAACAGGAAGAAGCGAACCTCCCCCCTATCTACCAGGCCTGGGCTCAAAAGAGCAAGCACGAGAGGACCCACATGATTTTCCAAAGCCAAGTGGCAGCCAGGGCTTCTGAGTTGGGGATCCAAGCCCCCTTGATTACCACTGCCGCTCTCAAGAGGTTCCAGGATGGCAACTTCCATGGTACTGACCCCTTTGATGTGGCAGATGGAATACTCCCCATGGCTTTTACACCCCCGGGTGGGTCTGCCGCCACCCTGAAAAGGGAGCAGGAGGCAGCCTCCACTGTGGCAGCATATGACACTATGATCTCCACTGTAGGCAACTCCCTCACCTTGAAGGACTCCCTGGAGCTCCAGAAGACAAAAGCCTACATCCCTGTCGACTGGACTGAAGCCACCACCCAGCTGGAGAGCTACCTGGCCGTCCTAGCCACCATCCTAGGACTCAACCATGATGTCGTCACCAGCTACCAACAAGGCCTCCGCAGGCTCAAGATCCAGCAGATGCCCCTCCGAAGAGCAATTGCAGATGAGGTGGGCGAATTCCTCACACCTGCCATTGTAGTCTACTACTTCCAGATCCGGGTCAGGGGATGGCTTGAGGAACAGTGGGAGGCAGCCTCCATCCTTCCATCCCCCGACTTTGGGGTGGACTTCCACACGTTCCGGATGACCCAAAATCTCAACTGGCTCCCCAATGTCTCCAATGTGGCTGCCCTGAGACTACTTCAAAGACCGGATCCTCCTCCATCCCCCACCAAAGTGGGCGCCACGGGGCTCAGCAACAACAACAACAACAACAACAGCAACAGTCCCTCCAGCATGGGAGTCCGCACCTCGACAGGAGGGACCACAACTCAACAGACACGACTCACCAATCCACACCGGGACTCCCGCCTCCAAGACAGCAATCATCCCATTGTCAAGAAACTGGAGTCAGCAAAAATGAGGGAAGCCCTACAAACTATGAGAGACAAAGGAAAAGGCCCCCTCTCCAGACCAGATGGGCAAGAGAGATGCCACTCGTGGCACATCAAGGGTGCCTGCTTCAGCGGCTGCAAGCACATATATGACCACGTGGCCATCACTCCCACCGAGCAAGATCAGCTCTGGCAATGGTGCCAGGAGGCATATGCCTGACCAGTTGGCAAGCGCCATCCGACTCATGGCGTCGCGCCCTCCACATCAACCGGGAGGACCATACTAAGTAACAATCCATTATCTAACGAATCTAATCCTCACTTAAGAATAACACATGAATTAGGTAAGCACAAACAGCACGCGCGCGCAGGTACCCCCCTCAATTTGTATGTGCCTTCCCCATCTTCCACAGGTTCCAAAGAAACCCCCCCCCTTGCAAGGCCTACGTCCGAGTCCCTAGTCCCTGCTCCAATCCCTACCCCCTTGCCAACCCCCAACGCGGTGCCTCGGTCCGAGCCCCAAGTCACCCCCCTCCTTTCTCAGTCCAGCAGCATGCTGGCCTCTCCGCCCAGCAACATGCTGGCTCCTGCAACCATCAACGCGGTGCCTCGGTCCAAGCCCCAAGTCACCCCCCTCCTGTCTAAGTCCAGCGACGCGCTGGCCTCTCCACCCAGCAACTCGCTGGCCTCTTCAACCAGCAACGCTGTGCCTCGGTCCGATCCCCAAGTCACCCCCCTGCTGCCGTACCCCACTGACAGGCTCGACGTGCACGTCAACCGGGCTATCAAGGTCTACAACAACAGCACTAGCTGGGGGAACTTCATCCGGACAATCCGGGGACAAGGTGACATCCACCCAGATGTGGGTAATATCCCCCATCCAGCCAGTCTACTCTTAGCCCACTTTGGGAAAGAAGGCACCCCGGCCTCCATGACAGGCCAACCTTGGACCCCTTCCAGGATTGACAGTGCCCTCTCCAGGGGGCCTCACCAATCTTCCCACCAGGGCATTGCCTTCCTGCGGGAGGAGTATGCCAACATGATGGACAAGCAGCAATGGACGGTCCTCCCAGCCAGCCTCATCCAAGACCTGCCCGACCTAAGGCTCAGCCCACTGGGGCTAGTCCCACAACGGGGACGGCGCCCGCGCATGATCTCAGATTACACCTACTCTGAAGTCAACCAAGACACCAATCCCCTAGCCCCAGCAGAGGCCATGCAATTTGGCCACACCCTGCCCCGGCTCCTCACCAAGCTGCACCGGGCGAACCCTCGGTTTGGCCCAGTCTACATGTCCAAGATTGACCTCGCGGATGGATTCTACCGGGTCCAGTTGAACCCAGAAGACACCATGAAGCTAGGAGTGCTATTCCCTTCCCGAAAGGGCGAGCCACCCCTCATTGGAATCCCCCTCACCAACCCCATGGGGTGGAAATCCAGCCCACCAAACTTCTGTGCCTTTACAGAAACCATTGCAGACCTGGCCAATGCCACCCTCTCCACAGGGCTGGCAGAGGCCAGGATCACACCCCATCGACTGGATCTCCCCTCTGAAGCCACGCCCGCCGCGCCTCCAGCTCCCCCTGAAGCTACTACCCCTAGGGTGCCCCAGCTGCCCACTCCTCATAGTACCACTCCCACCAAGAAGCCGGTGCGATACTGGGATGTCTATGTGGATGACTTCTGTGGCCTTGCGCAAGGCAACCAATGGACCCGACGCGCAATCAAGAGGGTGCTCTTCCAGTCTCTGGACAAAGTCTTCCGGCCCCTGGAGGCCTCTGACACTCCTTTCAGACAGGAACCAGCCTCCCTCAAGAAAATGCTCCAAGGGGACGCCAGATGGACCACCAAGAAAGTCATCCTGGGCTGGCTCATTGATTCCATCAACAAAACCATCAGCCTTCCTCCCCATCGAGTGGCCCGGCTACAGGAAATTCTTCATTCCATTTCCCCCAACCAGCGCCATGTTCCTATCAAACAATGGCACCAAGTCCTGGGGGAACTCCGATCGATGGCCCTTGCCATCCCTGGCGCCATTGGCCTCTTCTCCATCCTCCAAGAAGCCTTCCGACACCAGGAACCAGGCAGGCAGCGCCTCCGGCTCACCAAGCGCGTTCATAGCTTCCTCCAAGACTTCCAATGGCTGGCCAACGATCTCTCCAACCGGCCTACTTCCCTTGCCGAACTAGTCCCTGACACTTTCCCAGCCACTCTCGGCGCTTGTGATGCCTCTGGTATGGGCATGGGGGGCATCCATTTTGTCCCTCTTCCCACTGGCGCGGTGCAGCCCATCATGTGGAGGCATGCATTCCCCAAGTGGGTCTCCTCCCAACTAGTCACCTTTGACAACCCCACTGGCACCATCACCAACAGTGACCTTGAGCTCGCTGGTTCCATTGCCCACAATGACATCCTTGCCCAAGCTGCCTGTGTCCAATCCAGAACCACTCACAACTGCTACGACAACACAGCAGCTGTCTATTGGCAAAGGAAAGGCGCCACCACTACTACTGGGCCTGCCGCTTACCTCCTGCGGATTCAGTCCATGCACCAGCGTATCCATCAATATGTCCCCCTCAGGGATTACATCCCTGGACCTGTGAATCACCTAGCTGATTTGCTCTCTCGCTCTGACCTCTCTGACACTGCCCTTCTCAATCATTTCAACACCAACTACCCCCAGGACTTGCCCTGGATCTTATGTCCCCTGCAGCCTCCCATGCATTCTGCTCTGACCTTGGCTCTATCCAGAAGACCATGCGCGCTTCAGTCACTGAGCTCTATGCCAAGCGCAAGGATGCCCATTGGAATCAATGGGTTCAATTCTGTGTGTCTCAAGGCTTTGAACCAACCCTCCACTCTGTTACAGATCCGATCCCCATCCTCCAAGTCTTTGCCCAGCGCCTCCATGACGGCCGACTATCCCATAGCCGCAAGCCCATCAGATCTCGCACAGTATCGGACACCCTCAGGTCAGTGGGCCAGACGCTGGCCCGCTTGGGGTCCAAAGACCCAAGAACCAACTCTACCGGCAGTCTTGACTTCAGACTAACTGCCCAGTTCAAGGCCTATGCCAAGCTAGACCCAGCCCCGTGCCGGGTCAAACCAGTCCCCATCACCCTTGTCATGCATGCCCTTCGCTTTGCATACTATGACTCCCCATCCACTACTCGACAGGCCATTGCAAACATGATTTGCATAGCCTTCTTTTTCTGTCTGCGCCCTGGTGAGTACACCGGTACTACCAGGGACGACCAAGCCTTCCACCTCAAGGAGGTCTCCTTCTACCTTGGCTCCAAATTTCTCCACCATGATGGCCCTGAACATGAGCTACTGGCTGCTACCTCTGTCACCCTGACATTCACCACACAGAAGAATGGGGACAAAGGTGAGGTAGTTGCTCATGCCAGGAGTGGCGACAACCTATGCTGCCCTGTAGCAGCATGCGCGCGCCAAGTGCTCCACCTCAGGGGCTGCTGCACCAGCACCCATCCCTTCAGCCCAGATCTCAAACTTGCCAGTTACTTTGACAATGGGGTTCTCACCCTCGTTCGCGCGGCAACTGTCACATCCTCCATGAGAGTCTATGCCCAGACCCTCTATCAGACCACCGGCATTTCCCCTGCAGCAATCTCTGCTCGGTCCCTTCGAGCGGGAGGGGCTATGGCCCTGCTCCAGGGCAAATGTGATTCTAATGTCATCAAGCTTCTGGCAAGATGGCACAGTGACTGCATGATGAGGTACTTGCACCAGCAGTCCCTCCCCATCTTCCAGAACCTTGCCTCTGTAATGTTCAACAATGGAACATACTCCTTCCTGCCAGAAGAGTGGGTGCCGGCCGCCGCCCCCACTCCCACTGGCAGCTCTCTCTGATTCCTCTTGGGGAATCTCCCACCCTCGCAGTCTGGCCTCCTGTCTCCTCCAGGTCCAGTCTCCATCCAGCTCCCACCCTGTGGCTTGTGGCCCAATGGCAGAAAAGGCTTAACAGCCAAAGGCTTAACTGCCCAAGCTGTTAAGCCAGGCTGTGCGCCGGTGTGTGTGGGCACAGCAAACTAAGGGACCGGACTACAGCCTGCAAACAACCAACAGGCTGGAGTTCCCGGCTCCCCTTCTAGCATTGCTTAACCCACCAACACACCCATGAACTACAAGCATTGCACATACAGTACTACAAGTAGGCTGGCTACTGAGGCTATCACGAATGTAGTGAGTGATAGTTGATGTAGCGAGCCGAATGAAAGTAATGGTAGTGCCACGTGGCACTCCCTACAACCGGTAGAGAGCCAGACCGGGGGAAGTAGAAATCTGGTAGAAATCTAGTAGATTTCACTATCACTGAAACCAGCTTCTAAGCACACGCTACGACCCCCCCGATAGCCTCAACAAGCGGGCAAAGGATTCCTCCAGCAAAGCGCAAGCCTACACTCCCTACCAGAAGGAATACGACTGATTCCCTGTATCACGCGCTACCAGAAGAAGAATTACGAATTACGCACGATCGATTCCCTGCATCACGCACGATCGATTCCCTGTATCACGAGCTAAAACCAGCTTCTAAGCACACGCTTAGACCCCGATAGCCTCAACAAGCGTGCCATGGATTCCCCTAGCAAGCCCATCAGTACCAAGGAAACACAATCTATTCCCTGTATCACCGGATAAGATGTATCACTGTGTCACTGTATCACGGTAGCTCGTACGAATGGATGGCTGCGACCGAAAGACGCGTCTGCAATCAAAAATTACAGGCTAGCACTAGAACAAGCCTGTAAAGGATCATCCCTCCCCGCAAAGCAAGCAGCTCACTCTTTTGCTCCTAAAACGATTAGTAGTAGAATAAATTGGCCCACCACGCCCGCCCGCAGAAAAGGCTTAACAGCCAAAGGCTTAACTGCCCAAGCTGTTAAGCCAGGCTGTGCGCCGGTGTGTGTGGGCACAGCAAACTAAGGGACCGGACTACAGCCTGCAAACAACCAACAGGCTGGAGTTCCCGGCTCCCCTTCTAGCATTGCTTAACCCACCAACACACCCATGAACTACAAGCATTGCACATACAGTACTACAAGTAGGCTGGCTACTGAGGCTATCACGAATGTAGTGAGTGATAGCTGTCAGTTCGTAATTACTTACATCTTCATTTTCGTAATTGGTGGAGTTGTTAAGTGAACGTTAAACACTAACCCTAGTTGACAAGGTAACCTTGTAGACGGAGTGTAATGGTGGGGGGAAGGGGGGGGGGGAGGGTGTTAGGATCAATCTCAAACCCCCCAAAACAGAAACAGAAGCCAACAACGGCGTCGTTGATGAAGCCATATCAACAGCAATGCATGCTCTCCGTTGCAATCCCGTTTCCACGCTCGCGGAAACTTTTCACCCCCGCACAAAATGTACACAACAACAAATTCATCGTAGGCCAACAACAACAAGGCGACATCTTCGTAAACATACACAACCGAAACAAACTAGATCTTGTTGTTGTTCGCAAAGGTCGTCCGCCCTACTAGTATCCAATACTACTACTACAAGTCCGCACTAACAACACAGTTACCATCCGACTGTTGTAACTCTAAAAATCGACCGAAAGGTATAACAAATATTTTAAATTTAAAGAGATGTGAGCATATCGAGAGATTGCTCTGTTACTGTGTATTTTACTGTATTCGACCGACATCCCTGTGTTAGTGTTGCATGTAGGGATGTCAAAACCGGACGTAGATCATGTGTAATTCGTCATAAGACAGAGAACACATGATATGACCTAAATGTCTGGATACTTGAAGTCATTTTTATCTCTGGAGGAGTATAAGTAACTTTTCAAGTGTAGAATGGATATAATTCCTGTAGAATGTACGTAAGTAGGGTACGTGTATTTTTGACCGACAACACACCCCTTGATTCAACACTTAGTGAAGGAGTGTTGAATTACAAGTCGGTTCTCCATCTTGTAGAACCCTAAAAACTTAAGTATGGGTTTGGATATCAGATCGGAAGATTGTTATCGTAGAATTGAAAAGGATTGATATCAAGATTGGAATCGTAAATCAATGAGGAAGGAGAGGTGCTTGAGTATGTAGAGGTCGTGAAGTCGATGGAAGGTTAATTGGAGTTGGAAACAATCTGAGTCAATGGAATCGATCATAGTGGAATCCAAAATCGGAGGGAAGAAGAGATGTACTTGGATGAAGCGTATTGGATATCATGGATGGGAAAAAGGTTCGTCCATTGGCTTGTCGTTCACAATTGTACTGTAGAATCAAATATTGGTGCTGATCTTAGGAAGAAATGGAACATTGATAATCAATTTGGATGTGGAGTAGAAGAAGGTATCAACAGTCGACAGAGGGATCGACCATAGTACAACACGAATCAAATTGGAGACAAGACGGAATGGTGATGTGTATCCTGGAAAGTAGATTGATGTGCCGTAGGGACAAATAATATCTCGGGAGAAATGAGCAATGATGTCGAAGAAATCTATCCATTGGGTATGCGTTGGTTCTGTAGAGATGTTGGTTAGCATGCCGTCGGGGTGCGGAGAAACAATGAATCGTTGAGTGGCGAGTTATCGTAGATCACCAACAGAGTGGGGACACTGATGTGAGCCGTCAAATCAAATCGAATGTCTTTGATTCATGGATGGAACATTCGGAAAGTAACCTTTCATCACAGGAAGGAGAGTGGAGGATAAATCGTGGGATTGATGGAATGGAAGATCAAGATCAGAGCAATATTTGGAACCAGAGTGGTATCAAGATATAGATATTTGTGTGAGCATCGATTTTGGAATCAAAGCGATGACAATTGATCATCCAATACAATTGATAGATCGTAGGAATCGATATGATCGTGGGTGAATCGATATAGTGAAAACCTGTTGTAACTCTAAAAATCGACCGAAAGGTATAACAAATATTTTAAATTTAAAGAGATATGAGCATATCGAGAGATTGCTCTGTTACTGTGTATTTTACTGTATTCGACCGGTATCCCTGTGTTAGTGTTGCATGTAGGGATGTCAAAACCGATTGTAGATCATGTGTAATTCGTCATAAGACAGAGAACATATGATATGACCTAAATGTCTGGATACTTGAAGTCATTTTTATCTCTGGAGGAGTATAAGTAACTTTTCAAGTGTAGAATGGATATAATTCCTGTAGAACGTACGTAAGTAGGGTACGTGTATTTTTGACCGACAACACCGACGCTGCGGACGTGAATGAACACGAACGCATCAGCATCCACCATCGTACTACACCAGCAGTAAACAAGCCCATCATAAAATTTATATTTCAAGGTAAGGGACGAGATGAATGAACAAGGCACAGACACTTCAGCAGTCACGAGTCACTAACAGACACCACACTCCATCAATCAGTTCAGACACGCATCATTGACACACTCCAGCAGCAGTCAAGAGTCAACAATGACACCTTCCCGGATCATCATCTGTCATTGTTCAATCGTATTTGAACAAACACGAACATCAAATAGAACCTTCTCCTTGTTGAAGTCCCGTCCGAATTCTGATTATCAAAGAACCCAGCAGTTCTTTTCCAATCGTATCACTGAACTAGTAGCTGGGAAGATTCTCAAAGTATCTCGAAGTCGTGATACTAGTAGACACTAAAACTCAATAGTAGCACCACACAACAACAATTTCATACACAGCGTAGTAGTTCAGGGGGGGAGGGGGTTCTTGTGTAACAATAATCTTTGTGACTGACCGATCTACTAATCGTGAGATTGGATCGGAGACCAAACTCAAATTCTGATGACTGGGAGTATATTCTTTATGACCAGCAGAAGAAGGATTCTTCTCCCTTGACATCATCTTGACACGAGACCAGCCATTCTACTACTACTACTACTACATTTTACATATCGATGTAGTAATCCTTTTGTAATTTTTATTTTATTGATTTCTAAAAACGTACCAATAGTAGTTAATACACTGGTGTAATTACATTAAGACTATCCAAAGTGCAAAAGAAAATACCAATAACAAGATGAGCACTCAATTTCAACCGTGCATCCAATGTTGTTACTCTAAAAATCGACCAAAGGTATATGATGTTAAAATTTAAAGAGAAGTGAGCTCGGAGAGACGCTCTTATTTTACTGTGTATTTTTTACTGTATTGGTTGGGCTCTCTGCTGTATTTTACATGGTAGAGATCTTCCCTGGTCTTTTTCACTATGGGTTTCATTGTACCGATACTGCTGTTGCTGTTGCTGTATTAGTGTCGTGTATTGGTCTTACTGTATCGGTCATCCCATGGTATTGGTCATTTGCGAGGTTAAGTATTTTGTTTGATGGGGCGTATACTTGTTTGTGGTATATATGCTAGATAAAGCCCATCTGGAATCGGTATTGATTTTCTTGATTGCAATAAGTAATTTCCTCACAGGATATCAAGTATATTCTTCCAAACATACTTAAGGATTCCAAGTGTTCACTTATTGGTCAGGTCTTTGGATATTTCTTGTTTCTAACCGATTATCCTCTTTTGTTTGTAGCCTTAGGTGATATCGTTTTTACCACTTAAGGATTTCCAAGTAGTGGAGGTACGTTTGATTCTAAGACTCGATCACCTGAATAATCGTGTCTTTGTTACTCTGTTAATATTTCGC
This sequence comes from Pseudo-nitzschia multiseries, assembly GCA_037355745.1. Lineage (NCBI taxonomy): Eukaryota > Bacillariophyta > Bacillariophyceae > Bacillariales > Bacillariaceae > Pseudo-nitzschia > Pseudo-nitzschia multiseries. Next base: position 1,020,946 of record CM074782.1, on the reverse strand, counting down.
ACCTTGGTCGTCATTTCGTTTTGTCAGCTTTTCCGATCATATTTGATGCCGACAAAGTCCGTATTTTTTTGGCCGACAATGCACCCCTTGATCCAACACGGTCACTCGATGTTGGATTACTGTCGGTATATGTTTCAATATTTCCATGGCGTCGAATCGGATTTACTCGTAGTATGATTCAATCTGGATCAAAGCAGATAGGATTGTTTGAGGAGCGATCTGGGTGGCTATCGTAGCATCAATTTGTCAAATAGGATCAACGTATCATGGGTAATTGAATGATTTAACCTGGGTAGTGTCCCATGACATATCTGGCATGTCGGGCGTGCAAGATCCATCCCAAGGGTTTGGTGAGATCATCCGCAGGGTTGATAACTCCAGGAATATGAATCATCTTGATTTCTCCATTTTCTTTCCATGCTTGGATGGCAAAGAACCTGATTTCAATATGTCTGGTTCTTTCAGTTGGCTTCTGGGCATTGATGATTTCAATTGCTGATGCATTGTCGTCATAGATCGGAGTTGGACCAACTTGGAAAAATCCTAATTCCTTGAGTATAGACCTGAGATATCTGGCTGTCTTGGCTGCTGTGACTGCGGCGATGAACTCAGCTTCTGTAGAGCTCTGTGCAGTAAGGGACTGAGCTTTGGATCTGTAAACAATTGCTCCACCAGCATAAGTGAAGACATACCCTGTGGTGGACCTGCGATGTTTCGGATTATTTCCATATGCTGCATCAACAAAGCATATCAGTTTGTTTTGCTTGATATCTTCTGGGTATTTGGGGAGTGATGCATCTTGGACTGCATTGTTGTATGGTTCCCCTGGAGGCAGAGATGGCTCAGCATTTGGTCTGTAGAATCTGATACCCCAGGATCTGGTTGTTCTGAGGTAGCGAGCTATGTTTTTCAGACTGGAATAGTGAAAAGCAGTGGGATTGGAGCTGTATTTTGATGTCAGGGTCACTGCATACCCAATGTCTGGCCAGCAGCTGACATATGCAAACGTCATTTCACCCAAGAGTGTTCTGTGAGAGAAACCAGATGTGGATTGCAATTCAGCATGTTCCTTGGTGCCTTCTAAAGGTCCATTTGTATGTGATTGTAGTTGACTCAGTACTTCAGTTGATAATGGCGCTGATGGCTTGGAGTGTGGCTTCATCTTAGAATCAGTTTCCCAACCATGGGATGTCATAATCAGGTCAATGTAATTGGCACAAGACAGTTCAATGTAATCAGCTGTTTGTTTGACATCGATTCCATTGAAATCATCAAGTAATCCCATTTTTGTGAAGGGAATTACATCTTCTTTAGGTAGCTTTAGTTTCTCTCCAATGATATCATAGATCTTGTCAGATATGGATTCTGATGTGCAAGCTAGTGCAAAATCATCAGCTTGTCTCAGCATGTATACTGTTTTGCCCTCAAAGACTGTCGTGTAGATTGTTCTGTCATGTGTGGTGGTCTTGAAGTTGAGATCAGGGCCTTTCAGGATCTTGTTGATGTGGGTTTCCCAAAGTCTTCTGGATCTTGGGTGGCCTTGGAGGGCTCGAAGGACAGGAAGCACCAATTTTCTGACTATGTCCGTGTCATGCTTGTGTTTGTACCATTCTGCATATGCATCATCAATAGTCATGTAGGTAGGGATGTTGGGTCCTGGACTATGGGCATATGCATCTGCAGCGTCACCTGCATACACTTTGAGGTTGAGGCTGGCTGCAATGGCAAAGAATAATCTTTGGATGGGATGCTCAACACATGATGAATATGACATTGCAATGGCATGCAGAGTTGAGGCTGCATACTTGCTTCCATTGCAGCACTGTCTTGCTCGTCTGACACCATCTCTTTTGACACTGTATTGCCAATGGGGTCTGAGAATAATGGCCTCTGGGTCCTTAGGATATGGAATTGGTGATCCAAACATTTCTAAGTCTTCAAACTGGTCAAGTTGTTTGTGCTCTCCAGCTTCCCATTCAGTCCATGTGGATAATGGCTTGAGGTTTCTGCGAGTGAAGTGCCCCAGTGCTTGTTCTTCTGGTGTAGTTGCTTTTGAATTGATGGCCTTGATTAAGAGTTCAATTTGTTCAGTTGGTAGTGAATCTGCATCTAGGGGTAATGCATGATTGCCGGCTTTATGAAGCTTGGTGATGGCTCTGAGCGAAGCAATGTCAATAGTGGGGATGGCAACATCCATGTCATCTTCAGTTGGTGCCAAGTGTTTCTGGATGGATGCATGGAGTGCTTCAGTGCTATTAACCTGGTTGATTCTGGATTGGATGATGTTCTTGTATTTGGTGCCAATTCGCTTGATGGTTTTGATGGATGAAATCCTGTCCAAAAATGGTGGATCTTCTTCATCGGTAGGTTCCTTCCAAGAAGTGTTGGGAGCAAATAGTCCATATTCATTAGTATGTTTCCTGACGTCTTTCAGAGATAATTTCTCTTCAAGTGCAAAGGTAATTGGTGTGTCTATGGAATCCCTCACCCCTTGATGGTGTGATTCATGCAGTGCTGTGGTAACATCAGCAGCAGTAAACACACGATTGTGATTGATAGATACAATATAAGCGCCTTGTAGCTTGGAGAGAGACTTCTTATGAGAGGAAAAAGCCTGGAGGCAGGACTTTTGGGAAGGATATTGGTGACATAGGCTCTGCCAAGTAGTGAATCATTTGCATACCTGAGGCCAAATGCTTGATCAGTACAGGAACTGGAAACAGTGAGCCTGAGATTGGTAAGGTCTGCAAATGGTGAGATGGAGAATTGGAAATCACTGGATGACACCTCAGTGGGCTCCGGTGGGAGAGGAAGGTTGTCATCAGTCCTGAGCAGGTGCTTGACATTGGTGGGAAGGTCAGAAAGGGGGAGGTCATTCATGCCTTCATCAAACCTGACATGAGTTACAATCTTGACTCTGTGTATCTCAGCATCATACCAAAGAATGTTTCTGGTGGTATATGGGACAAAACCCAGGAATATTCCCTTGTGCACATTAGGTTTAAGCTTGATTGATCTCTTGCTCTGAGGCCGAACCCAAACTCTGCATCCAAAGGTTCGGAAGTCAGTGAGATTTTCCTTTTGACCAGTTGCCAATTCTAATGGGGAATGGGGCTGGTGACCTTCAGGGAATGCATTTGACAAACGCAATGCGTGGTAGAATGCAAAAGGCCAGAACTTGATTGGCAAGTTGGCACCACTGAGCATGGTTCTCATGGAGTTAGCTAGAGTTCGGTGTGCTCTTTCAACTGTACCATTTTGATGGGAAGCATCAGCACCAGTTGGGAAAATGGAGTGTCCAAAAGCAGAGAAGAGGTTTCTGATGTCTGGATTGTGATAGAGTTCGCCTCCTTGATTGACTGAGACATACTTGTTGGCACAGGCTGGGTTGTGCTGGGAGAAGAAATGCTCAAGCCAATCAAGTGGCGCTGCCTTGGAGATTCTGGTATCACCATACTTCATACCGGTGTAGTGATCCGTGATGAGGATCCAAGCTGTTTCACTGTGGATACCTTCATAATCATGCTTTTGTTTACTGTTGGAAGATTTGGCTCCTGAAAATGCAAAGTCAATAGACAAGCCCTGAAAAGGCTGTGTAGCCTTCCTTGTAGAATGGGACCCAGCAGGTGTCTTGGTTCTTTGCTTACATTGGATACAAGTTGGGCAGTGATCAAGAATACTGGTTTGGCGTTTGAACTTTGGCACGCCAAGAATGTGCTTATGCGCTTGATATAGAAAGTCATCACATGGGTGTCCCAGTCTCTGATGCCAGAGAAGTTTAGATGTTTTGGCTTTGATGGCTTGAATAGGGATATGTTTGTCAGCAATCTTGGTGAAAAACAATTTTGCATCAAACCTTGGTGGGTTGCTGGTATCAGGCTGAGCTCTGGCAGCTTCAGTACATTTTTGTAGTGTTACAAGATTTGTGTAGATGTCATACCTGAAGTTGCTAATGGCTTCTTTGGAGGCTAGTTCGCAAGCTTGTTTGAACTCTGTGTCAGTGGCTAAAGCGTACACTGAGGAAGTTCCACAATTTGCATATGGGGATTCAAAATCAACATCTGGTATCAAGACTGGGTGTGTGAAACACTGGCCATCAATAATGCCTCCATGAAGGACAATGCTTTTAGCAGTGCTATTCTTGTGATGACAAATAATGGTGAGGTTGCCATTCTGTTGAACAGACGGGTCATGGGTATCAGTGAAAGCTTTGTGTATGGACTGTCCACTGAATTGTTGTCTCATCCGCAATATCATTCCACAGAGGTCATTCTCACTCAGCAATGTTGTTGACAGTGAGGGAGAATAATAGAAGAAGACTCTAATATACCCTATGTGATTGGGGGCTGGTATATGCACATATCCTTATCCTTCTGGAATGCAACTGGCTGCCTTGCCTCCAATTGCCGCTGTGAGCCTGACTGGACATTTCCTCAGCTTGGTGTAAGGTTGGTAGTCATGGAGGATATGCCATAGGTTTGTGCAAGAAACTTTGGCACCGGTATCAATCTGTGCTCTGACACCCTGTTGGAAATATGCTGCAGCTGCAATTGGGTCTGAATGTTGTAACTCTAAAAATCGACCGAAAGGTATAGGATAATTGAAATTTAAAGAGACGTGAGCTCAAAGAGAGGCTCTTAATTTTACTGGGTATTTTCACTGTATCGGGGCTCTCTGCTGTATTTTATATGGTAGAGATCTTCCCCAAATTATTTGTTACCATTCGCGTACCGGTACTGTTGTTGCTGTATTAGTGTCGTGTTGGTCTTACTGCATCGGTCATTTGATGGTATCGGTCACTTACGAGGTTAAGTGTTTTGTTTGATTGGGCGTATACTGGTTAGGAGAGTAGGTAGATAAATGAGGCCCATTCAGAATTGGTATTGATTTTCATGATTGCAATAAGTAGTTTCCTCACGGGATATCAAGTATATTCTTTCGAATATACTTAAGGAATCCAAGTGTTCACTTATTGGTCAGGTCTTTGGATATGTCTTGTTTCTAACCAATTATCCTCTTTTGTTTGTAGCCTTAGATGGTATCTTTTTTACCACTTAAGGATTCTCAAGTAGTGGAGGTGCATTTGATTCTAAGACTCTATTATTTCGCACCTCGGTCGTCGTTTTGTTTCGTCGGCTTTTCTGATCAAATTTGATGCCGACAAAGTCCGTATTTTTCGCCAACAACACACCCCTTGATCCAACACGGTCACTCGATGTTGGATTACTGTCGGTGTATACTTTGTTTGAATCGAGTCGGAGTTGGTTATTTAACCTGGTATCGAATCGACGCGATTTCAATATGAGATCAATCAAAACAATCGTCCAAGTGTGTATTTTTGAATGATTTAACCTGGGCAGTGTCCCATGATGTATCTTGTATGTCGGGCGTGCAAGATCCATCCTAATGGTTTGGTTAGATCATCAGCGGGGTTGATGACTCCAGGAATATGAATCTATTGAATTGGAAATGGTGACCGTAGAATGGGAGTAGCATCAAGGGAGAGGTTCTTGAGTATGCGTTGGTTGCAAAATTGACCGAGTCGATTAGTCAGTCGATGAGTCAATTAACCGGAATTGATCTTAGAATCAGGTTGGAAACATGTTGAGTATCAATCAATCGTAAATCATGGGGAAGAAGAGAAATCAAATGTTGATGGAGAGGAAATCAATGGTTATCATAGGAGACAGCGATAGATTGATCGTGTTGTAGAAACCGATTGAGTGGTGAATGCAATTGATAGATCGTAGGAATCAATAATATCGTAGAATTGAAGGAATCAGTCATAGTGGGATCCAAAGTTGGAGAGATCGATTAAACGTAGGGTAAAGTTAAACGTCGAGGATTGGATTGACTGGACCAAGACGACTTGTAGAAAAGCAAAGAGACCAAGGGAAGGAATCGATCATAAGTAGGCGATTGGTGAATTGTAAGACGTATTGTAGAGCTCATGCTATATCAAGCGTAGGAAAGAATTCAATCAGAGATCGCGGGAATTGGTATTGAAATTGGATGTAGTCTTGGGTTCAATTCAATTGTCGAATAGAATCAAACGAGTCGATTACTGATGAGGTGGATTGATTTCGGATCGCGACAGATGGAGTCATATTTGCGAAGATGAGATTGGCTTATCGTAGAATCTCAAAGAGACGTGCCGTAGAAACAACAAATGGAATCGGAGGGGATTTATTTCTGACTTGGTAGGAAGAAGATCTATCGATTCCACGATCAAATATCAAGCGCTGACGAAGGGATTAGGAAGCCTGAATCAGGTTGACGTATCCTTGAAAGGATTATATGTGGCGAAGAAGGGATAAACTGTATCAATTGAACTGGAGGAGAAGTCTCTGGAGATAAGATCTCGACGGATGGGAGGTTGATGTGTGATGGGTATCGATGTGCGGAGTCCTTGTGTATTGATTGGACTTGAGTTATGCATGTATATGTGCCCAGGATAGAGGGCATTAAGTCGCAAAAGTCTTGTGGTCATACCGATACCAGCAGGGGCTGATTGAGCAGAGATAGAACAAGTCAAGTTGGATCCAATGAAGATAGAGCCAAATCATCGATAGTGGCATCGAGTGAAGGAGTCCGAGATTGTCGATGGAGGTGAAACTTGTCGAATCAGAGAATTATACGCGCACAAGCCGGTTGAATGTTGAATACGATTGATAGGATGTCTGATGAATATCACAGAGGGGATAAGGAATCAGACTTGGACGGGAGATCTGTATTAAATTCCTTTCGTACATATGTAAGGGAACCACAGGCCGGTACTTAAACTTACGTAGATTTCTACGTAATTTACAGTACTACAGCTGGAGTGGTACAATAATACTGTTCGAGTCATATGCACCTCTGTAAGCAAGATTGGAGCATCTCTGTAAGCAGGATCGAGTCATATGCACCTCTGTAAGCAGGATTGGAATATTCTTCTCGAAGACCGAATGACCAGGAAGGCCCATACTTTCTGTAAACAGGATTGGAATATTCTTCTATCTATGGTAAATGACCGGGAAGGCCCATTCTTCCTGTTTTCACGATCGAAGTTCTATACTTAATATCGGAAGCAAGATTCCTTTTGTTTTCATGACCAAAAACAAGGTGAATTGCCTGGTTCCGGTATAGCCATTTTGATACTTCCAATCATGTGTTTCGATACTCATGCTCAAAAGGGAGATTCGAAGAAGCTTCTTGTAACAGCTGTTTTGATGATCACGATTAGAAGGAAGCTTCTCATGATTGTTAATTTCCTTCTGAAACTGGCTGTTGAGCTGATTCAATCCAAAGGCAAGGAAGAGCAACAGGAGCTTTAGCTGCAGGCCGGTTGAGGTGCTGGTCTGTTGTGTTCTAATATTTCTCTGATATCCACTACGACTGGATGCGAATCCAATCAGATCTATTCTGACTATCGACCAATCGGCGCAATCAGTTAGATCTTAGGCTTGTAGTTCTACAAATGGGACGCAAAGGAGGTGTCCAGTGCAAGGTTTAAGGTTGAGTAATCAAATAATCTAAAAGTATAAGCGCATCCGCTTGCTAGAGAGCAAGCGACCACTTTAAAGATCACGCTGCCGCTAATACAGCATGATATTGTTACGAATATCTTATACGGTAAAATACCGTGTTACGAGAAAATATCGTGTTGCTGCTAATACAACACGTATTTTGTGCAGCAGAAAAACAAGTTCGTGAGAACAAAGATCAAACCTCTGCTGTCTTTTCTTGAAAACAAAACACTTAACGAGATGACTAGCATATGCTAGTTCCTGCCGTGTGTTCTCTCTTTGATCTCTAAGTATCGATAATTCGATTGTACGAGTGACGATCATTTTGGCTCGCAAGATTGAGCCATTTGGTCAATAATGAGATACCCGGCTCGCAAGATCGAGCCATTTGGTCACCAAAATGAGATATTTTGGCTCACAGATTGAGCCATTTGGGCCATAAGGTTAAACATTATGATTCGCGTACAACCAAGCTGGACGCGTGTGGGTAAAGAATGAGATGCCACTGTACCATTGTTACATACGGTTATGCTGGACATGAAAGGAATTTAATACTCCCCATGTGTCCATGAGAAACCCTTCTCTAAGATCCGATGCAATCGTCCTGTAGTAAATCACCTGTGTTTCCACAGTAGTGAAAGATGGGCTTGAGCAATGGATACACCACTGAATGTCCCCAATGCTTTGTGAGGATATCAGCACAATTATCTTTGCCCGCAAGATGTTGCATGAGAATGAAGCCTCTAGCTATCATGCTTCTGACATAGTGATATGAAAGAATGTGATGCCTCTTATGGAGCCTTGCATATGGGAATGTAGAGGTTTGGATCATCTTTTCATTATCTCCCCATGTGTAGGACGTGTCATGTACTCTAGTACCAAGGTATCTGAATGACTGGCGAATATCAACAATCTGTTCGATGCAGGTTCTAGCAGATACAAATTCGGCGCCAAAGGTGGCTGTTTCAGATGTTGCTTGCTTCTTGGAGAACCACATGATGGGGGTCTTGTTTGCAAAATGCAGGATGCCAGTGACAGCCTTGCCACTTAGGATGTCATGCATTAGATGTGCGTCATAAAAATGAGACAACACAACTACCTTACCCAGGGGTTTCGGAGCATCACTTGGTAGGTCTTCAGAGTGCTCCCCATACACTGTATTGGACCAGTCTGTACTGGTACCTTCAGTGAGTACAAAATCTGGTACGCCCACTCTGAATCGGATTTTGAAGTGTCGAAACTTGGAGATGTAACCATAGATTCTTTTGGCTCTGTTGAGATGGCCTTCCCTGGGTTGCACTCGGAAGCTTGACAATGTCATAACAGCAGTCTGCACGTCAAAACGTCCAATAGCTATGACCCATTGAAGTGATCCAATCATGCTTTGATACTTTTGGATATCAGTATTGCTTAGGAAGGATGTTGAGTCTAGCTCTGGGTGGTCGTTCTCAGCAAGTGGTGAATGGAATCTGGTGGTAGGTTTGCAGCCAAACATTTGTACATACGAGGCCTCCATTTTCTCGATGAACTTGATGGGGTTCATGCAGAGCACACCATGTTCATCTCTTTCGAATCCACATCCCAAATGAAAGTTCATTGGCCCAGAACCCTTTAATTTGAAATTATAAGGTTCAGACTGTAGGATTACCAGAAAGGCTTCAGGATTGGCCATACATAAGCAGAGGTCATCAACATATGTGCATATGAGCTCATATACTGGCTCCCCATGTTTGTTGTTGCCAGGCTTGATAAAGATTTCGGGCTCTGCTTTGGATCTTTCAAAACCCAGTTCAACGAGGCAGGCAGCAAGTAGATCACCAAAACACTTGCCAGATGATCGAAGGCCATATAGGGCCTTGTAAATCAATAGGAGGTGGCCTTCTAGTGATCCAAATTCAGCGCCAGCCTTGATGCATACTTTCTCACAGGTAACAGCTTCAAGGTATGCATTACCAATGTCAGTTCCCCATGCTTCTAAGCTATTCAGTTCAGCAAGGAATAGGCACATGCGCAGGCCCCGAAGAGAAACAACTCCTGCATATACACTGTGGACAGGAGTTTCAGTGAGATTGCCATTTGCAACTAGCCGGGCTTTGTGTCGACCATCATGCTTGACCGCATAAATCATGTGGACCTTGATCTGTTGGAAACCAATGGGTATGTTGCTAGCCTTGTAGATACCTTTGTCAATAAAGGTGTCATATTCTTGAAGCTGCGACATCTCTAGAGCTATGGCATCTTGCCATTTGGTGTTGCCATTTGCTGTATCGAACTGGGTGGCTTCTTCATGATTGCGGGGTACTTTGAATCCATACTGGTACTGTGGAGCAGTTCGAAAGGAGCGAAGTTTGGCTTGGTGGATTAGCCTGTCTAGTTTCTTGGTTCTGCGAGCAAGGGAAACAATGCGTTTGAGATGTTTCCAACCAGGTTGATCAAGCATGTTGTTGTCCTTTGCATATTTGGCTACAGTAACAGGGTCGTCTGCAGCTACATTGGAGAGGGGTTCATAGGTACGCTCCATGTTTTCCCACTCAATCCATAGGTTGTATTTGGAACCTTTGTATTGGGGGTGCTTGTTGTCAAGGGGACCTTGATGACCAAGTATGCGTCGAAAAGACCAAAGTTTGCCATCTTCTTGAGTGATATCCCTGTGGATATAATTCATGACATCATTGTAGGCGATGATATCTTCAAGTTCATCATCTGTATGCTTGCACTTGAACTTGATGAAGTCCTTGTTTTGCTCAATGCTGTTTTCAACGTCAACAACTGTCATTCTTTTCTGTGCGCCATCAGGGAGGGCCATTAGAAAGGATCGACCTTGCAAGTCAGCAGCGGGAATGGCAGGGATGGTGATGGGGTTGCCATCAACGTCAAATTGAGCATTGCCTTCTTCATCAGTAACAACTACCTCAGATGGGCCTACAGATGGGATAGCCGGATTGGTGGTTGGAGGTATGACGTCACTAACATCAAAATATGCTAGCTTGGGGGGACCAAAATCATCTTCAGTGACAGGGACATCGGCAGGGGTTTTGCTGAAAGTGTGGAGTGTTGGAGGACCATCAAGAATCTCCCCATAGTTGTTAGGGATTGGAGAAGGGGCAAAGCTTCGGGTATTAGGAACCTTGGAATAAAGAAAGGTAGGCATGGATGGCTGTGGGATGCGCAGAGGAGGTGATGCGGTGACTGGACTGTGAGGTGTAGAATGGTGAGAGGAGGGACTATCACCGGAAGATTTAGGAGTGATGGAAGCATCTTTGGCCTTGCGCCATGCAAGAAAGCCATCATCAGTGAACAAGCCAGCGCGCTTGTTGCAATGCTCGGGAGTTAAAGCAGTGCGGACACCAGAGCGGTCAAGGAGCTTATTGGTGATGGGATCCCAGATGGTGAAACATAAGCTATTGCCAACATGCTCAGCAATGCCAACAAAGTGGCCAAGACATTCAGTGGTCTGAGAGCCAAACTGTGTATCTGGAGTCTTGTAGTATACGGGCTCAAACCAGAAGAAACTAAGGTAGGGGCTGATGTCACCAATGATACCGGTAGCAATATAGAAAGGCTGTTTGTCAGAGAGAGTGGGATCAGACAAATGATTCATGAGGCGGCCAACATATGTCATACATAGAAGCCAGAGGTGTGGTGGAGTGCCCGTGCGATCCATGATTCTATTGACAATGCGTTTGAAGGTCTGGTACCGGCGTTCAAAGAGATTTTGGTGTTGATGGTATGGTTCACTTTGCCATAAGCCAATCCACATCATCTTGAGGTAGTCAAGAACAGATTTGCTGGACTGGTAGGACCCATGATCACAGAGCAATCTGAGTGGTCTACCCCATTGCCGGACAAAATTTTGGAGACAAGGGAGAAAATCAGCGGTAGTCCTCATTTCTTCAACATGAATGATATGAGATTTGCGACCAAAGAAAACTTGAGCAATCTTGGAACCACCATTGATGGCAGGGGTGTCTGAATATACGACATCAGAGAGGACATCATCATTGAAAGGGCGGACATTCATGGCAGGCTGCGGTGATTGGAACCTTTTGAAGATGTTACCATCGGGACTAAGTGACAGTGAGCCATACTGTGTGGAATTGTTGAAGGTGGCCTTGATACGGTCAAGGGAGATCCATCCAAAGAAGGGTTTCAGTGACAGGTAGTCGATATCAGTGGGCGATTGTACATGGGCTGCAGCAGTGATGGAGGTGGAAGGAGACTGATTAGAGCACCGACTAAGGATGTCTTGATGGATGTAATCAGTGGGACTGAGCCAAAACGAGGTATCAGAAGCATCCAATGCCTGGAGGGCGGGAGTAGAGCTGTTGGACAAGAACGATGCAATCTTAGGAGACGAACCCATGTTGATATCCCTGAGGGAGCCAAATTCATCATAATCTTGATATGGAAGTGATGTGGCAAGAGGCGGGTATTTCTGAATGAAGGTATCATCCTGGGGGGTATATGCGCGATCTAGTGTAGATGGGTCCCAATGCTGATCACTGGTCATGACAACATGAGGAAGATGAGCAAATTCTGCACTGGTATACTTGCACATGGCAAGATAAGGCAATGCATGGCATATACTGAGTGGAAAGACATAACCATCGGTGGTGGTGATGACTTGGGTGCCGCCCGTCTTGAGAGAGGTGTCATCGACAACCGAGAAGTATGCTTCCATCTGAGGAGAAGACAGGATGGATGGGTGTTGTCCAGTGTAGGCACACTCATGAAAGATGATGATGACAGGACCCCTGTTGGAAACAGAGTACGCGCCACATGTAGCAATAGGAATATTCTGGATTTGATGATTGTTGATACCAGTCACATTGACATACCTTGGTGGAATATCCTTGGAGATGAGACATGCATCATGTCCTATGATACATCCATTTGCGCCTCTGTCAACCATAGCATAACCGGGTGTGGAGACATTAGTTTTGCTAGAGTGATATGTGGCAATGGGGTGTGACGGTGAAACATGAGATTCACAGTCCGGCGATGCCCAATGGTGGAATTTCACAGACATGGAAGACTGACCGGCAGGGACATAAACAATGCCTTCTTTCTTGTAAAGGATGTTAGGATTATCTGCAAGGAATCGGGCTGGGTGTGCAGGAGAAACAGAAGACTTGAGGGGTCTGGTATCTTCGTGAGAGGATGTCTTGTATACACCAAGGGATGCATGAAAGGCGGATCTGGCGGAGCTTTCTTCATCAGGTGAGAGGACTTGCTCATCATCAGGTGATGAAGAGACCTGCTCATCAGTAAGGTGTTCATAAGCTCGGCGCGTGATTGGCTTGCTGGAATTGGGGTCCGGTGGCAGTGCAGCATCAAGGAGCTCAGAGCGAAGGCAAGCAACTAGTCGCTTCTTGTCATCAGCTGTGAAGCCAAGCCAATGTTTCATACCTTGCTTGGAGAGAGTTTTCCAAACGGCAGAAGGTAACCTTGTGGTTGGATCTGGGGTTCTGCCAGCTTTGTAGACAGCGTAGTCCTGATAGTCACCATCAAAATCAATAGGAGGTAAATATGATGCCAAGTCATCAGTTATGCCAGAGTATGTGGACTGCGTCACAGAAGAGAAATCATGGGTGTTGGCCTTAACAGACATCCGACTGCGAGGCTGGGACAGTGATGCTTGGGAATCCAGCCTGGTTGCTTCAAGGAGGAGGGTATTTTTCAATTCACTGATAGCGACAGCTTCATGCTGTCTGAACTTAATCATATCCTGTGCTGCAGGGGGATCATCAATTTTGTAGAACTGTTCACTGAGCTGGAAGCTGCTACTACAGGCCTTGCAAAGGTGCGTTTTGACAGTATCAAAATCAAGTGGCCTCTGTGGATCGCGTAGTGTGTTGAGATGTTCCAACTGGGCAAACCACTGGGTGATGAACTTGACCTTGGTATCTTCCCATGTCCTCAAATCAATGTCCAATAGTTGCTGCATCACAATGGAGGTGTCATATACTTTGGATTTGGATCTGTCATGCAATGACACAAAGTCAAAGAAGGCTTGTCTGCCGTCCCTTGAGGAGGTATGGCTGAGCACGCAGGAGTAGGAGAGATCACTCTGGAGGGCATGTAGGACGAGAGTCCAGAAGAAAGCACATTGCTTGTCATGAAGAGCTTTTTCATACCCGACGAGCGGTACATCAGGCCAGTTTGGATCGAGGAATGTATGAGTATCTATGTCAGATGTTTCCAGCTTTGCCTTGAATTTGACAAGCCAGCGTTCAAACCTTGCATCATTTTGCAGAGTTGGAAAGGTGGTTTCATCCCTTGATTTCTTGGTCCAGGATTCATATCTAAGCTGTTCGATGGGCTTGGAGGATCTTTCCTGTTGTCGTCGAGGTGTGCCTGGAAGGAGACTGTTGCGCGTGCTGGTGCTTTCAATATCCGTTCCAGATGCTCTTCTGGCTCTGACAGCACTAAAACAGTAGCTCTGAAAGGCGTCTTTGGTATAATGTGTTCTATCCTCTGAGTCTAGTCCTTGTGCTGTGAGATGTTGCCCGAAGTCGATGACTTGCTGTATGGACATCTGTACATGTCGATAAATTGGTGTTCTTACGCCCCCTTCGAGGAAAGCTAGATCGCCAATGTTCTCGATGTACAAGAAGGCTAGCCATGTCTTGAGCCTTCCAGCAATGAGAGCCTCGCACAGGGCGTCATTTCGTTCCTTTGGTATGTCAAAGATTTCATGCAAGAAGGTGGCTAGTGGTCGGTCAAATGATGGGAAGAGGTCCGCGATAGATGTGTCCTCTTCCTCCCCTTGGCTTGGATTATTCTGTTGATCGGGTGCCATGTCGGCTGTGGGTAGCCGAGGTGTGGTTGCCGCGCTCCCAGGTTGGAGTGTTTGGAATCGTCCTGTCGATCTGCTTCGTCCTGTCGACCTGCTTCTTGTTCTCCCAGCAATCGGAATGGTAGGCATTGTTGTCGTGTAATCGTAGGTCGATGGCGAGTGATGAGATTCGTTTCCGCTGTCGTGTCCAATGCAATGGGCTTCTACTAAAGGCGAATGGCTTGTCCGTTTGTTCTTTGTTATGCTGTAATCGGATCAGAGAACTATCAATCGTCGTCCGTAGTCGAGTCAATTGATGATCTGCTGTCGGATTGTCGTCGACGGGTGCTCCTTCTTCTTTTGCAAGCTTCAACAAGCTTGCGACTGTTAATCTGTTAATTTCCTTCTGAAACTGGCTGTTGAGCTGATTCAATCCAAAGGCAAGGAAGAGCAACGGGAGCTTTAGCTGCAGGCCGGTTGAGGTGCCGGTCTGTTGTGTTCTAATATTTCTCTGATATCCACTACGACTGGATGCGAATCCAATCAGATCTATTCTGACTATCGACCAATCGACGCAATCAGTTAGATCTTAGGCTTGTAGTTCTACAAATGGGACGCAAAGGAGGTGTCCAGTGCAAGGTTTAAGGTTGAGTAATCAAATAATCTAAAAGTATAAGCGCATCCGCTTGCTAGAGAGCAAGCGACCACTTTAAAGATCACGCTGCCGCTAATACAGCATGATATTGTTACGAATATCTTATACGGTAAAATACCGTGTTACGAGAAAATATCGTGTTGCCGCTAATACAACACGTATTTTGTGCAGCAGAAAAACAAGTTCGTGAGCACAAAGATCGAACCTCTGCTGTCTTTTCTTGAAAACAAAACACTTAACGAGATGACTAGCATATGCTAGTTCCTGCCGTGTGTTCTCTCTTTGATCTCTAAGTATCGATAATTCGATTGTACGAGTGACGATCATTTTGGCTCGCAAGATTGAGCCATTTGGTCAATAATGAGATACTTGGCTCGCAAGACTGAGCCATATGGTAAATAATGAGATACCCGGCTCGCAAGATCGAGCCATTTGGTCACCAAAATGAGATATTTTGGCTCACAGATTGAGCCATTTGGGCCATAAGGTTAAACATTATGATTCGTGTACAACCAAGCTGGACGCGTGTGGGTAAAGAATGAGATGCCACTGTACCATTGTTACATACGGTTATGCTGGACATGAAAGGAATTTAATAATGATAGCAGTGATTCTACAGTGCTGTACGATTAGCGGTGCACTGTATTCATCACTGCACTAAAAGAGATATCATGCTCTCCAGCAAGATTACCCTCTTATCTCATCCTTTTAACATTCAACTGATTTATATCCCAAAATTCACACTAGTTGCTACCAACTACTTGTAATCTACATACTAAGGTCTGTCTTGCTGTATCTGAATAAGTTCACACTAAGAAGAGATCTGGCGTTTCCATAGTCTCGCCTGTAGTCTGATTATCCGTTGCTGAAAGTATCCAAACACAATTGTCACGCGTAGAGTACAATCCTTTGTCTACTAACACACTAACGCAGCGTTGCTGTTCTTCAGAAGCCTTTGAATCAGACTCTCAACGAACCGGATTCAGAAGGAAAATAATAGATTAACAGTCGCAAGCTCTCAGGCAGCTTGCATAACAATCCGAACAGTCAACGACAATCCGACAGCAGATCATCGAACGATCGACTACGGCTGACGATCGATAGTTCTCTGATCCGATTACACACAACAAGAAAGACACCAATCGGACACGCCGAAGTCTTTATTAGAAGCCCATTGCATTGGACACGCCAATAGCAATATCTCCATCCAAGAATCTCTCACCCGACAGATTCCATTTTCTTCCACGTCGCAATCCACGGTGACACACCCACTGTGACACCATATCTCGTATTTGGATCCCGACGCCCACCAAATGATTGTGCTAAGCACCGTAACCAACGATCACAATTATTCCATCAATAATTGCCTTATCAGACCTATGATGCTTACCATTTGATTCTACAATCAATCACCCTTTTTGATACACAAGAATCTACGAACAACGATTCCTCTCGTTGTTGTGGACACGCCAGTACCATTCTGGTTATTCGAGCAAAACCATCGTATTGTCTTTCGCAAACTCGTTCTTACGATCGACTCTTTGCCGCCACCGCCGTCTACGACAACAAAGCAACACCTACCATCGCCAATTGTTACCACGAACCGAATTTACGCCGCTTCGCCGACGTCTATGACAGCAAACGTAAACGAATTTCCTCCGAGCAATAAGCCACCTCGCTTTGGCCATCAACCAACGGCAACGTATCATCGGAATCGGCATCAGCTCGCTATTGCAATTACGTTGGACACTGATACCACCCTGCTCCGCATCTCTTAGTAGCGACGAAGTTCTTCAATTTTCACTGAAACAAGGACAACATATTCGACGGCACCGCCCGCTTGTTTCTACAATCGCAACAACAGCGACAACCACGACAATAACCAATTCTACGATCGGTTATTCGTCAACAACAACTATTGCCGACGACACAACCAACGGCGACGTCTCACCAAAACGGTTCCTCCTTATATAGTAGACACGCCGGCATCAATCGTTCTTTGACACGCTTGATCTACAATCGTTTCTACTACCATCTCCCTCGATTGATCGGATTAACCGAATTTTGTTGCGACAACGTCATCTTGAAACAACGGCACAACACAAGTATCGTCTCCTACACGTCGTTGTAACTCATCGAAAACGACTTCCCCTCATTATTGTGGACGTACTGGTACCATCCTGGTCTTCTATATCCCAATATTAAGTTTCCGTGACGACACGTTCACTCACCAATCCAACATGTCGGATTCCGATCTCAAATCACTGTTTCCATCATTTGATTCGAAACTTGCACACGTCCTACATGCAACACTGGATGTTCCTCAAGAAGCATGCAACCACATTTGTGAAGCTCTCATTGTAGCAGGAGCAACCACCTGGAATCGATTCATTTGTGAGATTTATGAATATGGTTATCTTGATGGCCTAGAATACCAAGCTCAGACCGGCTCCCGTTCTATCAGTATAAAAGACCAACACACATTAACTACATTTGTTGATTTGATAAATGATATCATTCCCCAAGCTGGCTGCTACTGGTATGGCCACAATCAGTACACCCGGGATGCTTTCCTTGCATTTTGTCATGCGCGCAACCAGCACCCTGAACTGACTGCTTTACACAGGGCTAATGCAGCAATCCCTTTAGCGCCATTCCCACCTGTTACTGCTCAAGTTCCTCCGGCATCACAACCCAGCATACAAGCTACACCTTGCCTGACAAAACCATCCTTAACGCCGGTGTCATCTTTGGTATCTGTTCCCGTAACGCCTCAAGCACATATTTTGGTCACGTCCCTAGCATCTGATCCTGCTTGCAAAACGCCTGCCATCTCTACTACTATTGCCAACAATGGGAACCCGCTTGGATCGTCTGAAACGCATGCTCGCCCCAATACTAATCTCGTCCCTGCTTCCACAAGTACTCCATCCTACACTTGGACTTACTTCCCCCGCACTAAATCAGTTCGCTTCAGCAGAATTGTCTCTTCAACCATTTCTATTGTCCACCCGGACATTCCACCTTGTGATGCCTCTCATTCTACTCCAAACTGTGAGCGTCACTACCCAAGTCCTTCCCCTAGCAAGCCTGCAACTCACTCAAGATGGACATTTCATCCTAAATCTGCTACTGTGACATTCCACCGTTCACCCAAGCAATTTTCTTCCCACAAGCTTAGTACTTCCATTCCTTTGTTGCAACTTCCACCATCTAGGACATGTTCTAAGGATAGGGTCGTTCCAAGCTCAGGTACTGCCACCGTTTCAAGTTCAGTTCATGCCAAGGATACTGGTGCAGTTCCACACTCAGTCCATGTCTATTCACAGTGTGGTGCGTCTTCCTGCCAAGTTCCAAAGCCTACTTATGAGGCATATTCCTTGACCTTTGACTTGCCTGCTGCGTACATCACCAAACGGCACCGTGGTGCTATCAAGCTCAAGCTGTACCACCTACATGCTACCTTGTTGCTTGTTAATTGGCTTTATGATGCCGTCACCTGACATCCCCATTTCGGTTACGATTCAACTTTATCCATCGATTCCTACTATGATTCTATTCATTTGATCCCTCGATTCCTACTATGATTCGATTCCTTTCAAGTTGGTATATACAATCACTTGATTTATACAATCACAGTCTTTGTACTTGATTCTCAAGACACGGTTGATTCTACTACATCTTCATTCCGGATATCGTGTTGTCTTACTACTCTTTCCGACTATCTTGCAGGGGCATTTCTTCTATGCAAGCCAGCCATCATGACTATTTACACGTATCGCCTCCACGGTTCAATCCAAGATAGGTATCTACTGTTGATCGTTTTCTATGACTTGATACATGATCAATCTACGATCCATCAATCGTCTCCTTCTAGGATTGATACTGGCATTCGATTCAAGATTTCTACAATCCGATTCTACGCTTCCAGTTTCGAATACGATTGGTAACTCCTCTATGATTACATTCGGTGTATCGGTTCAATCTACGGCTCAACATTCACATGCTTATGACTCAATCTACGATCAATCTTCCATTTCAATTACGCTTGCATTCGACCGGTCCCTACAAATCGATTTCCTACCAATCGATTATGGTATCTACAACCGTTCAATCTAATGTTTCACATTCGATTCATGGGGCATCACAATCTCAATTTAGATTCCCCAATCAAGCTTCGGTTACGATTGAATTTGATCAATCGATTTCTATGAATGCATCTTGATCTCTGCAAAATCCATGACCAATCATGGGGCATTCTTATCCTTTGGCACCATCTACAAATCGATAACCGATTTCAATTCTCCGATCTGATACTCAATCGATCTCTAGTACGATTGATCCAAATCTACGATTGATCCAAATTGGTGGAGTTGTTAGTTGAACGTTTAACACTAACCCTAGGAGTTGACAACGTAACCTTGTAGACGGAGTTTATGTGGGGGGGGGTTTGGGGGGGGGGGAAATACGTAGAAATATTTAAAAAATCTGTTTTTAACAAGTAGACTTGGTACAAACGTTACGACTAAAAATCGTAAAAAACAGTACCCAAACATTTATTTACGGAAATGAGATGCTTCTTCTAAAAGCAATAGTAATATGTAGTGCCGCGCGTTCATTTTTATGGTAGCGAGCTCTCATTTTTATGATTGCAAGTAACCATAAGATTTAACCTGAATATAGATAAAAATCATACGATTAAAATCTGTCTTAGATCAAGTTGGTCGTCACGTCCGTCGTCGTCAACCTTGCCAGATGAGTACATGAATGAGTCGGACTTGATGTACTTACAGCCATCTACTCTCATACCGGCACAACGAAGGTGCGAAATATTGTACGGTACTCTCATACCGATCGATTGGTAATAGATCACTTGGTAGCATCGGTACGTACAGTATGTACCTTGTTCGAATTTAAAATAGAATTTTTGAAACGAATACGGACGATTTTTTTTTTCGTACGGTACGTACGAAAAAAAAAATCAATCTCGTACGTACCGGTACCAAAAAAAAATCAATCTCGTACTACGATCATACGTACCAAACTATGTACGTACCAATCTACGTATTACAACCTATCGTACAAATCGTACTATCTAAGAAGATACCATCGAAGGATACGGTACGTACGATCGAATTAATGAGACTTGGGCTACTCTAAGAATCATTAAGTAGCGAAGCATTATCTGTATACAATGGTATACCGATGCCGGACAGGCGCACGATTCTTATCGCTACTCTATATGAATATCCATGAGCGATCGAAGCTACCGTAGCAGGGCCCGATCGGAGCCAGCATGGCCCGATCGCTATGTAAAACATGTAGAATTCTACAGAAGATTGAAGTATCCTCTACTTCGATCGATGATTTTTTTTCTACCTCGCAACGAAAAAAAAACTCTCTCCCACACGGAAAAAAAAACTCTCTCCCACACAAACAGTAATAATCTTTTCTTACCTTGCGACAGACAAAAAAATCACTTTTTCTATCTCGCAACAAAAAAATATTCACTTCATAATTAGCCTTCTGACATCCAACTTATTTGAGTAGAGTTGCTATTTGGCACTCCGTCGGTGAACGTGGGATTCCACCTTATACTTCTTTATCAGTATTCGGCAGGTTATCCGTGCTCTTATATTTTAGTCTGAAATAACAGCCTTGTACTGGAAAAAGAATTAGCTCGCATTGGAGAAGAGGTGGTTTGCTGGATAGATATTGTTTGAATTGGCCCCCAAACATATATGTCTTGAAAGCAATAAATCTCTATCCATTGCTTCTATATCAACAGGCACGAGGTACTGTTTTTCGTGACAGAGGAGTAAGAAGGCTGCAAATCAACGGCAGCAGCAACAACAACAATTTCATCGGGACGATTGTAGCAGCATCCAACACGTGACGCGAGCCTGCAGCAAAAAGAACAATGTGAGATAGATAGATGGGGGACAATGATGCCTACATCCTACACTGCTGATGATGTATTCCTCACAACTGTTTTCCTTCTTATTTTCAAAGGTACGGATCAGAACAACGGATAGGTGCGGGGAACAACGATCGTCGGAAGATCGAGGTGCGGGGAACAACGATTGTCGGAAAATCGAGGTGCGGGGAACAACGATTGTCGGAAAATCGAGGTGCGGGGAACAACGATTGTCGGAACAACGATTGAGTCCAGATTGAGGTGCGGCGAATTTAATATATTATTCTGTTGTTATTATTGACTCTATGTACTACATCAATAGATACTCACCCACTTTGTTCAATTATCATGTATTCAAATAGGAACGGCAACGAATCGATCAGTGGGATTCATCCGGCAACGAATCGTCGACATCTAATCGCTCCTCCACCGGGAACCATCGAATAGAAGCAACCGGGAACGATCGAACCGCAACGAGAACGATCGAACTTCTCAAAATAGGCACCAACGTCAGCAACGAGCGGCAGCGGGCCAATCGTTTCTCAACAAATCAACGGCAACAACGACAGCAACAGCAATACCCCTAGGCAACAACGGCAACGAATTGTCGGCATCGAATCGCTCCTCCACCGGCGCTGGGTTGCTTGTTCCGATTGATCGCTTTTGTTAATGGTAGGATTTGTACACAGCGACGTCGGAAAAGAAAAACTTGCGACAGGGACTCGCGCTACAAGAGATCCTGTTTCGATTGCTGGCTTGACCGAACTAACAAGTAGACTTGGTACAAACGCTACGACTAAAAATCGTAAAAAACAGTACCCAAACATTTATTTACGGAAATGAGATGCTTCTTCTAAAAGCAATAGTAATATGTAGTGCCGCGCGTTCATTTTTATGGTAGCGAGCTCTCATTTTTATGATTGCAAGTAACCATAAGATTTAACCTGAATATAGATAAAAATCGATTGGTAATAGATCACTTGGTAGCATCGGTACGTACAGTATGTACCTTGTTCGAATTTAAAATAGAATTTTTGAAACGAATACGGACCTTGTCGGCGGCAAATTCGATCAAAAAAGCCGACAAACCGAGGTGCGAGAAATATTCGTCCGAGAACTGTTTCGCGGGGTTCGAATTTACTTCTCGCGCACAAATTTTGTGCGTGATTTTAACACGGCAATATTTCTGGACACCCTGAAATTCGCGACGATCGTATAAGGGTATATGTAAACTCAGCACTATTTCTGTGCGCGTGATGCACATTACTCTACTCTCAAATAAAAATAATTTATTTCAGTCTCTAGCAGAACCGAATTATTATTCTGTACGAACAACACTTACTTCTATTCACGAATAAAAAAGAAATCTTGAGTCAGTATTAATTCCAAAATATTAATCTACCAAACAACAATTCGATTCTGCTCCCCTAGTTGTGAATTATATTTCTTGACTACAATATTCCCTTTTTAAAATGTAGATTCTATTATGCTTGATTTATTCCTATTGCGACGTATTACGAATCCTCCATTATTTCTAATATTCTCAAAATTAAGTTCAAGATTAGTAGTAGTTTTGTATTATGTATGTACTGTTATTTTCTACATTAGTTCACCCATAGATAAACTTTCATTCATCAATGATGTTATTGCCGGATCAATATAGACGTTTCTTTTCTTTTTCTTTTTTGGTCCACTACAATTAGTGGAGCTACTACTAGTAATATTTGCATCGCCCTGCTTATTGTTGGTGTAATTTGTCGAACTTTCGTTCCTAAATCTGTCCCTCATCATTTCTTCCAATTTCCTTCCTGTTTCTGGGTGTTTTCGCATCTCGCCAATTTTGTCGCACAAGTCACTGAACAACTCGCGACCTTCCTCCATCCATCCATTTCTGCTTCCACTGTCTGAATCGCAGAATTTTTTTTTTGTCGCGGAATCGTGGCATCACCCTTTCGCCGTTGCTGGTTCACCCATACATGATGCTCATTGTAGATTAGTACCAATGCAAATGCTTCATCTGCTATAGTAAATATATCACTCAGCAAGTGCCTCTCCTTCCGTTGTTTGAAATTGGAATTTGTCGGATTGATTGCCGACATGATTCTTGTAACAAAATAATAAAAATCTTCATCTTCCGCGTCTTTGTATGTTCTGTATTGAGGGTTTAAAATACCTGTGTTTTCATATTCTGTGTCTTGAATAACTGCAACAGTACCAGGGAATGTGATAGGGACTCGACCTTTTCTGTAATCGTCTGTACGGAAGTATCATAAGTATCAACGGGCAGCATGTTAGTGTTGTCGGACCAAAAATAGATTCTCAAAATCCTAATTTCAACAACCAATTCTCCCACCTGTATTTACCTATCCAGTTTTTTCTCGCTAATGTTTGTGAGTTGTGCCTCAATGCAGTCAGTACTGTCCCTACTCGTTTCCTGTAAAAGGAACAGAATGCCGCAAGTGGAATTTTTGGTGGCTTCATAACCGCACTTTCTCCAACAGCTTTATTTATTACAAGCGCCGTTACCTTGTCATTGATAGGGAACTTCATGTTGGGGTACCAATGTTTTTTGACGTAATCCCTTAGCTGCTTCTCCACTCTTTCACTCATATCACTCAAAGCCTTAAGCATATCGTTGTCTATTATAAGTCCATATTCGTCTGTAATTGTACTTACTGCTCGTTCTCTTGTGTCGCCGGCATTGTAACTCCCCTCTCCCTGCATGGTTGCCTCCGTTTGTTTAGGTACCATTACTACCTTTCCCACCCCTATATGTGGTTCCCTCTCTTGTTTCCGTAAGTGTTTTGCCACTTCCTCTGCCAATTTGTCATATTGGATATTTTTCATGACATGTTCGGCAACATCCTCTAAATTGTAGCATTCTCCGTTAGATGTTTTCTCTACCACATTGGTTTTTGTTCCTTCTTTCTGTTGGTTTGTTACTGTAGTGGTGGTTGTGTTGGTAATGGTCAGCGCTGGTTCGTTACTCTGGTTGATGGTGTTTTGTTCTTCCGTGTTTGTAGTAGTAGAAATTGTGTTGTCGGAACCATTTTTTTTACTGTTGCCCTTTGATGCGTTCATAGTTGTGGTATTACTGTTACACACTTTGTTAGTAATTGCGGTGTTTGTTTTCACTCTTTTTTTCTTACCGTTGTTGTCCCCTGTATTTTGATGATCACCGGGCCGGATGGTTTTGTTGTTTCGAAGGGTCTTCCCCTCGGATTTTTTGCTTCGTCGTGTCTTTCCGATAGCATTCATATTTTTTTATTTTATTTTCTGAATACGGTGTCGATCAAGAATCATGTGTTTCTTTTTGTGTGGTTTTGTGTGTGTACTAATAATTTGTCGGGTTGTGTACGGTGTTTTGTGTTGTGTGTGTTGTGTGTGTCGTGTGTGTGTGTGTGTGTACGGTGTTTCGTGTAGTATGTGTACGATGTTTTGTGTGTAGAATTTTTCCGTGGGTTCTGTACTATGTTGTTTGCCCGAACATCTTCTGTGTGTTGTCTGGTTTTGGGCGCGCTGTTATATTTGTAGCAGTAGATCACGTACCTGTGCCAGCCACCCCTCCCGCGCCATAATTTTTTCAGAAGGGAAACATTTGATCACACTAAGGTTATGTATTTCAATCCTCTAGTCACATGTATAATCTCGTAGACTGCTGCACCTAACATACCGTACTGTCTTGTGTGCCATTTGTATCTACAAACCACATCATTGTCTGTACTGTGTGTGTCAAAGTTGTTCCCAATATGCATTTAAAAGTTGTTCCCAACATGCATTTCGTAAGTCATGTGATATGCATTCATGGCCTGGTACAAAAACTTTGGTAGTCATTACCAAATGAGACTGTTTGTGCCCTGGAATTGCACCAAAAATACCCTCATCATGTTTGCCATTTTGAGAGTCAAACCACAACATTTTGGGCATTCTGAGTGGCAAAGTTGTTCCCAATATGCATTTGATGAGTCATGATAAATGTATTCATAGTTTTGACCGGATACTTTTGGAGTCAGTGAATGTATTCATTGCTTGGACCCGATACTTTTTGAGTCATTACCCAATAAGTTAGTTTGTGCCCTGGAATTGCACCAAAAATACCCTCATGTTTGTCAGTTGGAGAGTGAAACCTTAAGATTTTGGGCATTCTATGTGTCATAGTTGTTTCCAATATGCATTGGATGAGTCATGATGAATGCATTCATGGCTTGGACCCGATACTATTTGAGTCATTACCCAATCAGTTAGTTTTTGCCCTAGAATTGCACCAAAAATACCCCCATGTTTGCCATTTGTAGAGTCAAACCTTAAGATTTTGGGCATTCTATGTGACAAAGTTGTTTGCACTATGCATTGGATGAGTCATGATGAATGCATTCATGGGTTGGACCCGATACTATTTGAGTCACTACCCAATAAGTTAGTTTGTGCCCTGGAATTGCACCAAAAATACCCCCATGTTTGCCATTTGTAGAGTCAAACCTTAAGATTTTGGTCATTCTATGTGCCACAGTTGTTCCCAATATGCATTGGATGAGTCATGATGAATGCATTCATGGGTTGGACCCGATACTATTTGAGTCACTACCCAATAAGTTAGTTTGTGCCCTGGAATTGCACCAAAAATACCCCCATGTTTGCCATTTGTAGAGTCAAACCTTAAGATTTTGGTCATTCAATGTGCCACAGTTGTTCCCAATATGCATTGGATGAGTCATGATGAATGTATTCATGGCTTGGACCAGATACTTTTTGAGTCATTACGGAATAACTTAGTTTGTGCCCTGGAATTGCACCAAAAATACACCCATGTTTGCCATTTGGAGAGTCAAACCACAACATTTACAGCATTCTGTGTGACAAAGTTGTTCCCAATATGTATTTGATGAGTCATGAGGAATGTATTCATTGCTTGGACCAGATACTTTTTGAGTCATTACCCAATAAGTTAGTTTGTGCCCTGGAATTGCACCAAAAATACCCTCATGTTTGTCAGCTGGAGAGTGAAACCTTAAGATTTTGGGCATTCTATGTGTCATAGTTGTTTCCAATATGCATTGGATGAGTCATGATGAATGCATTCATGGCTTGGACCCGATACTATTTGAGTCATTACCCAATCAGTTAGTTTTTGCCCTAGAATTGCACCAAAAATACCCCCATGTTTGCCATTTGTAGAGTCAAACCTTAAGATTTTGGGCATTCTATGTGACAAAGTTGTTTCCAATATGCATTGGATGAGTCATGATGAATGCATTCATGGGTTGGACCCGATACTATTTGAGTCACTACCCAATAAGTTAGTTTGTGCCCTGGAATTGCACCAAAAATACCCCCATGTTTGCCATTTGTAGAGTCAAACCTTAAGATTTTGGTCATTCTATGTGCCACAGTTGTTCCCAATATGCATTGGATGAGTCATGATGAATGTATTCATGGCTTGGACCAGATACTTTTTGAGTCATTACCGAATAAGTTAGTTTGTGCCCTGGAATTGCACCAAAAATACACCCATGTTTGCCATTTGGAGAGTCAAACCACAACATTTACAGCATTCTGTGTGACAAAGTTGTTCCCAATATGTATTTGATGAGTCATGAGGAATGTATTCATTGCTTGGACCGGATACTTTTTGAGTCATTACCCAATAAGTTAGTTTGTGCCCTGGAATTGCACCAAAAATACCCTCATGTTTGTCAGTTGGAGAGTCAAACCTTAAGATTTTGGGCATTCTATGTGACAAAGTTGTTCGCACTATGCATTTGATGAGTCATGATGAATAAATTCATGGCTTGGACCAGATACTTTTTGAGTCATTACCCAATAAGTTAGTTTGTGCCCTGGAATTGCACCAAAAATACCCTCATGTTTGTCAGTTGGAGAGTCAAACCTTAAGATTTTGGGCATTCTATGTGACAAAGTTGTTCGCACTATGCATTTGATGAGTCATGATGAATGTATTCATGGCTTGGACCCGATACTTTTTGAGTCATTACCCAAGTAGTTAGTTTGTGCCCTGGAATTGCACCAAAAATACCCCCATGATTGCCATTTGTAGAGTCGAACCACAACATTTTGGGCATTCTATGTAACAAAGTTGTTTCCAATATGCATTGGATGAGTCATGATGATGAATGTATTCATGGCTTGGACCCGATACTTTTTGAGTCATTACCCAATAAGTTAGTTTGTGCCCTGGAATTGCACCAAAAATACCCCCATGATTGCCATTTGGAGAGTCAAACCACAAGATTTTGGGCATTCTGTGTGACAAAGTTGTTTTCAATATGCATTTGATGAGTCATGATGAATGTATTCATGGCTTGGACCAGATACTTTTTGAGTCATTACCCAATAAGTTAGTTTGTGCCCTGGAATTGCACACAAAATACCCCCGTGTTTGCCATTTGTAGAGTCAAACCACAACATTTTGGGCATTCTATGTGACAAAGTTGTTTCCAATATGCATTGGATGAGTCATGATGAATGTATTCATGGCTTGGACCAGATACTTTTTGAGTCATTACCCAATAAGAAGTTAGTTTGTGCCCTGGAATTGCACCAAAAATACCCCCATGTTTGCCATTTGGAGACTCAAACCTTAAGATTTTGGGCATTCTATGTGACAAAGTTGTTTCCAATATGCATTGGATGAGTCATGATGAATATATTCATGGCTTGGACCAGATACTTTTTGAGTCATTACCGAATAAGTTAGTTTGTGCCCTGGAATTGCACCAAAAATACCCCCGTATTTGCCATTTGTAGAGTCAAACCACAACATTTTGGGCATTCTATGTGACAAAGTTGTTTCCAATATGCATTGGATGAGTCATGATGAATGTATTCATGGCTTGAACCAGATACTTTTTGAGTCATTACCCAATAAGAATGTTGTCGGCGAAAAAATACGGACGTTGTCGGCATCAAATTCGATCGAAAAAGCCGACAACACGAACGACGACCGAGGTGCGGAATACGAGAACGATCAAGCGTTAGAATCAAACGCACCTCCACTACTTGGAATCCCTAAGTGGTAAAAACGATATCACTTAGGACTACAAACAAAAAGACAGTAATCGGTTAGAAACAAGACATATCCAAAGACCTGACCAATAAGTGAACACTTGGAATCCATAAGTACATTCAAAAGAATATACTTGATATCCCGTGAGGAAATTACTTATTGCAATCAAGAAAATCAATACCGATTCCAGATGGGCCTCATATCTAGCATATATACCACGAACAAGCATACGCCCCATCAAACAGATTACTTAACAACATGAATGACCGATACCACCGAATGACCGATACAGTAAGGCCGACACGACGCTAATACAGCAACAGCAACAGCAATGACAGTATCGGTACGAGAATGGTAACAAATAACCGGGGAAGATCTCTACCATGTAAAATACAGCAGAGAGCCCCGATACAGTGAAAATACCCAGTAAAAATAAGAGCCTCTCTTTGAGCTCACATCTCTTTAAATTTAAACAATTCGTTATACCTATCCGGTCGATTTTTAGAGTAACAACAGGTTATAGAGCCCTTATAACTCACACGATTGCTGCCCATCCGTAGGATCGTGTATACCTTAAGCTATCTATCTCCGGCCGTTCAGCACCTCCACTGTCGGTTAACTCCAGAGGAAATTCGTAGTGACGCCCATCCGTGTGCTACGCTTCGGCCTCCCCCCATCTCATTCTTTTCTTTCTCCTCCTTACTCGCGTATCAAGGGGTGTATACCAGATCCTTCTACCAAGAATCTTCTTCTGTAATACACGACCAAGAAGCGTACGTATCAAGGGGCGTATCTACAGAACATTCTACCAAGAATCTTCTTCTGTAATACACACCTAAGGACGACGATCAAACGATTACGATTACGATTACGATTAACCGTTCGACAACACCAACGCCGCCGCAAGTACATCAAATACGAACGATCGAACATTCTACCAGGAATATTCTTTTGTACTCCACGACCAAGACCGCCTAATCGAGTAAAACCGATTATTTGTTATTTCGACAACGACGATTGAGTTAATTCGCCTACCACCTACTACGATCGAATTGACGACGAAACACCGCAATAAATTTACGGCTCGACACCCACCATGGTTCCTCCACCGAACGCATACGATTGGTCCAATGTCTATGGGATTGAATTCAAATTCCAAAGTGACAATAACCCCCAAGAAGTCCTTTCTCTCAATGGCACCTATGCAGAAACTGTCCCGCTCACAGCACCCGAGATGTCAACCCTCTTCACATCGGACGCCACTGACGAAGGCGCTAGAACCCTTGGTCCGGCCCCAGTAACTGCACTAAGAGAAGCCTTCTGCAACAGCATCACCTTGGAAATGCTAAACATCGATGAACTAGAAAAGGGACACATAGCCCAGCTCCTTGATTCATGCCCCGTACGATTTGTCAACCCTGGATTATCAAACCAACGGATCAGAACCCCACAGGAATTTGACTCTGCAGGAATAGAAGCCGTCAGACGTGCTGAAGCCGCAAATAACCCAAAACCAGTCGTCACAGTAATCTTCAACATCAACCAATGGAAGTTCAGAAGAAACTGGAAGACAAATAACCCCGGCAACTATTTCAACGGCATCTATACAGGTGAAGTACAACACGACGGTGATGGTGAAGATGAGACCAACAACGATGCAAATGCCACAGCTCCAAACCCGGCGCCCACTGCAACAGGCACCGACTTGCAAGAATTGACCAACCTACTCCAACAATTGGTCAACAACGGCAACAACAACAACAACAACAACGTCACCAACAACAATACCGGCGCCAACCACCAATCTCTTGACCTCCCATGGAATCCAGCAACATTACCACCACCTGTGAAAGAGCGATATTACAGGCGAGATGAATTCCTCACCAAAGATGATATGAAGGATTTCCCAATCACCTACACCGACTCATCGGGAAATGAAACAATTGTCAGGCAAAACTACTACCTACACAATCTAGGCAGTGGCAGAAATGACCAACGTCTGATCACCAGAAGTGGAGACTGCTTTGATCTCACCAGAGCCTCTGATAAGTCCAAAGAAGCAGCTAGAGACAAACTGTTCCTCTCAGGATTCCCACAACTAAAGGATGCAACGGACCCCCAGGTTAGGAAATGGTACCGAGAAATCACAGCTCATTCCCAACAACATCATATTTATGTCCACCCATACTATCTGTTCAGACGTGAAGCTGACCACCTCAGAGGATTCACAATTGGTGATGACCTTCCACACGACCTGCCTTCTAGATATGAATTGGCTATCAATGAATGGGGAAATCTCATTTACACTGCACTGAGAACTGATAAAATCATCCCTGACTCATGTGCAAGTATGAAGGCCACTATTCAGAGCTTTGAAGGCGGACAAGGATACGAAGCGCTATACACAGTTATTGCTCAAACACATCCCAACTCAAAAAGGCCATCCAATGCCAGCAGAATGGTCAGAAACCCTCCCAACCAAGACCCAAATGAATCTCTTGAAGAATACTACTTCCGGTACAAGGATTATTTGAGACTTAGAGTGTTCCTCCAAAACCAACCCAGTACTATCAGTTCAACAGAAGAAGTTAGCAACCTAATTGCAGGAACCACCCTCTCAGAAGAGCTCTTCAAAAAGACAGAAGATGAACGCGACTCCGATGATCAATTCAAAAGAGACAAATACAAGGCAGGTAGGCTTCTCCAAACCCTTCAAACCTATGAACAAGAGATCAAGGCTGAACAAAAGTACAAGAGGGACACCTCCAAACCAATCCGGCCCAAGCAACTGCCTGTCTCAGGTACCAGACCAGATCCCCGTCGCAATGATCGGTTTCAAAAGCGCGCTAGCAACAGCACTGTTAGGACACCTTCTACTTTGACATCCCACTCAATCAGCCTGATTGAATCACTTGGCTACCCGGAGATGGATGAAGAATCTGACGATCCCTTCCTCCACCAAGCATACTGCAATGCCATCACGGCATTCGATAAGCAACCTAGTCTTTTTGACACATCCAGAAAATGTATTGTTTGCCACATGTCTGGTCACAACTTTGATAATTGTCCTGCATTGCAAGATATTGAGTCCCTGAAGAAACATAGGATTGCTGCGGCTGTTTTTCTGAACAAATCCAATAAACAGACCCAACAACTCTTGGATTCCACCCAACAAATCTCTCAGATCAACATTGGTAATGAAGATCAAGATGAGATTCCACCTGATGCTGCAGTAGAGAACCAAAATTTTTGCAATGGCCAAGAATAGAAAGTCTTTCTTGGAGCCATACTATGACATCACCTCAAGAGGATCCTCAAGGATTTGACAACATCACAGCGTCCCAAATGAACAGCTTATGCCCTTCCTTGGACTCCAGCAGTGTCAGCTCCTATGAATCTGTCATAATCGGTGCCGTCGACCTCCTTCCAAAAGACAGCCTCCAGTCATCTATACCAATTGATGTCTACTGTGACATGGAATCACTCAGGGCTACACCCCATACATTGGAATCACACCTGAAGACCAATGAGGATCCCAATTTCGATAGGGACAACCCTACGCCAGTTGATACATACAATGTGCAATCCCTCGTCCCACCGGACCCTATTGCAGCTACAGCCTACTTCCAACAGGGTGTCCGGGCTCAGATTGACACCGGTGCAAAGGTTTCCTGCACAAACCTCAAACACATCCTCCACGGTTACAAACCTTACACCAAGATAAGAAAATGTCCCGTCAGGCTTACAGCAGCAATAGGAGGCACAGCAGCCACATGCATCCCTGAAGGCTCAGGATATTTGCATATCCCAGCACCGAATCAGTCAGGATATATCAAAGTCTTCTTCTACTATTCTCCCTCCCTGTCAACAACATTACTGAGTGAGAACGATATCTGTGGCATGACATCCCGTACGCGATGTCAGTTCAGTGGACAGTCCATCCATAAATCATTCACTGACAACCTTGACTCATCTGCTCCACAAAATGGCAACCTCACCATTATTTGTCATCACAAGCAGAACACTGCCTGCAGCATTGTCCTCCATGGGAGCATCATTGATGGTCAATGCTATACACACCCAGTTCTGATCCCAGATGTTGATATTGCCTCTCCATATGCAAATTGTGCAACATCGTCCGCCTATGCCTTAGCCACTGACATGCAGTTCAAGGAAGCTTGTGAACTGGCCTCCAAAGCAGCAATTAGCAACTACAGGTATGATATATACACAAACCTTGTCAATCTGCAGACATGTACTGAAGCAGCGAAAGCTCAGTCTGATACCAGTGTCATACCAAGGTTTGATGCCAAACTGTTTTTCACCAAAATTGTGGACAAAAATATCCCAATCCAAGCCATCAAAACCAGAACATCGAAACTCCTGTGGCACCAAAGGTTGGGACACCCATGCGATGATTTTCTGTATCAAGCTCATAAACACATCATTGGAGTCCCAAAGTTCAAACGGCAGACCAGTATTCTTGACCAATGTCCAACTTGCATACAATGTAAGCAAACCAAAACACCTGCTGGCTCACATTCCACACGCAAGGCCACACAACCGTTTCAGGGTTTATCCATTGACTTTGCATTCTCAGGTACCAAATCCTCCAACAGCAAACGCAAGCGCGATTATGAAGGCATTCATGGAGAAACAGCTTGGATTCTCATCACAGACCACTATACTGGTATGAAATATGGAGACACGCGAATCTCTAAAGCAGCGCCACTACACTGGTTAGAGCATTTCTTCGCACAGCACAACCCAACTTGTGCCGACAAGTATGTTTCAGTTGATCAAGGTGGAGAACTCTATCACAATCCTGACGTCCGAAACCTATTCTCTGCGTTTGGGTATTCAATTTTCCCCACTGGCGCGGATGCTTCACACCAGAATGGCACAGTTGAAAGAGCACACCGAACTCTTGCTAACTCCATGAGGACAATGCTGTCTGGTGCTAATTTGCCCATCAAGTTCTGGCCCTTTGCATTCTACCATGCACTCCGGTTGTCCAATGCATTCCCTGAAGGCACCCAACTACATTCGCCATTGGAATTGGCAACTGGCCGTAAGGAAAACCTTGCTGATTTCCGAACCTTTGGCTGTAGAGTTTGGGTTAGACCTCCAGGCAAGAGATCAATCAAGCTCAAACCCAATGCAAGAAAAGGCATCTTTCTAGGTTTTGTACCCTACACAACCCGAAACATTCTGTGGTATGATACTGAGACACACAGAGTCAAGATAGCCACCCATGTCAGGTTTGATGAAGGCATGAATGATCTCCCACTTGCGGACCTCCCCACTAATGTCAAACACCTGCTCAGGACAGATGACAACATTCCATTTCCTGCGGAACCCACTGAGGTGTCAACCAGTGATTTTCAATTCTCTATCTCCCCCTTTGCCGATCTCACAAATCTCAGGCTCACTGTCTCCCCATCTTGTACTGATCAAACATTTGGCCTCCGGTATGCCAATGATTCACTGCTTGGCAGAGCTTACATCACAGATATCCTCCCAAAGAGTCCTGCCTCAAAACTCTTCTCCTCACACAAGCAATCTCTCTCCAAGCTACGAGGCGCTTATATTGTATCTATCAATCACAATCGTGTCTTTACTGCTGCTGATGTTACTACAGCTTTACAGGCCTGCCACGATCGAGGGGTGCGGGATTCTTCAATAGATACACCAATTACCTTTGCACTTGAAGAGAAATTGTCTATGAAGGAGGTCAGGAAACACTCAAATGAATATGGTTTATTTGCTCCCAATACCTCCTGGAAGGAACCCACTGCTGAAGAAGATCCACCATTCTTGGACCGTATTTCATCCATCAAAGCTATCCAGCGCATTGGTACAAAATACAAGCGGCTGATACAATCACGAATCAACCAGGTCGATAGCACTGAAGCACTCCATGCCTCCATCCAAAAACACTTGGCGCCAACTGAAGACGACATGGATGTTGTCATTCCTACTATTGATATTGCATCTCTCAGAGCTATCACCAAGCTTCATAAACCAGGAAATCAAGCATTACCACTAGATGCAGATTCACTGTCCACTGAAGAAATTGAACTTTTCATCAAGGCCATCAATTCCAAGGCAACTACACCTGAAGAACAAGCGCTAGGGCACTTCACTCGAAGGAATCTCAAGCCTTTATCTACATGGCCTGAATGGCAAGCTGGGGAGCGAAAACAGCTTGATCAGTTTGAAGATTTGGAAATGTTTGGACCACCAATTCAATACCCTAAGGACCCCGACGCTATCATTCTCAGGCCTCACTGGCAATACAGTGTGAAACGAAATGGTGTCAGAAGAGCCAGGCAATGTTGCAATGGCAGCAAATATGCAGCGCCAACCCTGCATGCCATAGCAATGTCATACTCATCATGTGTTGAACACCCCATCCAAAGACTGTTCTTTGCCATTGCAGCAAGTCTCAATCTCAAAGTTTATGGGGGGGACGCGGCTGACGCATATGCCCATTCTCCAGGGCCCAACATTCCTACATACATGACTATTGACGATGCATATGCAGAATGGTATAGACACAAGCATGGCAGAGACATAGACAGACGATTAGTGCTTCCAGTCCTTCGAGCACTTCAAGGCCACCCAGAATCTGGAAGACTCTGGGAAACCCACATCAACAAGATCTTGAAAGGTCCCGATCTCAACTTCAAAACCACCACACATGACAGGACGATCTACACGACATTTTTTGAAGGAGAAACGGTTTACATGCTGAGACAAGTTGACGATTTTGCACTGGCTTGCACATCGGAATCCATATCTGACAAGATCTATGATATAATTGGTGCAAAACTGAAACTTCCCAAAGAAGATGCTGTCCCCTTCACCAAAATGGGTTTGCTTGAAGACTTCAATGGAATTGATGTCAAACAGACAGCTGATTACATTGAACTGTCCTGCGCCAATTACATTGACCGGATCATGACATCCCATGGTTGGGAGACTGACTCTAAAATGAAACCTCACTCCAAGCCTTCAGCACCATTATCAACGGAAGTATTGAGTCAACTTCAATCACACACGAATGGACCATTAGAAGGCACCAAGGAACATGCTGAATTGCAATCCACATCTGGCTTCTCCTACAGGACACTATTAGGTGAAATGATGTTCGCATATGTGAGTTGCCGGCCAGACATTGGCTACGCAGTGACTCTAATGTCAAAATACAGTTCCAATCCCACCGCCTTCCACTATTCAAGTCTGAAGAACATCGCTCGATATCTCAGAACAACCAGGTCCTGGGGTATTAGATTCTACAGACCAAATGCCGAGCCAACTTTGTCACCAGGGGAACCATACAACGATGCAGTCCAAGATCCATCACTCCCAACATTCCCGGAAGACATCAAGCAAGCCAAACTGATGTGTTTTGTGGACGCAGCATATGGAAATGATCCAAAACACCGAAGGTCTACCACAGGCTACGTCTTCACTTATGCTGGTGGAGCAATTGTTTACAGGTCCAAAGCTCAGTCTCTTACCGCACAGAGTTCTACCGAAGCAGAATTCATCGCTGCAGTCACAGCGGCCAAAACAGCCAGATACCTCAGATCCGTACTCAAAGAATTAGGATTTGCTCAAGCTGGTCCAACCCCTATCTATGAGGACAATGCATCGGCAATTGAAATCATAAATGCCCAGAAGCCAACTGAAAGAACCAGGCATATTGAAATCAGGTTCTTTGCCATTCAAGCATGGAAGGAAAATGGTGAGATCAACATGATCCATATTCCTGGAGTCATCAACCCTGCTGATGATCTAACCAAACCATTGGGATGGATCTTGCACGCCCGACACGCAAGATTTATCATGGGACACTACCCAAGTTAAATTACTTGCGCGTTATGGTTCGATCTGAACGTTCGATCTATCAATCGGTTAAGCGTCAAACTGTTCCATTCCTCATGCAAGATACATCATGGGACACTACCCAGGTTAAATCATTCCATTCGATTCTTTGATTTCACGTGATCCGAACGTTTAACCTATCAATCGATAAACCTCAAGATGATATACTCCGACAGTAATCCAATACCATGTAAGTAAAGTATTGGATCAAGGGGTGTGTTGTCGGCGAAAAAATACGGACGTTGTCGGCATCAAATTCGATCGAAAAAGCCGACAACACGAACGACGACCGAGGTGCGGAATACGAGAACGATCAAGCGTTAGAATCAAACGCACCTCCACTACTTGGAATCCCTAAGTGGTAAAAACGATATCACTTAGGACTACAAACAAAAAGACAGTAATCGGTTAGAAACAAGACATATCCAAAGACCTGACCAATAAGTGAACACTTGGAATCCATAAGTACATTCAAAAGAATATACTTGATATCCCGTGAGGAAATTACTTATTGCAATCAAGAAAATCAATACCGATTCCAGATGGGCCTCATATCTAGCATATATACCACGAACAAGCATACGCCCCATCAAACAGATTACTTAACAACATGAATGACCGATACCACCGAATGACCGATACAGTAAGGCCGACACGACGCTAATACAGCAACAGCAACAGCAATGACAGTATCGGTACGAGAATGGTAACAAATAACCGGGGAAGATCTCTACCATGTAAAATACAGCAGAGAGCCCCGATACAGTGAAAATACCCAGTAAAAATAAGAGCCTCTCTTTGAGCTCACATCTCTTTAAATTTAAACAATTCGTTATACCTATCCGGTCGATTTTTAGAGTAACAACAGGTTATAGAGCCCTTATAACTCACACGATTGCTGCCCATCCGTAGGATCGTGTATACCTTAAGCTATCTATCTCCGGCCGTTCAGCACCTCCACTGTCGGTTAACTCCAGAGGAAATTCGTAGTGACGCCCATCCGTGTGCTACGCTTCGGCCTCCCCCCATCTCATTCTTTTCTTTCTCCTCCTTACTCGCGTATCAAGGGGTGTATACCAGATCCTTCTACCAAGAATCTTCTTCTGTAATACACGACCAAGAAGCGTACGTATCAAGGGGCGTATCTACAGAACATTCTACCAAGAATCTTCTTCTGTAATACACACCTAAGGACGACGATCAAACGATTACGATTACGATTACGATTAACCGTTCGACAACACCAACGCCGCCGCAAGTACATCAAATACGAACGATCGAACATTCTACCAGGAATATTCTTTTGTACTCCACGACCAAGACCGCCTAATCGAGTAAAACCGATTATTTGTTATTTCGACAACGACGATTGAGTTAATTCGCCTACCACCTACTACGATCGAATTGACGACGAAACACCGCAATAAATTTACGGCTCGACACCCACCATGGTTCCTCCACCGAACGCATACGATTGGTCCAATGTCTATGGGATTGAATTCAAATTCCAAAGTGACAATAACCCCCAAGAAGTCCTTTCTCTCAATGGCACCTATGCAGAAACTGTCCCGCTCACAGCACCCGAGATGTCAACCCTCTTCACATCGGACGCCACTGACGAAGGCGCTAGAACCCTTGGTCCGGCCCCAGTAACTGCACTAAGAGAAGCCTTCTGCAACAGCATCACCTTGGAAATGCTAAACATCGATGAACTAGAAAAGGGACACATAGCCCAGCTCCTTGATTCATGCCCCGTACGATTTGTCAACCCTGGATTATCAAACCAACGGATCAGAACCCCACAGGAATTTGACTCTGCAGGAATAGAAGCCGTCAGACGTGCTGAAGCCGCAAATAACCCAAAACCAGTCGTCACAGTAATCTTCAACATCAACCAATGGAAGTTCAGAAGAAACTGGAAGACAAATAACCCCGGCAACTATTTCAACGGCATCTATACAGGTGAAGTACAACACGACGGTGATGGTGAAGATGAGACCAACAACGATGCAAATGCCACAGCTCCAAACCCGGCGCCCACTGCAACAGGCACCGACTTGCAAGAATTGACCAACCTACTCCAACAATTGGTCAACAACGGCAACAACAACAACAACAACGTCACCAACAACAATACCGGCGCCAACCACCAATCTCTTGACCTCCCATGGAATCCAGCAACATTACCACCACCTGTGAAAGAGCGATATTACAGGCGAGATGAATTCCTCACCAAAGATGATATGAAGGATTTCCCAATCACCTACACCGACTCATCGGGAAATGAAACAATTGTCAGGCAAAACTACTACCTACACAATCTAGGCAGTGGCAGAAATGACCAACGTCTGATCACCAGAAGTGGAGACTGCTTTGATCTCACCAGAGCCTCTGATAAGTCCAAAGAAGCAGCTAGAGACAAACTGTTCCTCTCAGGATTCCCACAACTAAAGGATGCAACGGACCCCCAGGTTAGGAAATGGTACCGAGAAATCACAGCTCATTCCCAACAACATCATATTTATGTCCACCCATACTATCTGTTCAGACGTGAAGCTGACCACCTCAGAGGATTCACAATTGGTGATGACCTTCCACACGACCTGCCTTCTAGATATGAATTGGCTATCAATGAATGGGGAAATCTCATTTACACTGCACTGAGAACTGATAAAATCATCCCTGACTCATGTGCAAGTATGAAGGCCACTATTCAGAGCTTTGAAGGCGGACAAGGATACGAAGCGCTATACACAGTTATTGCTCAAACACATCCCAACTCAAAAAGGCCATCCAATGCCAGCAGAATGGTCAGAAACCCTCCCAACCAAGACCCAAATGAATCTCTTGAAGAATACTACTTCCGGTACAAGGATTATTTGAGACTTAGAGTGTTCCTCCAAAACCAACCCAGTACTATCAGTTCAACAGAAGAAGTTAGCAACCTAATTGCAGGAACCACCCTCTCAGAAGAGCTCTTCAAAAAGACAGAAGATGAACGCGACTCCGATGATCAATTCAAAAGAGACAAATACAAGGCAGGTAGGCTTCTCCAAACCCTTCAAACCTATGAACAAGAGATCAAGGCTGAACAAAAGTACAAGAGGGACACCTCCAAACCAATCCGGCCCAAGCAACTGCCTGTCTCAGGTACCAGACCAGATCCCCGTCGCAATGATCGGTTTCAAAAGCGCGCTAGCAACAGCACTGTTAGGACACCTTCTACTTTGACATCCCACTCAATCAGCCTGATTGAATCACTTGGCTACCCGGAGATGGATGAAGAATCTGACGATCCCTTCCTCCACCAAGCATACTGCAATGCCATCACGGCATTCGATAAGCAACCTAGTCTTTTTGACACATCCAGAAAATGTATTGTTTGCCACATGTCTGGTCACAACTTTGATAATTGTCCTGCATTGCAAGATATTGAGTCCCTGAAGAAACATAGGATTGCTGCGGCTGTTTTTCTGAACAAATCCAATAAACAGACCCAACAACTCTTGGATTCCACCCAACAAATCTCTCAGATCAACATTGGTAATGAAGATCAAGATGAGATTCCACCTGATGCTGCAGTAGAGAACCAAAATTTTTGCAATGGCCAAGAATAGAAAGTCTTTCTTGGAGCCATACTATGACATCACCTCAAGAGGATCCTCAAGGATTTGACAACATCACAGCGTCCCAAATGAACAGCTTATGCCCTTCCTTGGACTCCAGCAGTGTCAGCTCCTATGAATCTGTCATAATCGGTGCCGTCGACCTCCTTCCAAAAGACAGCCTCCAGTCATCTATACCAATTGATGTCTACTGTGACATGGAATCACTCAGGGCTACACCCCATACATTGGAATCACACCTGAAGACCAATGAGGATCCCAATTTCGATAGGGACAACCCTACGCCAGTTGATACATACAATGTGCAATCCCTCGTCCCACCGGACCCTATTGCAGCTACAGCCTACTTCCAACAGGGTGTCCGGGCTCAGATTGACACCGGTGCAAAGGTTTCCTGCACAAACCTCAAACACATCCTCCACGGTTACAAACCTTACACCAAGATAAGAAAATGTCCCGTCAGGCTTACAGCAGCAATAGGAGGCACAGCAGCCACATGCATCCCTGAAGGCTCAGGATATTTGCATATCCCAGCACCGAATCAGTCAGGATATATCAAAGTCTTCTTCTACTATTCTCCCTCCCTGTCAACAACATTACTGAGTGAGAACGATATCTGTGGCATGACATCCCGTACGCGATGTCAGTTCAGTGGACAGTCCATCCATAAATCATTCACTGACAACCTTGACTCATCTGCTCCACAAAATGGCAACCTCACCATTATTTGTCATCACAAGCAGAACACTGCCTGCAGCATTGTCCTCCATGGGAGCATCATTGATGGTCAATGCTATACACACCCAGTTCTGATCCCAGATGTTGATATTGCCTCTCCATATGCAAATTGTGCAACATCGTCCGCCTATGCCTTAGCCACTGACATGCAGTTCAAGGAAGCTTGTGAACTGGCCTCCAAAGCAGCAATTAGCAACTACAGGTATGATATATACACAAACCTTGTCAATCTGCAGACATGTACTGAAGCAGCGAAAGCTCAGTCTGATACCAGTGTCATACCAAGGTTTGATGCCAAACTGTTTTTCACCAAAATTGTGGACAAAAATATCCCAATCCAAGCCATCAAAACCAGAACATCGAAACTCCTGTGGCACCAAAGGTTGGGACACCCATGCGATGATTTTCTGTATCAAGCTCATAAACACATCATTGGAGTCCCAAAGTTCAAACGGCAGACCAGTATTCTTGACCAATGTCCAACTTGCATACAATGTAAGCAAACCAAAACACCTGCTGGCTCACATTCCACACGCAAGGCCACACAACCGTTTCAGGGTTTATCCATTGACTTTGCATTCTCAGGTACCAAATCCTCCAACAGCAAACGCAAGCGCGATTATGAAGGCATTCATGGAGAAACAGCTTGGATTCTCATCACAGACCACTATACTGGTATGAAATATGGAGACACGCGAATCTCTAAAGCAGCGCCACTACACTGGTTAGAGCATTTCTTCGCACAGCACAACCCAACTTGTGCCGACAAGTATGTTTCAGTTGATCAAGGTGGAGAACTCTATCACAATCCTGACGTCCGAAACCTATTCTCTGCGTTTGGGTATTCAATTTTCCCCACTGGCGCGGATGCTTCACACCAGAATGGCACAGTTGAAAGAGCACACCGAACTCTTGCTAACTCCATGAGGACAATGCTGTCTGGTGCTAATTTGCCCATCAAGTTCTGGCCCTTTGCATTCTACCATGCACTCCGGTTGTCCAATGCATTCCCTGAAGGCACCCAACTACATTCGCCATTGGAATTGGCAACTGGCCGTAAGGAAAACCTTGCTGATTTCCGAACCTTTGGCTGTAGAGTTTGGGTTAGACCTCCAGGCAAGAGATCAATCAAGCTCAAACCCAATGCAAGAAAAGGCATCTTTCTAGGTTTTGTACCCTACACAACCCGAAACATTCTGTGGTATGATACTGAGACACACAGAGTCAAGATAGCCACCCATGTCAGGTTTGATGAAGGCATGAATGATCTCCCACTTGCGGACCTCCCCACTAATGTCAAACACCTGCTCAGGACAGATGACAACATTCCATTTCCTGCGGAACCCACTGAGGTGTCAACCAGTGATTTTCAATTCTCTATCTCCCCCTTTGCCGATCTCACAAATCTCAGGCTCACTGTCTCCCCATCTTGTACTGATCAAACATTTGGCCTCCGGTATGCCAATGATTCACTGCTTGGCAGAGCTTACATCACAGATATCCTCCCAAAGAGTCCTGCCTCAAAACTCTTCTCCTCACACAAGCAATCTCTCTCCAAGCTACGAGGCGCTTATATTGTATCTATCAATCACAATCGTGTCTTTACTGCTGCTGATGTTACTACAGCTTTACAGGCCTGCCACGATCGAGGGGTGCGGGATTCTTCAATAGATACACCAATTACCTTTGCACTTGAAGAGAAATTGTCTATGAAGGAGGTCAGGAAACACTCAAATGAATATGGTTTATTTGCTCCCAATACCTCCTGGAAGGAACCCACTGCTGAAGAAGATCCACCATTCTTGGACCGTATTTCATCCATCAAAGCTATCCAGCGCATTGGTACAAAATACAAGCGGCTGATACAATCACGAATCAACCAGGTCGATAGCACTGAAGCACTCCATGCCTCCATCCAAAAACACTTGGCGCCAACTGAAGACGACATGGATGTTGTCATTCCTACTATTGATATTGCATCTCTCAGAGCTATCACCAAGCTTCATAAACCAGGAAATCAAGCATTACCACTAGATGCAGATTCACTGTCCACTGAAGAAATTGAACTTTTCATCAAGGCCATCAATTCCAAGGCAACTACACCTGAAGAACAAGCGCTAGGGCACTTCACTCGAAGGAATCTCAAGCCTTTATCTACATGGCCTGAATGGCAAGCTGGGGAGCGAAAACAGCTTGATCAGTTTGAAGATTTGGAAATGTTTGGACCACCAATTCAATACCCTAAGGACCCCGACGCTA
The DNA here is from genome assembly GCA_037355745.1 of Pseudo-nitzschia multiseries. NCBI lineage: Eukaryota > Bacillariophyta > Bacillariophyceae > Bacillariales > Bacillariaceae > Pseudo-nitzschia > Pseudo-nitzschia multiseries. The sequence continues at coordinate 978,548 of CM074782.1, read as the reverse complement.
TCATTCTCAGGCCTCACTGGCAATACAGTGTGAAACGAAATGGTGTCAGAAGAGCCAGGCAATGTTGCAATGGCAGCAAATATGCAGCGCCAACCCTGCATGCCATAGCAATGTCATACTCATCATGTGTTGAACACCCCATCCAAAGACTGTTCTTTGCCATTGCAGCAAGTCTCAATCTCAAAGTTTATGGGGGGGACGCGGCTGACGCATATGCCCATTCTCCAGGGCCCAACATTCCTACATACATGACTATTGACGATGCATATGCAGAATGGTATAGACACAAGCATGGCAGAGACATAGACAGACGATTAGTGCTTCCAGTCCTTCGAGCACTTCAAGGCCACCCAGAATCTGGAAGACTCTGGGAAACCCACATCAACAAGATCTTGAAAGGTCCCGATCTCAACTTCAAAACCACCACACATGACAGGACGATCTACACGACATTTTTTGAAGGAGAAACGGTTTACATGCTGAGACAAGTTGACGATTTTGCACTGGCTTGCACATCGGAATCCATATCTGACAAGATCTATGATATAATTGGTGCAAAACTGAAACTTCCCAAAGAAGATGCTGTCCCCTTCACCAAAATGGGTTTGCTTGAAGACTTCAATGGAATTGATGTCAAACAGACAGCTGATTACATTGAACTGTCCTGCGCCAATTACATTGACCGGATCATGACATCCCATGGTTGGGAGACTGACTCTAAAATGAAACCTCACTCCAAGCCTTCAGCACCATTATCAACGGAAGTATTGAGTCAACTTCAATCACACACGAATGGACCATTAGAAGGCACCAAGGAACATGCTGAATTGCAATCCACATCTGGCTTCTCCTACAGGACACTATTAGGTGAAATGATGTTCGCATATGTGAGTTGCCGGCCAGACATTGGCTACGCAGTGACTCTAATGTCAAAATACAGTTCCAATCCCACCGCCTTCCACTATTCAAGTCTGAAGAACATCGCTCGATATCTCAGAACAACCAGGTCCTGGGGTATTAGATTCTACAGACCAAATGCCGAGCCAACTTTGTCACCAGGGGAACCATACAACGATGCAGTCCAAGATCCATCACTCCCAACATTCCCGGAAGACATCAAGCAAGCCAAACTGATGTGTTTTGTGGACGCAGCATATGGAAATGATCCAAAACACCGAAGGTCTACCACAGGCTACGTCTTCACTTATGCTGGTGGAGCAATTGTTTACAGGTCCAAAGCTCAGTCTCTTACCGCACAGAGTTCTACCGAAGCAGAATTCATCGCTGCAGTCACAGCGGCCAAAACAGCCAGATACCTCAGATCCGTACTCAAAGAATTAGGATTTGCTCAAGCTGGTCCAACCCCTATCTATGAGGACAATGCATCGGCAATTGAAATCATAAATGCCCAGAAGCCAACTGAAAGAACCAGGCATATTGAAATCAGGTTCTTTGCCATTCAAGCATGGAAGGAAAATGGTGAGATCAACATGATCCATATTCCTGGAGTCATCAACCCTGCTGATGATCTAACCAAACCATTGGGATGGATCTTGCACGCCCGACACGCAAGATTTATCATGGGACACTACCCAAGTTAAATTACTTGCGCGTTATGGTTCGATCTGAACGTTCGATCTATCAATCGGTTAAGCGTCAAACTGTTCCATTCCTCATGCAAGATACATCATGGGACACTACCCAGGTTAAATCATTCCATTCGATTCTTTGATTTCACGTGATCCGAACGTTTAACCTATCAATCGATAAACCTCAAGATGATATACTCCGACAGTAATCCAATACCATGTAAGTAAAGTATTGGATCAAGGGGTGTGTTGTCGGCGAAAAAATACGGACGTTGTCGGCATCAAATTCGATCGAAAAAGCCGACAACACGAACGACGACCGAGGTGCGGAATACGAGAACGATCAAGCGTTAGAATCAAACGCACCTCCACTACTTGGAATCCCTAAGTGGTAAAAACGATATCACTTAGGACTACAAACAAAAAGACAGTAATCGGTTAGAAACAAGACATATCCAAAGACCTGACCAATAAGTGAACACTTGGAATCCATAAGTACATTCAAAAGAATATACTTGATATCCCGTGAGGAAATTACTTATTGCAATCAAGAAAATCAATACCGATTCCAGATGGGCCTCATATCTAGCATATATACCACGAACAAGCATACGCCCCATCAAACAGATTACTTAACAACATGAATGACCGATACCACCGAATGACCGATACAGTAAGGCCGACACGACGCTAATACAGCAACAGCAACAGCAATGACAGTATCGGTACGAGAATGGTAACAAATAACCGGGGAAGATCTCTACCATGTAAAATACAGCAGAGAGCCCCGATACAGTGAAAATACCCAGTAAAAATAAGAGCCTCTCTTTGAGCTCACATCTCTTTAAATTTAAACAATTCGTTATACCTATCCGGTCGATTTTTAGAGTAACAACAGGTTATAGAGCCCTTATAACTCACACGATTGCTGCCCATCCGTAGGATCGTGTATACCTTAAGCTATCTATCTCCGGCCGTTCAGCACCTCCACTGTCGGTTAACTCCAGAGGAAATTCGTAGTGACGCCCATCCGTGTGCTACGCTTCGGCCTCCCCCCATCTCATTCTTTTCTTTCTCCTCCTTACTCGCGTATCAAGGGGTGTATACCAGATCCTTCTACCAAGAATCTTCTTCTGTAATACACGACCAAGAAGCGTACGTATCAAGGGGCGTATCTACAGAACATTCTACCAAGAATCTTCTTCTGTAATACACACCTAAGGACGACGATCAAACGATTACGATTACGATTACGATTAACCGTTCGACAACACCAACGCCGCCGCAAGTACATCAAATACGAACGATCGAACATTCTACCAGGAATATTCTTTTGTACTCCACGACCAAGACCGCCTAATCGAGTAAAACCGATTATTTGTTATTTCGACAACGACGATTGAGTTAATTCGCCTACCACCTACTACGATCGAATTGACGACGAAACACCGCAATAAATTTACGGCTCGACACCCACCATGGTTCCTCCACCGAACGCATACGATTGGTCCAATGTCTATGGGATTGAATTCAAATTCCAAAGTGACAATAACCCCCAAGAAGTCCTTTCTCTCAATGGCACCTATGCAGAAACTGTCCCGCTCACAGCACCCGAGATGTCAACCCTCTTCACATCGGACGCCACTGACGAAGGCGCTAGAACCCTTGGTCCGGCCCCAGTAACTGCACTAAGAGAAGCCTTCTGCAACAGCATCACCTTGGAAATGCTAAACATCGATGAACTAGAAAAGGGACACATAGCCCAGCTCCTTGATTCATGCCCCGTACGATTTGTCAACCCTGGATTATCAAACCAACGGATCAGAACCCCACAGGAATTTGACTCTGCAGGAATAGAAGCCGTCAGACGTGCTGAAGCCGCAAATAACCCAAAACCAGTCGTCACAGTAATCTTCAACATCAACCAATGGAAGTTCAGAAGAAACTGGAAGACAAATAACCCCGGCAACTATTTCAACGGCATCTATACAGGTGAAGTACAACACGACGGTGATGGTGAAGATGAGACCAACAACGATGCAAATGCCACAGCTCCAAACCCGGCGCCCACTGCAACAGGCACCGACTTGCAAGAATTGACCAACCTACTCCAACAATTGGTCAACAACGGCAACAACAACAACAACAACGTCACCAACAACAATACCGGCGCCAACCACCAATCTCTTGACCTCCCATGGAATCCAGCAACATTACCACCACCTGTGAAAGAGCGATATTACAGGCGAGATGAATTCCTCACCAAAGATGATATGAAGGATTTCCCAATCACCTACACCGACTCATCGGGAAATGAAACAATTGTCAGGCAAAACTACTACCTACACAATCTAGGCAGTGGCAGAAATGACCAACGTCTGATCACCAGAAGTGGAGACTGCTTTGATCTCACCAGAGCCTCTGATAAGTCCAAAGAAGCAGCTAGAGACAAACTGTTCCTCTCAGGATTCCCACAACTAAAGGATGCAACGGACCCCCAGGTTAGGAAATGGTACCGAGAAATCACAGCTCATTCCCAACAACATCATATTTATGTCCACCCATACTATCTGTTCAGACGTGAAGCTGACCACCTCAGAGGATTCACAATTGGTGATGACCTTCCACACGACCTGCCTTCTAGATATGAATTGGCTATCAATGAATGGGGAAATCTCATTTACACTGCACTGAGAACTGATAAAATCATCCCTGACTCATGTGCAAGTATGAAGGCCACTATTCAGAGCTTTGAAGGCGGACAAGGATACGAAGCGCTATACACAGTTATTGCTCAAACACATCCCAACTCAAAAAGGCCATCCAATGCCAGCAGAATGGTCAGAAACCCTCCCAACCAAGACCCAAATGAATCTCTTGAAGAATACTACTTCCGGTACAAGGATTATTTGAGACTTAGAGTGTTCCTCCAAAACCAACCCAGTACTATCAGTTCAACAGAAGAAGTTAGCAACCTAATTGCAGGAACCACCCTCTCAGAAGAGCTCTTCAAAAAGACAGAAGATGAACGCGACTCCGATGATCAATTCAAAAGAGACAAATACAAGGCAGGTAGGCTTCTCCAAACCCTTCAAACCTATGAACAAGAGATCAAGGCTGAACAAAAGTACAAGAGGGACACCTCCAAACCAATCCGGCCCAAGCAACTGCCTGTCTCAGGTACCAGACCAGATCCCCGTCGCAATGATCGGTTTCAAAAGCGCGCTAGCAACAGCACTGTTAGGACACCTTCTACTTTGACATCCCACTCAATCAGCCTGATTGAATCACTTGGCTACCCGGAGATGGATGAAGAATCTGACGATCCCTTCCTCCACCAAGCATACTGCAATGCCATCACGGCATTCGATAAGCAACCTAGTCTTTTTGACACATCCAGAAAATGTATTGTTTGCCACATGTCTGGTCACAACTTTGATAATTGTCCTGCATTGCAAGATATTGAGTCCCTGAAGAAACATAGGATTGCTGCGGCTGTTTTTCTGAACAAATCCAATAAACAGACCCAACAACTCTTGGATTCCACCCAACAAATCTCTCAGATCAACATTGGTAATGAAGATCAAGATGAGATTCCACCTGATGCTGCAGTAGAGAACCAAAATTTTTGCAATGGCCAAGAATAGAAAGTCTTTCTTGGAGCCATACTATGACATCACCTCAAGAGGATCCTCAAGGATTTGACAACATCACAGCGTCCCAAATGAACAGCTTATGCCCTTCCTTGGACTCCAGCAGTGTCAGCTCCTATGAATCTGTCATAATCGGTGCCGTCGACCTCCTTCCAAAAGACAGCCTCCAGTCATCTATACCAATTGATGTCTACTGTGACATGGAATCACTCAGGGCTACACCCCATACATTGGAATCACACCTGAAGACCAATGAGGATCCCAATTTCGATAGGGACAACCCTACGCCAGTTGATACATACAATGTGCAATCCCTCGTCCCACCGGACCCTATTGCAGCTACAGCCTACTTCCAACAGGGTGTCCGGGCTCAGATTGACACCGGTGCAAAGGTTTCCTGCACAAACCTCAAACACATCCTCCACGGTTACAAACCTTACACCAAGATAAGAAAATGTCCCGTCAGGCTTACAGCAGCAATAGGAGGCACAGCAGCCACATGCATCCCTGAAGGCTCAGGATATTTGCATATCCCAGCACCGAATCAGTCAGGATATATCAAAGTCTTCTTCTACTATTCTCCCTCCCTGTCAACAACATTACTGAGTGAGAACGATATCTGTGGCATGACATCCCGTACGCGATGTCAGTTCAGTGGACAGTCCATCCATAAATCATTCACTGACAACCTTGACTCATCTGCTCCACAAAATGGCAACCTCACCATTATTTGTCATCACAAGCAGAACACTGCCTGCAGCATTGTCCTCCATGGGAGCATCATTGATGGTCAATGCTATACACACCCAGTTCTGATCCCAGATGTTGATATTGCCTCTCCATATGCAAATTGTGCAACATCGTCCGCCTATGCCTTAGCCACTGACATGCAGTTCAAGGAAGCTTGTGAACTGGCCTCCAAAGCAGCAATTAGCAACTACAGGTATGATATATACACAAACCTTGTCAATCTGCAGACATGTACTGAAGCAGCGAAAGCTCAGTCTGATACCAGTGTCATACCAAGGTTTGATGCCAAACTGTTTTTCACCAAAATTGTGGACAAAAATATCCCAATCCAAGCCATCAAAACCAGAACATCGAAACTCCTGTGGCACCAAAGGTTGGGACACCCATGCGATGATTTTCTGTATCAAGCTCATAAACACATCATTGGAGTCCCAAAGTTCAAACGGCAGACCAGTATTCTTGACCAATGTCCAACTTGCATACAATGTAAGCAAACCAAAACACCTGCTGGCTCACATTCCACACGCAAGGCCACACAACCGTTTCAGGGTTTATCCATTGACTTTGCATTCTCAGGTACCAAATCCTCCAACAGCAAACGCAAGCGCGATTATGAAGGCATTCATGGAGAAACAGCTTGGATTCTCATCACAGACCACTATACTGGTATGAAATATGGAGACACGCGAATCTCTAAAGCAGCGCCACTACACTGGTTAGAGCATTTCTTCGCACAGCACAACCCAACTTGTGCCGACAAGTATGTTTCAGTTGATCAAGGTGGAGAACTCTATCACAATCCTGACGTCCGAAACCTATTCTCTGCGTTTGGGTATTCAATTTTCCCCACTGGCGCGGATGCTTCACACCAGAATGGCACAGTTGAAAGAGCACACCGAACTCTTGCTAACTCCATGAGGACAATGCTGTCTGGTGCTAATTTGCCCATCAAGTTCTGGCCCTTTGCATTCTACCATGCACTCCGGTTGTCCAATGCATTCCCTGAAGGCACCCAACTACATTCGCCATTGGAATTGGCAACTGGCCGTAAGGAAAACCTTGCTGATTTCCGAACCTTTGGCTGTAGAGTTTGGGTTAGACCTCCAGGCAAGAGATCAATCAAGCTCAAACCCAATGCAAGAAAAGGCATCTTTCTAGGTTTTGTACCCTACACAACCCGAAACATTCTGTGGTATGATACTGAGACACACAGAGTCAAGATAGCCACCCATGTCAGGTTTGATGAAGGCATGAATGATCTCCCACTTGCGGACCTCCCCACTAATGTCAAACACCTGCTCAGGACAGATGACAACATTCCATTTCCTGCGGAACCCACTGAGGTGTCAACCAGTGATTTTCAATTCTCTATCTCCCCCTTTGCCGATCTCACAAATCTCAGGCTCACTGTCTCCCCATCTTGTACTGATCAAACATTTGGCCTCCGGTATGCCAATGATTCACTGCTTGGCAGAGCTTACATCACAGATATCCTCCCAAAGAGTCCTGCCTCAAAACTCTTCTCCTCACACAAGCAATCTCTCTCCAAGCTACGAGGCGCTTATATTGTATCTATCAATCACAATCGTGTCTTTACTGCTGCTGATGTTACTACAGCTTTACAGGCCTGCCACGATCGAGGGGTGCGGGATTCTTCAATAGATACACCAATTACCTTTGCACTTGAAGAGAAATTGTCTATGAAGGAGGTCAGGAAACACTCAAATGAATATGGTTTATTTGCTCCCAATACCTCCTGGAAGGAACCCACTGCTGAAGAAGATCCACCATTCTTGGACCGTATTTCATCCATCAAAGCTATCCAGCGCATTGGTACAAAATACAAGCGGCTGATACAATCACGAATCAACCAGGTCGATAGCACTGAAGCACTCCATGCCTCCATCCAAAAACACTTGGCGCCAACTGAAGACGACATGGATGTTGTCATTCCTACTATTGATATTGCATCTCTCAGAGCTATCACCAAGCTTCATAAACCAGGAAATCAAGCATTACCACTAGATGCAGATTCACTGTCCACTGAAGAAATTGAACTTTTCATCAAGGCCATCAATTCCAAGGCAACTACACCTGAAGAACAAGCGCTAGGGCACTTCACTCGAAGGAATCTCAAGCCTTTATCTACATGGCCTGAATGGCAAGCTGGGGAGCGAAAACAGCTTGATCAGTTTGAAGATTTGGAAATGTTTGGACCACCAATTCAATACCCTAAGGACCCCGACGCTATCATTCTCAGGCCTCACTGGCAATACAGTGTGAAACGAAATGGTGTCAGAAGAGCCAGGCAATGTTGCAATGGCAGCAAATATGCAGCGCCAACCCTGCATGCCATAGCAATGTCATACTCATCATGTGTTGAACACCCCATCCAAAGACTGTTCTTTGCCATTGCAGCAAGTCTCAATCTCAAAGTTTATGGGGGGGACGCGGCTGACGCATATGCCCATTCTCCAGGGCCCAACATTCCTACATACATGACTATTGACGATGCATATGCAGAATGGTATAGACACAAGCATGGCAGAGACATAGACAGACGATTAGTGCTTCCAGTCCTTCGAGCACTTCAAGGCCACCCAGAATCTGGAAGACTCTGGGAAACCCACATCAACAAGATCTTGAAAGGTCCCGATCTCAACTTCAAAACCACCACACATGACAGGACGATCTACACGACATTTTTTGAAGGAGAAACGGTTTACATGCTGAGACAAGTTGACGATTTTGCACTGGCTTGCACATCGGAATCCATATCTGACAAGATCTATGATATAATTGGTGCAAAACTGAAACTTCCCAAAGAAGATGCTGTCCCCTTCACCAAAATGGGTTTGCTTGAAGACTTCAATGGAATTGATGTCAAACAGACAGCTGATTACATTGAACTGTCCTGCGCCAATTACATTGACCGGATCATGACATCCCATGGTTGGGAGACTGACTCTAAAATGAAACCTCACTCCAAGCCTTCAGCACCATTATCAACGGAAGTATTGAGTCAACTTCAATCACACACGAATGGACCATTAGAAGGCACCAAGGAACATGCTGAATTGCAATCCACATCTGGCTTCTCCTACAGGACACTATTAGGTGAAATGATGTTCGCATATGTGAGTTGCCGGCCAGACATTGGCTACGCAGTGACTCTAATGTCAAAATACAGTTCCAATCCCACCGCCTTCCACTATTCAAGTCTGAAGAACATCGCTCGATATCTCAGAACAACCAGGTCCTGGGGTATTAGATTCTACAGACCAAATGCCGAGCCAACTTTGTCACCAGGGGAACCATACAACGATGCAGTCCAAGATCCATCACTCCCAACATTCCCGGAAGACATCAAGCAAGCCAAACTGATGTGTTTTGTGGACGCAGCATATGGAAATGATCCAAAACACCGAAGGTCTACCACAGGCTACGTCTTCACTTATGCTGGTGGAGCAATTGTTTACAGGTCCAAAGCTCAGTCTCTTACCGCACAGAGTTCTACCGAAGCAGAATTCATCGCTGCAGTCACAGCGGCCAAAACAGCCAGATACCTCAGATCCGTACTCAAAGAATTAGGATTTGCTCAAGCTGGTCCAACCCCTATCTATGAGGACAATGCATCGGCAATTGAAATCATAAATGCCCAGAAGCCAACTGAAAGAACCAGGCATATTGAAATCAGGTTCTTTGCCATTCAAGCATGGAAGGAAAATGGTGAGATCAACATGATCCATATTCCTGGAGTCATCAACCCTGCTGATGATCTAACCAAACCATTGGGATGGATCTTGCACGCCCGACACGCAAGATTTATCATGGGACACTACCCAAGTTAAATTACTTGCGCGTTATGGTTCGATCTGAACGTTCGATCTATCAATCGGTTAAGCGTCAAACTGTTCCATTCCTCATGCAAGATACATCATGGGACACTACCCAGGTTAAATCATTCCATTCGATTCTTTGATTTCACGTGATCCGAACGTTTAACCTATCAATCGATAAACCTCAAGATGATATACTCCGACAGTAATCCAATACCATGTAAGTAAAGTATTGGATCAAGGGGTGTGTTGTCGGCGAAAAAATACGGACGTTGTCGGCATCAAATTCGATCGAAAAAGCCGACAACACGAACGACGACCGAGGTGCGGAATACGAGAACGATCAAGCGTTAGAATCAAACGCACCTCCACTACTTGGAATCCCTAAGTGGTAAAAACGATATCACTTAGGACTACAAACAAAAAGACAGTAATCGGTTAGAAACAAGACATATCCAAAGACCTGACCAATAAGTGAACACTTGGAATCCATAAGTACATTCAAAAGAATATACTTGATATCCCGTGAGGAAATTACTTATTGCAATCAAGAAAATCAATACCGATTCCAGATGGGCCTCATATCTAGCATATATACCACGAACAAGCATACGCCCCATCAAACAGATTACTTAACAACATGAATGACCGATACCACCGAATGACCGATACAGTAAGGCCGACACGACGCTAATACAGCAACAGCAACAGCAATGACAGTATCGGTACGAGAATGGTAACAAATAACCGGGGAAGATCTCTACCATGTAAAATACAGCAGAGAGCCCCGATACAGTGAAAATACCCAGTAAAAATAAGAGCCTCTCTTTGAGCTCACATCTCTTTAAATTTAAACAATTCGTTATACCTATCCGGTCGATTTTTAGAGTAACAACAGGTTATAGAGCCCTTATAACTCACACGATTGCTGCCCATCCGTAGGATCGTGTATACCTTAAGCTATCTATCTCCGGCCGTTCAGCACCTCCACTGTCGGTTAACTCCAGAGGAAATTCGTAGTGACGCCCATCCGTGTGCTACGCTTCGGCCTCCCCCCATCTCATTCTTTTCTTTCTCCTCCTTACTCGCGTATCAAGGGGTGTATACCAGATCCTTCTACCAAGAATCTTCTTCTGTAATACACGACCAAGAAGCGTACGTATCAAGGGGCGTATCTACAGAACATTCTACCAAGAATCTTCTTCTGTAATACACACCTAAGGACGACGATCAAACGATTACGATTACGATTACGATTAACCGTTCGACAACACCAACGCCGCCGCAAGTACATCAAATACGAACGATCGAACATTCTACCAGGAATATTCTTTTGTACTCCACGACCAAGACCGCCTAATCGAGTAAAACCGATTATTTGTTATTTCGACAACGACGATTGAGTTAATTCGCCTACCACCTACTACGATCGAATTGACGACGAAACACCGCAATAAATTTACGGCTCGACACCCACCATGGTTCCTCCACCGAACGCATACGATTGGTCCAATGTCTATGGGATTGAATTCAAATTCCAAAGTGACAATAACCCCCAAGAAGTCCTTTCTCTCAATGGCACCTATGCAGAAACTGTCCCGCTCACAGCACCCGAGATGTCAACCCTCTTCACATCGGACGCCACTGACGAAGGCGCTAGAACCCTTGGTCCGGCCCCAGTAACTGCACTAAGAGAAGCCTTCTGCAACAGCATCACCTTGGAAATGCTAAACATCGATGAACTAGAAAAGGGACACATAGCCCAGCTCCTTGATTCATGCCCCGTACGATTTGTCAACCCTGGATTATCAAACCAACGGATCAGAACCCCACAGGAATTTGACTCTGCAGGAATAGAAGCCGTCAGACGTGCTGAAGCCGCAAATAACCCAAAACCAGTCGTCACAGTAATCTTCAACATCAACCAATGGAAGTTCAGAAGAAACTGGAAGACAAATAACCCCGGCAACTATTTCAACGGCATCTATACAGGTGAAGTACAACACGACGGTGATGGTGAAGATGAGACCAACAACGATGCAAATGCCACAGCTCCAAACCCGGCGCCCACTGCAACAGGCACCGACTTGCAAGAATTGACCAACCTACTCCAACAATTGGTCAACAACGGCAACAACAACAACAACAACAACGTCACCAACAACAATACCGGCGCCAACCACCAATCTCTTGACCTCCCATGGAATCCAGCAACATTACCACCACCTGTGAAAGAGCGATATTACAGGCGAGATGAATTCCTCACCAAAGATGATATGAAGGATTTCCCAATCACCTACACCGACTCATCGGGAAATGAAACAATTGTCAGGCAAAACTACTACCTACACAATCTAGGCAGTGGCAGAAATGACCAACGTCTGATCACCAGAAGTGGAGACTGCTTTGATCTCACCAGAGCCTCTGATAAGTCCAAAGAAGCAGCTAGAGACAAACTGTTCCTCTCAGGATTCCCACAACTAAAGGATGCAACGGACCCCCAGGTTAGGAAATGGTACCGAGAAATCACAGCTCATTCCCAACAACATCATATTTATGTCCACCCATACTATCTGTTCAGACGTGAAGCTGACCACCTCAGAGGATTCACAATTGGTGATGACCTTCCACACGACCTGCCTTCTAGATATGAATTGGCTATCAATGAATGGGGAAATCTCATTTACACTGCACTGAGAACTGATAAAATCATCCCTGACTCATGTGCAAGTATGAAGGCCACTATTCAGAGCTTTGAAGGCGGACAAGGATACGAAGCGCTATACACAGTTATTGCTCAAACACATCCCAACTCAAAAAGGCCATCCAATGCCAGCAGAATGGTCAGAAACCCTCCCAACCAAGACCCAAATGAATCTCTTGAAGAATACTACTTCCGGTACAAGGATTATTTGAGACTTAGAGTGTTCCTCCAAAACCAACCCAGTACTATCAGTTCAACAGAAGAAGTTAGCAACCTAATTGCAGGAACCACCCTCTCAGAAGAGCTCTTCAAAAAGACAGAAGATGAACGCGACTCCGATGATCAATTCAAAAGAGACAAATACAAGGCAGGTAGGCTTCTCCAAACCCTTCAAACCTATGAACAAGAGATCAAGGCTGAACAAAAGTACAAGAGGGACACCTCCAAACCAATCCGGCCCAAGCAACTGCCTGTCTCAGGTACCAGACCAGATCCCCGTCGCAATGATCGGTTTCAAAAGCGCGCTAGCAACAGCACTGTTAGGACACCTTCTACTTTGACATCCCACTCAATCAGCCTGATTGAATCACTTGGCTACCCGGAGATGGATGAAGAATCTGACGATCCCTTCCTCCACCAAGCATACTGCAATGCCATCACGGCATTCGATAAGCAACCTAGTCTTTTTGACACATCCAGAAAATGTATTGTTTGCCACATGTCTGGTCACAACTTTGATAATTGTCCTGCATTGCAAGATATTGAGTCCCTGAAGAAACATAGGATTGCTGCGGCTGTTTTTCTGAACAAATCCAATAAACAGACCCAACAACTCTTGGATTCCACCCAACAAATCTCTCAGATCAACATTGGTAATGAAGATCAAGATGAGATTCCACCTGATGCTGCAGTAGAGAACCAAAATTTTTGCAATGGCCAAGAATAGAAAGTCTTTCTTGGAGCCATACTATGACATCACCTCAAGAGGATCCTCAAGGATTTGACAACATCACAGCGTCCCAAATGAACAGCTTATGCCCTTCCTTGGACTCCAGCAGTGTCAGCTCCTATGAATCTGTCATAATCGGTGCCGTCGACCTCCTTCCAAAAGACAGCCTCCAGTCATCTATACCAATTGATGTCTACTGTGACATGGAATCACTCAGGGCTACACCCCATACATTGGAATCACACCTGAAGACCAATGAGGATCCCAATTTCGATAGGGACAACCCTACGCCAGTTGATACATACAATGTGCAATCCCTCGTCCCACCGGACCCTATTGCAGCTACAGCCTACTTCCAACAGGGTGTCCGGGCTCAGATTGACACCGGTGCAAAGGTTTCCTGCACAAACCTCAAACACATCCTCCACGGTTACAAACCTTACACCAAGATAAGAAAATGTCCCGTCAGGCTTACAGCAGCAATAGGAGGCACAGCAGCCACATGCATCCCTGAAGGCTCAGGATATTTGCATATCCCAGCACCGAATCAGTCAGGATATATCAAAGTCTTCTTCTACTATTCTCCCTCCCTGTCAACAACATTACTGAGTGAGAACGATATCTGTGGCATGACATCCCGTACGCGATGTCAGTTCAGTGGACAGTCCATCCATAAATCATTCACTGACAACCTTGACTCATCTGCTCCACAAAATGGCAACCTCACCATTATTTGTCATCACAAGCAGAACACTGCCTGCAGCATTGTCCTCCATGGGAGCATCATTGATGGTCAATGCTATACACACCCAGTTCTGATCCCAGATGTTGATATTGCCTCTCCATATGCAAATTGTGCAACATCGTCCGCCTATGCCTTAGCCACTGACATGCAGTTCAAGGAAGCTTGTGAACTGGCCTCCAAAGCAGCAATTAGCAACTACAGGTATGATATATACACAAACCTTGTCAATCTGCAGACATGTACTGAAGCAGCGAAAGCTCAGTCTGATACCAGTGTCATACCAAGGTTTGATGCCAAACTGTTTTTCACCAAAATTGTGGACAAAAATATCCCAATCCAAGCCATCAAAACCAGAACATCGAAACTCCTGTGGCACCAAAGGTTGGGACACCCATGCGATGATTTTCTGTATCAAGCTCATAAACACATCATTGGAGTCCCAAAGTTCAAACGGCAGACCAGTATTCTTGACCAATGTCCAACTTGCATACAATGTAAGCAAACCAAAACACCTGCTGGCTCACATTCCACACGCAAGGCCACACAACCGTTTCAGGGTTTATCCATTGACTTTGCATTCTCAGGTACCAAATCCTCCAACAGCAAACGCAAGCGCGATTATGAAGGCATTCATGGAGAAACAGCTTGGATTCTCATCACAGACCACTATACTGGTATGAAATATGGAGACACGCGAATCTCTAAAGCAGCGCCACTACACTGGTTAGAGCATTTCTTCGCACAGCACAACCCAACTTGTGCCGACAAGTATGTTTCAGTTGATCAAGGTGGAGAACTCTATCACAATCCTGACGTCCGAAACCTATTCTCTGCGTTTGGGTATTCAATTTTCCCCACTGGCGCGGATGCTTCACACCAGAATGGCACAGTTGAAAGAGCACACCGAACTCTTGCTAACTCCATGAGGACAATGCTGTCTGGTGCTAATTTGCCCATCAAGTTCTGGCCCTTTGCATTCTACCATGCACTCCGGTTGTCCAATGCATTCCCTGAAGGCACCCAACTACATTCGCCATTGGAATTGGCAACTGGCCGTAAGGAAAACCTTGCTGATTTCCGAACCTTTGGCTGTAGAGTTTGGGTTAGACCTCCAGGCAAGAGATCAATCAAGCTCAAACCCAATGCAAGAAAAGGCATCTTTCTAGGTTTTGTACCCTACACAACCCGAAACATTCTGTGGTATGATACTGAGACACACAGAGTCAAGATAGCCACCCATGTCAGGTTTGATGAAGGCATGAATGATCTCCCACTTGCGGACCTCCCCACTAATGTCAAACACCTGCTCAGGACAGATGACAACATTCCATTTCCTGCGGAACCCACTGAGGTGTCAACCAGTGATTTTCAATTCTCTATCTCCCCCTTTGCCGATCTCACAAATCTCAGGCTCACTGTCTCCCCATCTTGTACTGATCAAACATTTGGCCTCCGGTATGCCAATGATTCACTGCTTGGCAGAGCTTACATCACAGATATCCTCCCAAAGAGTCCTGCCTCAAAACTCTTCTCCTCACACAAGCAATCTCTCTCCAAGCTACGAGGCGCTTATATTGTATCTATCAATCACAATCGTGTCTTTACTGCTGCTGATGTTACTACAGCTTTACAGGCCTGCCACGATCGAGGGGTGCGGGATTCTTCAATAGATACACCAATTACCTTTGCACTTGAAGAGAAATTGTCTATGAAGGAGGTCAGGAAACACTCAAATGAATATGGTTTATTTGCTCCCAATACCTCCTGGAAGGAACCCACTGCTGAAGAAGATCCACCATTCTTGGACCGTATTTCATCCATCAAAGCTATCCAGCGCATTGGTACAAAATACAAGCGGCTGATACAATCACGAATCAACCAGGTCGATAGCACTGAAGCACTCCATGCCTCCATCCAAAAACACTTGGCGCCAACTGAAGACGACATGGATGTTGTCATTCCTACTATTGATATTGCATCTCTCAGAGCTATCACCAAGCTTCATAAACCAGGAAATCAAGCATTACCACTAGATGCAGATTCACTGTCCACTGAAGAAATTGAACTTTTCATCAAGGCCATCAATTCCAAGGCAACGGTTAAGCGCGGCAGTATCAATGATGATTATGCTATCATTGGAATTCGACCAGAAAGATTGGATTCAAATATTGGTGAGTATGTTTTCAAAAGTCATGTCGATCCCAGCATCAAACTAGAGCTAGAAGAGACAACAGTTGAAATTGTGAAGCATATGCATCATAGTTTAATTGACGTCGAACCATTTGTTGCGGAGGAAATGGATGTGTTGTCTCAGATTCTGTCTCGTACAAAGCTAAATGCAATTGGGCAGCAGGCCTTAGCATTTTCGATCGGTCGCAACTACCATTCTAGATGCCATGTGGACGATGACATGTACTACACTCGTTTGACAGTAATTGCTCCGGCGGAAGTGTCTGCTGACGAGGTGATTTATTATTTTGTCTTCCCCACGTATGGAGTGAAAGTTCCATTGAGGTCAGGAGATACTCTATTGTTCAATCCATTAGTATTACATAGCTGTTCGAATCCCAAATTCGAAGGGTGTTATATTATGAGCGCCTATGTATCTCGCAAAACTGTGCTTAGAGCTAACCCTCTATAGTAATATTAAAAAATAGTTTAAAGTTAGCCGGTACATTCACCCTTGGTACTCAATCGGAACTGCTGTCCGAGCTTTCGCTCTCTGAACTGGATAGAGAATCACTGGATTCGTTATCATTCAATGCCATCTCAAACGGTTCCAACTGGATGTCGTCCTGTAGTGTGCATGCGTTGTACAAAGATTCGTAAGACGGTGGTGTAGCAGCATTTTTGCTTTCAAAATAATTTAGCCATGAGATCCGATTCGATATCACTAGCCAATCGCTATTGGTTATGGACCCATCAAGGCCTTGCTCTGGAACAACTGCCAGCTCGGAATGGATAGTGTCGACATGAAATAGGTACAGTGAATTCATCAGGCGACCACGTTGGACAAATTCAGAAGCTGTTTTCTTAGGCACATCTTGAAACCGACGAGCCACAGCATACATTCCGTTTGTATCAATTGGATAGCCACCAATACTACTGTATGGCTGCTTCAAACTCTGTACAGTTAAGAAGCATACCAGATGGCACGGTATGAGCTTGGGATTGTTATTTAAATCAAAGTCCAATTTCATCAAACACCAATCCATCCAGACGGAGTTCAGCAGAGAACTATCCGATCTATATGAAGGATGCGAGCGAAATATAAAATTAGACCCACAAGCAACATCGAAACGATTGTGCTCTGTAACTCCACAAATGTGTGAAGGATTCTCCAATAAAGGTAGCACAGAATCACAAACAAAGTCGAGTATGTCAGAAGGAAAAAATGGTTTGGTTTTGTTCGTAGAACGAAGCCACTTCATTGTTGATTCCCCATTTTCGGTTCTCATTATATGAAAATGAGAACCGCCACCATCAGGTCGTTCAATTGGAGGAGGATCAGGCGGATGCAAGTTGAAGTGATATGTTGCCTGGCTTAGCATCATTTTCTCGGACTTTCGCTTCGCCGTTTGACCGATTAGTGATGCAGCATTACCTTGCGTGTTCTTGGAAGGAGCTTTAATCTCAGTTTTATGGTGAGACTCATTCGGAGCACTATCCCAGCCTGCGGGGCTCCCCCATAAAGAGATATAATCTGGTAGGTGAAAGTACAGGTGATTCTTGATTAGTTTTGTTCCCATCCCTTTCCTGTGACATGTTGAGTTTATACAATTAATAAAGTGAACAATTGTTTTTGGGAGATTCTTTAAGGAACCATATTTCATTCGACCGTGTTTAAGAAATTCTTCCATTGATAGAATTAGCTGAATTACCTCTATCTGTTTCTTTACAAAACGATGGTCACCAATAATGTCAGATCCATGTTTGGAAACCATAGCGATCAGAAGAGAAATAAGCATTCCAGAGAAATCATGCCCTTCTTTCTTCGTAGTTGATAATAGCTGAGTCCCAAATTTGGTGCGAGGAAAATCTCTATCAGACTGGCGTGATAACAAACCACCGTACCGTTGTGCTAAATGGCCAATACTGTTAGCAACAGCCACACCGTGCTTCAAATTGGGGGCATAAACACATGGAACACTTCCGCGGAGCAACAATTCAATTGACTCGATGGCCCGTTTGGCAGTACCAAGCTGGTGCATGTGCAAACATTCACCGGGAGTTGCAAAATGAATGTTGTTCTGATTAGTACCAAAGCATAAATCATGAAATACATTCCTTATGTTGTGATGAGAGTTGTTTTTGAAGTTCTTATTGATATCGTTTAGATCTGTGCCGGGAAAACAA
Source organism: Pseudo-nitzschia multiseries (assembly GCA_037355745.1). Lineage (NCBI taxonomy): Eukaryota > Bacillariophyta > Bacillariophyceae > Bacillariales > Bacillariaceae > Pseudo-nitzschia > Pseudo-nitzschia multiseries. The sequence goes on along the minus strand of CM074782.1, from coordinate 959,963 downwards.
TGAAAATCAACAGGTGACCACTTCTTTGTTGCAGGTTGAACAGAAGGAATGTTTATGTTTGGAGAATAACAGTTGCAGTGACGGCACATCCGCATGACACCCTTATTGAAGGAGCCGTATTTTCCACACAATTTATCGTGAAGTTCTGTGTCGCCAATAACATAGGCAATGGCAAATTTCATTTTTACCCTCCACTGTTGATTTGCGTACGGAAGATAATTCCATTCGATACCACCGTCTTCGTTACACGCGGCTTTGAAGGAACGAAACGCTACTTCCAAACCATTGTGAAGATTCTGAATTTTTTACTTTGAAGTGGCAGGACGAGAGTGTCTGGTTGACTCCCATTCGGGGTCGGGATGGAAGTAAATAGTTGTCCATGCTTCAGGTCGAGAACGAGTCTCCACATTAAAAATACCAAGTGTCATGTTCAATGGTGTTAACGTAAGTCGTCCGTGCGCATCCAAAGATATGCCGTCCATGTAAAATATAATAGGAACAAGAATTTCTTGCGAATTGGGATTGCAAATTTCTTTCCAAGAAGATTTCCACCACGAGCCGTGATGCAATTCTGAGATTACAGAATTAGGATTCAACTCAGGATTATTGTCGGGAGACAGAGGGGTGGAATAGTCGGGAAAGGAGAGGTTTTCTTCTATCATTAGCTGCTGGTCAGAAAGAAGAGAATAAATTGCATCCTTAAAAGAACGGACATACACCTGAGTGGGCTTATTATCAGGTAACCAATTCAGTATATGAGGATGAAATTTCATATCGGAGAGACCAAGATTGGATTGGAGATTGTCAAAAATTGCTTGCCGAGATCTAATTTTGGCATCGCAAAAATCAAAACCCGGTCTCATTTGACTTTTCTTTGCCCACTGGAAAATGGATTTGAATGTGTTCAGTGGCAATTTATGTCTGGCCATTAAATTCATGAGTTCCAATTCAGCAAGAAGATGAGGGGGCGGCGGTAGTTTTGTGTGGCTTTGAAATGCATCCTCTCTTTCGTTCAAATTAATGCTTTCATGAAAAGATGGTGGTGGAGGGGCGGGCTGAGCAGTAACGACGTTAACAGCAGAACCATTAGTGTTATCTTCTTCGTTGTCTCCACAATCAATGTTGTTGGTAGAATTGTTGTCGTTATTTTCATTTACGTCATCGTCATTGTCATCCTCGTCATCGGAATTGTCGATATCATTATTCAGCGGGAATGCATCTTCATCTTGAACAGCAGAAACAGCCATGTAAGATTCAATGGCGTTCCGATCCATTGGCGGTAAAAAGACATCATGTACAATCTGTTGGTTTAGAACAGAATGAAGACCCGTCGCTGACTGACTTGTGACAGTGTGTTGCTGGGAGAGATGGGAAGGGGGAACAGATGGACCGTTTTGTGTCATAGTCATCCCAAAATCAGACGGAGAATGTTGAACAGACGGCAAGGTAGGCTGCACTTTGATAGAGGTGGAGAGGTTATAGATCTTTCGTTTAATTAGACCCTGACTATGGTAGAAATCCCGGCACTCATCAAGACAATAAAGATGTCTTCTTAGGCCAACGGAGACGTATTTCAAAGTACCCTGCTTGTTTGCCGTGGATTTATATCCTAAAAACTTGGAGTTTTTGCCATTCAGCGCGCAACAACGGCAGTAGAATAGAAGAGGGGTTTTCATAACAGGAGGCATGATGTTGCGGAGTTGTTTGAAGGAAAATATCAGTAGATGGGGTCGAAACGAAGGAGATCACAAAGATGAATCGTTGAAAGGAAAAAATTACATGTGTTACTTTGTGTGTGATGTGTTTTCTTGTACGGTAGATTTCCTTACTACCATACTTCGATTGCAAAAATGGTCCGTAAAGTAATTACTACTTAGTGATGATTGCAACATTCGTCGTACAATATGTTTAGTAGTGAACAGTACGTACAGTCAACTCCTTAAGAGGGTTAATACACAGCGCCGGACGGGTCAATCCCATCAGTTATTCCAAACATTTGTTGGCAGGCGCGTCAGTTCTTCCATAAGGTGCACGGAAATGTGAATCGAAATGGAAATCGTGGACAATAGCGTTGTTGATTATCGAAATGGAAATCGTGGAGAATTGTTTTGTTGATTGCGATCAAGTTGATTCCGACTTTCATGTACCCGTAAAACCAACTAGTACGCTATTTTTGCATGAGTCATTACTAGTAGATACTAGTACGAAATCGTGGACAATTGCGTTGTTGATTATCGAAATGGAAATCGTGGACAATTGTTTTGTTGATTACGATCGAGTTGATTCCGACTTTCATGTACCGGTAAAACCAACTAGTATGCTATTTTGCATGAGTTATTACTAGTAGATACTAGTAATACATTATTTTCGCTAGTACTTCATCATTATAATTGATTATTTCATTATCTTTCCGACGAGGAAAACAAATACCAACGTGTTAGGTGTTACTACTACCTAACCTTCGAATAGATAATCTACTCTACTGATACTACTAATACTAATCATCCAATCGACAGTCGAACCAACCATGGAGGGAATTTACAAACTACAAAAGGTGATTCAGGAACACCCAGCCAATCTTGAACAAGAACACTGGAAAATGGTTGTTTATCACAAGAAAGAGATTAATCGACACCAAAAAATGATTCGTAAGATTCGTGAAGAAAAAAGAAATGATCCAAACGTTAAAATTGAAAGCGTCGATCCTACTAGCAATGATCAAGTCGATCCGAATGTAACCAGCAGCATCTATCCACAAAGCGGGTTATTTGAGAGGAGCGAACAACATTGGAGTGGCGATTCCGACGGTGTAGCTTCTGAAAATACAGCGGATCTTCCTGGCGTTAAACACGAACAAAACCCTTGAGTGCAATAGCCCGCCTGGGGTGGATTCGACTTGGAGTTGACATGGAGTTGGAGCTGGGATTTGAGTTGGAGTTGGAGGATTTGGGTCGGAGCCCATTATACCGGTATGGTGGAAACATGTTGAGAAAATGAAATAAGTCATTCGTGCACAAGTTGTACACAAAATAGTGCTTGTCACAAAACGAATATGATATCCTTAACCCTAAAATAGTTATTTTATTTGAGGAGTGACGAGATATTTGTCTCAAAAGTAAAGGTGTGCGACGCGCGAGGTATTTTAGTAGACACGCGACCTAAAAAGGTAGGAAATTTAAAAAATAGGGTCGAGAATTGTAAAAATAGCGCGCGATAGCCCGCGGGGGGTCGAGAAACAGTTCTCGGACGTTGTACTCTCATACGAATCGATTGCCGGTAGATCACCTAGGTACGAGTATGTAGCTGTCGGGGCAAATTTGATCAAAAAAGCCAACTAACCGAGGTGCGAAATACTGTGAGTTGGTTCACGATTGAATTATATTTTGGTAAGAGACTGGAAAGATTTGCACAGTGTTCAAATATGGTGGGTTTTTGCGGTGATTATTGAATTATATTTCGGTTACGGACTGGAAAGATTTGAAATGTGTTCAAATCTGGTGGGTGTTTTTGGTTTATGACTGAGTTATATTTTTGTCAGGGACTGGCAGGATTTGCACAGTGTTCAAATCTGGTGGGTTTTTGGGTTGTTGAATTAGTTTTTGGTTAGGGACTGGAAAGATTTGCACTGTGTTCAAATCTGATCATAGATCTGGTAGTTTGTAATTACCTGTACCTCATACAGCTTGTTTGCTCCAATTTAAAATAAAACTCGAACGAATGACTCACTTCATTGGTACTATAGATCAATTGGTATGATCAATATGAATATTTTGGTTAGGGACTGGAAAGATTTGCACTGTGCTAAAATCTGGTGGGTTTTTGGGTTGATGACTGAGTTATATTTTGGTTAGGGATTGGCAGGATTTGCACTGTGTTCAAATCTGGTGGAATTTTGGGTTGATGACTGACATATATTTTAGTCGAGGATTGGCAGGATTTGCACTGTGCTAAAATCTGGTAGGTTTTTGGGTTGATGACTGACTTATATTTTAGTCGGGGATTGGCAGGATTTGCACTGTGCTAAAATCTGGTGGGTTTTTGGGTTGATGACTGAGTTATATTTTGGACAGGGACTGGAAAGATTTGCACTGTGTTCAAATCTGGTGGGTTGTTGAGTTGATGACTGAGTTATATTTTAGTCGGGGATTGGCAGGATTTGCACTGTGCTAAAATCTGGTGGGTTTTTGGGTTGATGACTGCGTTATATTTTGGTCAGGGACTGGCAGGATTTGCACAGTGCTAAAATCTGGTGGGTTTTTGGGTTGATGACTGAGTTAAATTTTGGTTAGGGACTAGAAAGCTTTGCACTGTGTTCAAATCTGGTGGGTTTTGGGGTTGATGACTGAGTTATATTTTGGTGGGGGATTGGCAGGATTTGCACTGTGCTAAAATCTGGTGGGTTTTTGGGTTCATGACTGAGTTATATTTTAGTCGGGAATTGGCAGGATTAGCACTTGTCTAAAAAAAAGGTGGGTTTTTGGGTTGATGACTGAGTTATATTTTGGTTAGGGACTGGAAAGATTTGCACTGTGTTCAAATCTTGTGTGTTTTAGGGTTGAAGATTTAGTTATATTTAGATTCGGGACTGAAAAGATTTGCACTATGATCAAATCTGGTTGGTTTTTGGGTTGATGACTGAGTTATATTTTAGTGGGGGATTGGCAGGATTTGCACTGTGCTAAAATCTGGTGGGTTTTTGGGTTGATGACTGCGTTATATTTTGGTCGGGGACTGGCAGGATTTGCACAGTGATAAGATCTGGTGGGTTTTGGGGTTGATGACTGAGTTATATTTTAGTCGGGAATTGGCAGGATTTGCACTGTGCTAAAATCTGATTGGTTTTTGAATTGATGACTGAGGTATATTTTGGTTAGGGACTAGAGAGATTTGCACTGTGTCTAAATCTGGTGGGTTTTAGGGTTGATGGCTGAGTTATATTTTGGTTAGGGACTGGAAAGATTTGCACTGTGTTCAAATCTGGTGGGTTGTTGAGTTGACGATTTAATTATATTTTGGTTCGGGACTGAAAAGATTTGCACTGTGTTCAAATCTGGTTGGTTTTTGGGTTGATGACTGAGTTATATTTTAGTCGGGGATTGGCAGGATTTGCACTGTGCTAAAATCTGGTCAGTTTTTGGGTTGATGACTGCGTTATATTTTGGTCGGGGACTGGCAGGATTTGCACAGTGATAAGATCTGGTGGGTTTTTGGGTTGATGACTGAGTTATATTTTAGTCGGAGATTGGCAGGATTTGCACTGTGCTAAAATCTGGTAGGTTTTTGAATTGGATGACTGAGTTATATTTTGGTTAGGGACTGGAAAGATTTCCACTCTGTCTAAATCTGGTGCGTTTTAGGGTTGACGATTTAGTTATATTTTGGTTCGGGACTGAAAAGATTTGCACTGTGTTCAAATCTGGTTGGTTTTTGGGTTGATGACTGAGTTATATTTTGGTTAGGGACTGAAAAGATTTGCACTGTGTTCAAATCTGGTTGGTTTTTGGGTTGATGACTGAGTTATATTTTAGTCGGGGATTCGCAGGATTTGCACTGTGCTAAAATCTGGTTGGTTTTTGGTTTGATGACTGCGTTATATTTTAGTCGGGGACTGGCAGGATTTGCACTGTGCTAAAATCTGGTGGGTTTTTGGGTTATTGACTGAGTTATATTTTTGTCGGGAATTGGCAGGATTTGCACTGTGCTAAAATCTGGTTGGTTTTTGAATTGGATGACTGAGTTATATTTTGGTTAGGGACTGGAAAGATTTGCACTGTGTTCAAATCTGGTTGGTTTTAGGGTTGACGATTTAATTATATTTTGGTTAGGGACTGAAAAGATTTGCACTGTGTTCAAATCTGGTGGGTTTTTGGGTTTATGACTGAGTTATATTTTAGTCGGGAATTGGCAGGATTTGCACTGTGCTAAAATCTGGTGGGTTTTTGGGTTGATGACTGAGTTATATTTTAGTCGGGAATTGGCAGGACTACCACTTGTCTAAAAAAAAGTTGGTTTTTGGGTTGATGACTGAGTTATATTTTGGTTAGGGACTGGAAAGATTTGCACTGTGTTCAAATCTTGTGGGTTTTAGGGTTGACGAATTAGTTATATTTTGGGTTGGGACTGAAAAGATTTGCACTGTGATCAAATCTGGTTGGTTTTTGGGTTGATGGCTGAGTTATATTTTAGTGGGGGATTGGCAGGATTTGCACTGTGCTAAAATCTGGTGGGTTTTTGAATTTGATGACTGCGTTATATTTTTGTCGGGGACTGGCAGGATTTGCACAGTGATAAGATCTGGTGGGTTTTGGGGTTGATGACTGAGTTATATTTTAGTCGGGGATTGGCAGGATTTGCACTGTGCTAAAATCTGGTCAGTTTTTGGGTTGATGACTGCGTTATATTTTGGTCGGGGACTGGCAGGATTAGCACAGTGCTAAAATCTGGTGGGTTTTTTGGTTATTGACTGAATTATATTTCAGTCGGGGATTGGCAGGATTTGCACTGTGCTAAAATCTTGTAGGTTTTTGAATTGGATGACTGAGTTATATTTTGGTTAGGGACTGGAAAGATTTCCACTCTGTCTAAATCTGGTGGGTTTTAGGGTTGACGATTTAATTATATTTTGGTTAGGGACTGAAAAGATTTGCACTGTGCTAAAATCTGGTTGGTTTTTGGGTTGATGACTGAGTTATATTTTAGTTAGGGACTGAAAAGATTTGCACTGTGCTAAAATCTGGTTTGTTTTTGGGTTGATGACTGAGTTATATTTTAGTCGGGGATTGGCAGGATTTGCACTGTGCTAAAATCTGGTTGGTTTTTGTGTTGATGACTGAGTTATATTTTAGCTGGGAATTGGCAGGATTACCACTTGTCTAAAAAAAGTTGGGTTTTTGGGTTGATGACTGAGTTATATTTTAGTCGGGAACTGGCAGGATTTTCACTGTGCTAAAATCTGGTTGGTTTTTGGGTTGATGACTGAGTTATATTTTGTTTCGGGACTGAAAAGATTTGCACTGTGTTCAAATCTGGTGGGTTTTTGGGTTGATGACTGAGTTATATTTTAGTCAGGGATTGGCAGGATTTGCACTGTATTCAAATATGGTGGGTTTTTTGGGTTGATGACTGCGTTATATTTTGGTTGGGGACTGGCAGGATTAGCACAGTGATAAAATCTGGTGGGTTTTGGGGTTATTGACTGAATTATATTTTAGTCGGGAATTGGCGGGATTTGCACTGTGCTAAAATCTGGTTGGTTTTTGAATTGATGACTAAGTCATAGTTTGGTTAGGGACTGGAAAGATTTGCACTGTGTCTAAATCTGGTGTGTTTTAGGGTTGACGATTTAATTATATTTTGGTTAGGGACTGAAATTATTTGCACTGTGTTCAAATCTGGTGGGTTTTTGGGTTGATGACTGAGTTATATTTTAGTCAGGGATTGGCAGGATTTGCACTGTATTCAAATATGGTGGGTTTTTTGGGTTGATGACTGCGTTATATTTTGGTTGGGGACTGGCAGGATTTGCACTGTGCTAAAATCTGGTGGGTTTTTGGGCTGATGACTGAGTTATATTTTAGTCGGGAATTGGCGGGATTTGCACTGTGCTAAAATCTGGTTGGTTTTTGAATTGATGACTAAGTCATAGTTTGGTTAGGGACTGGAGAGATTTGCACTGTGTCTAAATCTGGTGGGTTTTAGGGTTGATGATTTAATTATATTTTGGTTAGGGACTGAAAAGTATTGAATTACTAAGTCAAGTGTGAAGTGTACGTATACGCGATACGTAAATTGTGTCATACGTAACGTACAATTTACAAATACGTGAACGTTTTACGAATACGTATTGTTTTACGTAAACGTAATACGTAATACGGATTACGGAATAAGAAACAAGACGTACGAATCCAAAGTGTTCTAGATCTTTTATCACAAGAAGAGCGCAATAAGTAAGGTATACATAAGGACGTGTGAGTATCAAGAGATACTTAAAGCACTGTGTATCGAACGCACAATGCGAGTATCTATGAGTATCAAACTCTTGGTACGCGTATTCCCACACAATGGAAAGACTACGCACACAATGGAAGGACAAATTAGTAAATGAGAGAACAATATGGTCCAGAAACAATCCGATCATAATCTTATCGATAACTCTTTCCAATATCGTAACAGTAACAGATAAAATAACAAATAATAACAACGTAGCGATCCTTGGTCATATTAGTTATCGATAAGATTACTACACCAGCAATCAACACAACCGATGCCAGAAGGGAACAATACAGAACACAACAATTCTCCAGCCTACCGAGGAGTCACACCAGACACCAGCATCGACACTGAACACGAACTCCGATACCTACGAGGGCGACTAGAGGATCTGACCGAAGATAACTACGACCTACGTGAGTATACACTCAACCAAACCAACCAACTACAAAACCAGAATCAATTATTGGCAGAGTACGGAGAAGAGAGCGACAGTGACGAGAGTGAAGACACCATGTCCAAGAAGAGAGGAGACTACTACGACGCGCTGAAGGATCTGATGGAGCCTGCACAACTGAAGCCGGTCCAAATCCCGACCAGCATCGACGTGTATGAGTTCAAGAAAGCTCTTACAAACGCACTGGCCGAAGTGACCTCCACAAAATACATACAGGGGGGAGGATACGCTTTTCTCTTAGAGACAGAGGAACAATACCGGGCTAGGGAGAGGAACCCAAACGCGGTGTATCCCACGACACCCTCGGAACCCTCCGAGCTAGACGGCACAGTGGAGCTTACGTCGGATACTTACAAACTGTGGAAACGTAGCAGAACACTATTCGTGGAATGGAACAAGTACAATCGGGAGGCCCTCCTACTAACCGACAAGAAATTCCCCAGGATGCTCCACGAGTTAAAAGACCCGGGGTTGGAGGCCTTCCCCAGAGGGACCACCGCCCTTGAGGCCTTTTAACACATGGAGGACGAGCTGTGTACGACAGACGTACAGCGCGATTTGACAGCTGAAATAGCTAAGAAGATGCGGGACCTAGACTACACCCCCAGTCCATTGGGCCCCAAAGAATACTTCCGTCTTCTCACCAAATATCAGTACCAAATCAACCTCCTACCGGCTACGGCCAAGGTGACGGCAGCCCAGATGATGGACCACGCCCACATGGCCTTCAAGAGGAGCAAACACGACCCTATTACACTCCACAGAGTGGAGGAAGCATGGAAGCAACACCGGGCGACTATCGACGCGACCTCAGAGGAACAGGAAATATTGCAATACAAACGCTTTTGGGGTCTACGCCTCAAGGAACTATACAGTAGCTACCATGCCACCACCGGGTCAGCCAACAAAGTGGAAATCCAGCATGACCAACGTCTTGCCATCATCGAGGACAACCAACGGGCCCTCGTCAGTGTCTGCCAGGAACTCAAGTCCCAGGCGGAATCGGCAACGGCAGCATCCACCCTCACCATGTCAAGCCACCAGTTGGAGTCCGCCCTATCCGCCCTCACGAGGCAAATGGGAATGTTGGTAGCCAGTCAACAAACCCAAAATGGCACCAGCCCGCAACAGGTCCAGCAGTCCCACCAACCACAGCAACCGGGACGTCGGCAGCACCAGGCTACGAACAAACCACCATCCCAGTGGAAACAGTACAAGCACTACTGTCACTCGTGCGGCGTCAATCTATCACACGATGGGGGAGATTGCTTCCGGTTCAAACCAAACCACCAAGTAGGGGCCACATTTGCCAACAAAATGGGTGGATCAACCCAACGCGGGGACAGATGGATGAAGTGGAGCCACCCCATCACGCGGGAAACCCACGACAGCCCCTCCCCCTGACGGTGTGGGGAGGAGCACAGTAACATACTTAATCGTCATAGTAGTAACAGCCCCAAGTCAGCGTCATTACTAAGTATCTTACGTGCCCCTTCGAGTCGCACTTCCCGACAGCCCAACAGCAACAACAAACGCGTAACCTTTGCCATGGCCTCCATCACACCCCCGGCGCCCGGATTTGGGGCCCTAGACTCAGCCGCCACCGATCATTTCGTGCCCACCACATATCAGGGAGGCGCCCACCGGGAAACACCCGGCGGCGTCATCGTAGGCTGTGCCAATGGTAGCACTATGGCATCGCAAGCCACCGATGTCCTGGACCTCCCTTTGCTACCACTCGCAGCACGAGGTTGCCATAAGTTCGATGACGTAGACCTCCCCCTCGTCTCGGTACCAAAGTTGTGTAACAATGGATGCAGCGTGACGTTTACCAAAGATAAAGTGGAGGTCGTGGGCCCCACCAACCACACAGTGTTGCTCGGCGTTCGGGATCCCCTCCGGGACCTTTACATGGTCCCCCTCCATCCAACCAACACAGCTACCCCCCACGTTTCAGACACAGACACAATCACGCAGGGGCCGGCTAAATCTCCAAGGGTGACGAACCCCCCCCCACCATTTTCAGATTCAGACAAACAACTACAGATACACACTGGGGCGGGAGCATATCAGATTCAAGCCGTCCCCAAGCTCATAGCTTTCTACCACGCAGCAGCGGGCTATCCCACCAAGGAAACGTGGATACACGCCATCGAACGAGGTTCATTTGCCACCTGGCCGGGGCTAACTGCCCAGCGGGTTAACCGGTACCTACTGGCGTCAGAAGAAACCACCATGGACCACCTCCAGATGGTCCGGCAGGGGATACAGAGCACGCGCAAACCAAAGAAGAAATCACCAAAGACAGTCCAAACGACGCCCAACACTCGGTTGTCCCAAGCCCGCCAGAAGAAGACACGCGAAGTCTGCGTGGACATCGTGTCAGCATCAGACATGCAACCAACCAACGATGAACCCAAGGAACTCATAGCGTGGGACCTACCAGGCAGATACCCCGTCACATCACGCCGTGGACACCAATACGTATTCCTGATGTACGATTACGACTCCAACTACATTGACGTGGAACCCATCAAGTCTCGTAAGAGTGAAGACATACTGTATGGGTTCACCCAGTGCTACAATCGAATGAAGGAGAACAACGCCCACGCCAAGATTGTACGAATGGACAATGAGACATCCAAGAAGCTAATCACCTACATCACGCGGAACAACTTAGACTACCAATTGGCATCCCCAGGGGACCACCGGCTCAACCACGCGGAGCGGGCAATACAGACCTTCAAGAACCACTTTATAGCCGGGCTGAATGGGGTGGATGATACCTTTCCCATAGACGATTGGGATCTACTAATACCACAAGCGATCATCACCCTCAACCTCTTACGCGCATCCCGTACACAGCCTAAACTGTCCGCGTACGAGCTACGACACGGGATATACGACTACAACAAACACCCAATGGCCCCATTTGGATGTAGAGTCATCATCCATGATAGGACCCAAGAGCGTGGAGCATGGCAGGACCATGGGACGAGGGGTTTCTACGTGGGCCCGGCGTTAAAGCACTACCGGAACTACACGTGTATCGGGGGAAAGAGTAGGGCCACCAGAGTGAGCAATACGGTGGCATTTTTCCCAAAAGCCCAGATGCCACAAACATCTTCCACGGATCGATTAATTATGATCCTCCAAGATTTAAAGGAAGTAACTACTAAGCCCCATCCTCCGATTTCCTACGTGGAACAAGGGACTCAGATCAATGAGGCCCTACGTCACATACAAGAACTACTAAGCGTAGAGGCGCAACAGCCCTTAAGTGGAGAGGCGGATCCCCACGAAAAACTGATTGGGCCCAACGCCACATCAACCAGCCCAACTGCAAATGCGCGCGAACCTCCAAGGGTGCAGATAGGACGTGAACCAAATTCTACACAACCACATGCGAAGCCTACGCAACGGCTCAGCGCCCGACGAGGACACCCCTGGGCAATAGGGACCATCATTAGAAAACGATTTAACACGGGGTGGTATGAGGGGGAGGTGACCAGCTATGACCAAACCAATCAGTACTACAAGGTCCAGTTCACCGACGGGGACACCGCTGACTACACTTGTTGTCGGCGAAAAAATACGGACGTTGTCGGCATCAAATTCGATCGAAAAAGCCGACAACACGAACGACGACCGAGGTGCGGAATACGAGAACGATCAAGCGTTAGAATCAAACGCACCACCACTACTTGGAATCCCTAAGTGGTAAAAACGATATCACTTAGGACTACAAACAAAAGACAGTAATCGGTTAGAAACAAGACATATCCAAAGACCTGACCAATAAGTGAACACTTGGAATCCATAAGTACATTCAAAAGAATATACTTGATATCCCGTGAGGAAACTACTTATTGCAATCAAGAAAATCAATACCGATTCCAGATGGGCCTCATATCTAGCATATATACCACGAACAAGCATACGCCCCATCAAACAGATTACTTAACAACATGAATGACCAATACCACCGAATGACCGATACAGTAAGGCCGACACGACGCTAATACAGCAACAGCAACAGCAATGACAGTATCGGTACGAGAATGGTAACAAATAACCGGGGAAGATCTCTACCATGTAAAATACAGCAGAGAGCCCCGATACAGTGAAAATACCCAGTAAAAATAAGAGCCTCTCTTTGAGCTCACTTCTCTTTAAATTTTAACATCATATACCTTTGGTCGATTTTTAGAGTAACAACAGGTTATAGAGCCCTTATACCTCACACAATTGCTGCCCATCCGTAGGATTGTGTATACCTTCAGCTATCTATCTCCGGCCGTTCAGCACCTCCACTGTCGGTTAAACCCAGAGGAAATTTGTAGTGACGCCCATCCGTGTGCTACACTTCGGCCTCCCCCCAGCTCTTTCTCTCTCCCCTTCTCCTCCTTACTCGCGTATCAAGGGGTGTATACAGATCCTTCTACTAGGAATCTTCTTCTGTAATACACGACCAAGCATACGTATCAAGGGGTGTATCTACCGACGGCAAGGGTTAAGTATCTCGACGACGATTACTCGCCAACGATCGAACGATTCTACCACCAAGTTACAAGAACGCCGACGCTGCCGCCAACACCGATACACCGCAAGAATCTTCTCTCATCAGCGATCATTCGATTTTCGACAACAACGATTATTCGTTATTTTGACAACCACGAACGTTCATCTGTGACCGAACGCCGATCAATACAAGAACGTCGACGACGATCGCACAACGGATTTATTACGTTCGACGACGAAACACCATGGTTCCTCCACCAAACGCATACGATTGGTCCAATGTCTATGGGATTGAATTCAAATTCCAAAGTGACAATAACCCCCAAGAAGTCCTTTCTCTCAATGGCACCTATGCAGAAACTGTCCCGCTCACAGCACCCGAGATGTCAACCCTCTTCACATCGGACGCCACTGACGAAGGCGCTAGAACCCTTGGTCCGGCCCCAGTAACTGCACTAAGAGAAGCCTTCTGCAACAGCATCACCTTGGAAATGCTAAACATCGATGAACTAGAAAAGGGACACATAGCCCAGCTCCTTGATTCATGCCCCGTACGATTTGTCAACCCTGGATTATCAAACCAACGGATCAGAACCCCACAGGAATTTGACTCTGCAGGAATAGAAGCCGTCAGACGTGCTGAAGCCGCAAATAACCCAAAACCAGTCGTCACAGTAATCTTCAACATCAACCAATGGAAGTTCAGAAGAAACTGGAAGACAAATAACCCCGGCAACTATTTCAACGGCATCTATACAGGTGAAGTACAACACGACGGTGATGGTGAAGATGAGACCAACAACGATGCAAATGCCACAGCTCCAAACCCGGCGCCCACTGCAACAGGCACCGACTTGCAAGAATTGACCAACCTACTCCAACAATTGGTCAACAACGGCAACAACAACAACAACAACGTCACCAACAACAATACCGGCGCCAACCACCAATCTCTTGACCTCCCATGGAATCCAGCAACATTACCACCACCTGTGAAAGAACGATATTACAGGCGAGATGAATTCCTCACCAAAGATGATATGAAGGATTTCCCAATCACCTACACCGACTCATCGGGAAATGAAACTATTGTCAGGCAAAACTACTACCTACACAATCTAGGCAGTGGCAGAAATGACCAACGTCTGATCACCAGAAGTGGAGACTGCTTTGATCTCACCAGAGCCTATGACAAGTCCAAAGAAGCAGCTAGAGACAAACTGTTCCTCTCAGGATTCCCACAACTAAAGGATGCAACGGACCCCCAGGTTAGGAAATGGTACCGAGAAATCACAGCTCATTCCCAACAACACCATATTTATGTCCACCCATACTATCTGTTCAGACGTGAAGCTGACCACCTCAGAGGATTCACAATTGGTGATGACCTTCCACACGACCTGCCTTCTAGATATGAATTGGCTATCAATGAATGGGGAAATCTCATTTACACTGCACTGAGAACTGATAAAGTCATCCCTGACTCATGTGCAAGTATGAAGGCCACTATTCAGAGCTTTGAAGGCGGACAAGGATACGAAGCGCTATACACAGTTATTGCTCAAACACATCCCAACTCAAAAAGGCCATCCAATGCCAGCAGAATGGTCAGAAACCCTCCCAACCAAGACCCAAATGAATCTCTTGAAGAATACTACTTCCGGTACAAGGATTATTTGAGACTTAGAGTGTTCCTCCAAAACCAACCCAGTACTATCAGTTCAACAGAAGAAGTTAGCAACCTGATTGCAGGAACCACCCTCTCAGAAGAGCTCTTCAAAAAGACAGAAGATGAACGCGACTCCGATGATCAATTCAAAAGAGACAAATACAAGGCAGGTAGGCTTCTCCAAACCCTTCAAACCTATGAACAAGAGATCAAGGCTGAACAAAAGTACCAGAGGGACACCTCCAAACCAATCCGGCCCAAGCAACTGCCTGTCTCAGGTACCAGACCAGGTCCCCGTCGCAATGATCGGTTTCAAAAGCGCGCTAGCAACAGCACTGTTAGGACACCTTCTACTTTGACATCCCACTCAATCAGCCTGATTGAATCACTTGGCTACCCGGAGATGGATGAAGAATCTGACGATCCCTTCCTCCACCAAGCATACTGCAATGCCATCACGGCATTCGATAAGCAACCTAGT
This sequence comes from Pseudo-nitzschia multiseries, assembly GCA_037355745.1. Classification (NCBI taxonomy): domain Eukaryota; phylum Bacillariophyta; class Bacillariophyceae; order Bacillariales; family Bacillariaceae; genus Pseudo-nitzschia; species Pseudo-nitzschia multiseries. Next base: position 944,846 of record CM074782.1, on the reverse strand, counting down.
CTTTTTGACACATCCAGAAAATGTATTGTTTGCCACATGTCTGGTCACAACTTTGATAATTGTCCTGCATTGCAAGATATTGAGTCCCTGAAGAAACATAGGATTGCTGCGGCTGTTTTTCTGAACAAATCCAATAAACAGACCCAACAACTCTTGGATTCCACCCAACAAATCTCTCAGATCAACATTGGTAATGAAGATCAAGATGAGATTCCACCTGATGCTGCAGTAGAGAACCAAAATTTTTGCAATGGCCAAGAATAGAAAGTCTTTCTTGGAGCCATACTATGACATCACCTCAAGAGGATCCTCAAGGATTTGACAACATCACAGCGTCCCAAATGAATAGCTTATGCCCTTCCTTGGACTCCAGCAGTGTCAGCTCCTATGAATCTGTCATAATCGGTGCCGTCGACCTCCTTCCAAAAGACAGCCTCCAGTCATCTATACCAATTGATGTCTACTGTGACATGGAATCACTCAGGGCTACACCCCCTACATTGGAATCACACCTGAAGACCAATGAGGATCCCAATTTCGATAGGGACAACCCTACGCCAGTTGATACATACAATGTGCAATCCCTCGTCCCACCGGACCCTATTGCAGCTACAGCCTACTTCCAACAGGGTGTCCGGGCTCAGATTGACACCGGTGCAAAGGTTTCCTGCACAAACCTCAAACACATCCTCCACGGTTACAAACCTTACACCAAGATAAGAAAATGTCCCGTCAGGCTTACAGCAGCAATAGGAGGCACAGCAGCCACCTGCATCCCTGAAGGCTCAGGATATTTGCATATCCCAGCACCGAATCAGATGGGATATATCAAAGTCTTCTTCTACTATTCTCCCTCCCTGTCAACAACATTACTGAGTGAGAACGATATCTGTGGCATGACATCCCGTACGCGATGTCAGTTCAGTGGACAGTCCATCCATAAATCATTCACTGACAACCTTGACTCATCTGCTCCACAAAATGGCAACCTCACCATTATTTGTCATCACAAGCAGAACACTGCCTGCAGCATTGTCCTCCATGGGAGCATCATTGATGGTCAATGCTATACACACCCAGTTCTGATCCCAGATGTTGATATTGCCTCTCCATATGCAAATTGTGCAACATCGTCCGCCTATGCCTTAGCCACTGACATGCAGTTCAAGGAAGCTTGTGAACTGGCCTCCAAAGCAGCAATTAGCAACTACAGGTATGATATATACACAAACCTTGTCAATCTGCAGACATGTACTGAAGCAGCGAAAGCTCAGTCTGATACCAGTGTCATACCAAGGTTTGATGCCAAACTGTTTTTCACCAAAATTGTGGACAAAAATATCCCAATCCAAGCCATCAAAACCAGAACATCGAAACTCCTGTGGCACCAAAGGTTGGGACACCCATGCGATGATTTTCTGTATCAAGCTCATAAACACATCATTGGAGTCCCAAAGTTCAAACGGCAATCCAGTATTCTTGACCAATGTCCAACTTGCATACAATGTAAGCAAACCAAAACACCTGCTGGCTCACATTCCACACGCAAGGCCACACAACCGTTTCAGGGTTTATCCATTGACTTTGCATTCTCAGGTACCAAATCCTCCAACAGCAAACGCAAGCGCGATTATGAAGGCATTCATGGAGAAACAGCTTGGATTCTCATCACAGACCACTATACTGGTATGAAATATGGAGACACGCGAATCTCTAAAGCAGCGCCACTACACTGGTTGGAGCATTTCTTCGCACAGCACAACCCAACTTGTGCCGACAAGTATGTTTCAGTTGATCAAGGTGGAGAACTCTATCACAATCCTGACGTCCGAAACCTATTCTCTGCATTTGGGTATTCAATTTTCCCCACTGGTGCGGATGCTTCACACCAGAATGGCACAGTTGAAAGAGCACACCGAACTCTTGCTAACTCCATGAGGACAATGCTGTCTGGTGCTAATTTGCCCATCAAGTTCTGGCCCTTTGCATTCTACCATGCACTCCGGTTGTCCAATGCATTCCCTGAAGGCACCCAACTACATTCGCCATTGGAATTGGCAACTGGCCGTAAGGAAAACCTTGCTGATTTCCGAACCTTTGGCTGTAGAGTTTGGGTTAGACCTCCAGGCAAGAGATCAATCAAGCTCAAACCCAATGCAAGAAAAGGCATCTTTCTAGGTTTTGTACCCTACACAACCCGAAACATTCTGTGGTATGATACTGAGACACACAGAGTCAAGATAGCCACCCATGTCAGGTTTGATGAAGGCATGAATGATCTCCCACTTGCAGACCTCCCCACTAATGTCAAACACCTGCTCAGGACAGATGACAACATTCCACTTCCTGCGGAACCCACTGAGGTGTCATCCAGTGATTTTCAATTCTCTATCTCCCCCTTTGCCGATCTCACAAATCTCAGGCTCACTGTCTCCCCATCTTGTACTGATCAAACATTTGGCCTCCGGTATGCCAATGATTCACTACTTGGCAGAGCTTACATCACAGATATCCTCCCAAAAAGCCCTGCCTCAAAACTCTTCTCCTCACACAAGCAATCTCTCTCAAAGCTCCGAGGCGCTTATATTGTATCTATCAATCACAATCGTGTCTTTACTGCTGCTGATGTTACTACAGCTTTACAGGCCTGCCACGATCGAGGGGTGAGGGATTCTTCAATAGATACACCAATTACCTTTGCACTTGAAGAGAAATTGTCTATGAAGGAGGTCAGGAAACACTCAAATGAATATGGTTTATTTGCTCCCAATACCTCCTGGAAGGAACCCACTGCTGAAGAAGATCCACCATTCTTGGACCGTATTTCATCCATCAAAGCTATCCAGCGCATTGGTACAAAATACAAGCGGCTGATACAATCACGAATCAACCAGGTCGATAGCACTGAAGCACTCCATGCCTCCATCCAAAAACACTTGGCGCCAACTGAAGACGACATGGATGTTGTCATTCCTACTATTGATATTGCATCTCTCAGAGCTATCACCAAGCTTCATAAACCAGGAAATCAAGCATTACCACTAGATGCAGATTCACTATCCACTGAAGAAATTGAACTTTTCATCAAGGCCATCAATTCCAAGGCAACTACACCTGAAGAACAAGCGCTAGGGCACTTCACTCGAAGGAATCTCAAGCCTTTATCTACATGGCCTGAATGGCAAGCTGGGGAGCGAAAACAGCTTGATCAGTTTGAAGATTTGGAAATGTTTGGACCACCAATTCAATACCCTAAGGACCCCGACGCTATCATTCTCAGGCCTCACTGGCAATACAGTGTGAAACGAAATGGTGTCAGAAGAGCCAGGCAATGTTGCAATGGAAGCAAATATGCAGCCCCAACCCTGCATGCCATAGCAATGTCATACTCATCATGTGTTGAACATCCCATTCAAAGGTTATTCTTTGCTATTGCTGCAAGCCTCAATCTCAAAGTGTACGGGGGTGATGCTGCAGACGCCTATGCCCATTCTCCAGGGCCCAACATCCCTACATACATGACTATTGACGATGCATATGCAGAATGGTATAGACACAAGCATGGCAGAGACATAGACAGACGATTAGTGCTTCCAGTCCTTCGAGCACTTCAAGGCCACCCGGAATCTGGAAGACTCTGGGAAACCCACATCAACAAGATCTTGAAAGGTCCCGATCTCAACTTCAAAACCACCACACATGACAGGACGATCTACACGACAGTTTTTGAAGGAGAAACGGTTTACATGCTGAGACAAGTTGACGATTTTGCACTGGCTTGCACATCAGAATCCATATCTGACAAGATCTATGATATAATTGGTGCAAAACTGAAACTTCCCAAAGAAGATGCTGTCCCCTTCACCAAAATGGGGTTGCTTGAAGACTTCAATGGAATTGATGTCAAACAGACAGCTGATTACATTGAACTGTCCTGCGCCAATTACATTGACCGGATCATGACATCCCATGGTTGGGAGACTGACTCTAAAATGAAACCTCACTCCAAGCCTTCAGCACCATTATCAACGGAAGTATTGAGTCAACTTCAATCACACACGAATGGACCATTAGAAGGCACCAAGGAACATGCTGAATTGCAATCCACATCTGGCTTCTCCTACAGGACACTATTAGGTGAGATGATGTTCGCATATGTGAGTTGCCGGCCAGACATTGGCTACGCAGTGACTCTAATGTCAAAATACAGTTCCAATCCCACCGCCTTCCACTATTCAAGTCTGAAGAACATCGCTCGATATCTCAGAACAACCAGATCCTGGGGTATTAGATTCTACAGACCAAATGCCGAGCCAACTTTGTCACCAGGGGCACCATACAACGATGCAGTCCAAGATCCATCACTCCCAACATTCCCGGAAGACATCAAGCAAGCCAAACTGATGTGTTTTGTGGACGCAGCATATGGAAATGATCCAAAACACCGAAGGTCCACCACAGGCTACGTCTTCACTTATGCTGGTGGAGCAATTGTTTACAGGTCCAAAGCTCAGTCTCTTACCGCACAGAGTTCTACCGAAGCAGAATTCATCGCTGCAGTCACAGCGGCCAAAACAGCCAGATACCTCAGATCCGTACTCAAAGAATTAGGATTTGCCCAAGCTGGTCCAACCCCTATCTATGAGGACAATGCATCGGCAATTGAAATCATCAATGCTCAGAAGCCAACTGAAAGAACCAGACATATTGAAATCAGGTTCTTTGCCATTCAAGCATGGAAGGAAAATGGTGAGATCAACATGATTCATATTCCTGGAGTCATCAACCCTGCTGATGATCTAACCAAACCATTGGGATGGATCTTGCACGCCCGACATGCAAGATTTATCATGGGACACTACCCAAGTTAAATTACTTGCGCGTTATGGTTCGATCTGAACGTTCGATCTATCAATCGGTTAAGCGTCAAACTGTTCCATTCCTCATGCAAGATACATCATGGGACACTACCCAGGTTAAATCATTCCATTCGATTCTTTGATTTCACTTGATCCGAACGTTCGATTTGTCTCTCAATACGATTCGATCTATCAATCGATAACACGTCGATTCGACCCGAACGTTTAACCTATCAATCGATAAACCTCAAGATGATATACTCCGACAGTAATCCAATACCATGTAAGTAAAGTATTGGATCAAGGGGTGTGTTGTCGGCGAAAAAATACGGACGTTGTCGGCATCAAATTCGATCGAAAAAGCCGACAAAAACGAACGACGACCGAGGTGCGGAATACGAGAACGATCAAGCGTTAGAATCAAACGCACCACCACTACTTGGAATCCCTAAGTGGTAAAAACGATATCACTTAGGACTACAAACAAAAGACAGTAATCGGTTAGAAACAAGACATATCCAAAGACCTGACCAATAAGTGAACACTTGGAATCCATAAGTACATTCAAAAGAATATACTTGATATCCCGTGAGGAAACTACTTATTGCAATCAAGAAAATCAATACCGATTCCAGATGGGCCTCATATCTAGCATATATACCACGAACAAGCATACGCCCCATCAAACAGATTACTTAACAACATGAATGACCAATACCACCGAATGACCGATACAGTAAGGCCGACACGACGCTAATACAGCAACAGCAACAGCAATGACAGTATCGGTACGAGAATGGTAACAAATAACCGGGGAAGATCTCTACCATGTAAAATACAGCAGAGAGCCCCGATACAGTGAAAATACCCAGTAAAAATAAGAGCCTCTCTTTGAGCTCACTTCTCTTTAAATTTTAACATCATATACCTTTGGTCGATTTTTAGAGTAACAACAACACTCATGGTGAGATATCCCGGTACTACAAATCAGACCAATACTACTCAAAGTCCAAAATTAAGCCTAAGGCCCTCATGGGGACGTACCAACATGTCCCATTAGGTTTCCCGGTACCAAAGCAAACGAGCAAACGGCAGGCCGGACCAGCATACACCCCCCAGCTTGCGTGTGGAGGCTCCATATGGGACGAAGATTTGAGCAAGTGGGCTGCCTATCGGGATCTCATCAAGCATCCGAAGAACCACGTGCGGGAGTTATGGCTCAAATCAGGTGAAGATGAATTTGGGCGATTATTCCAGGGCTTCCAGTGCAATCATATAGAAGGGATGGATGTGTTGGATTGGATACACAGACAAGATGTACCCGTACACAAGAAAGTAACCTACCCCCGGTACACAGTCGCCATACGCCCCGAGAAGGCCGACCCCTATCGGACAAGAATAACCGCGGGGGGAGACCAATTGGAATATCATGGCAACGTATCAACCCGCACCGCGAGTATGGAGACCATTAAAACCCATTGGAACAGCGTGATATCCACCCCCGGAGCAAAATACTGTACGGGTGACATTTCAAACATGTATTTGTGCTCCACACTCGATGAACCCGAGTACGTAAAATTCAGGTGGGATATGGTTCCTCCACGAATACGTGTCGCCTACAACCTGGAGGAGCTTAGACAAGGGGAATATATTTATGCCCGCATCAAAAAGGCGTGGTACGGACTAAAACAGAGTGGAAAAATAGCGCATGATGACTTGGTAAACCACCTACAACAATACGGCTACCAGAAGGCACCCCACACCGAGGGACTATTTCTCCATGACGAAAGGGACATCAGTTTCACCCTAGTCGTGGACGACTTTGGGATTAAATACACACAACAAGACGACGTCGATCACCTAGTCGAGGCCATAGGGACCAAATACACCTTCAAAGTCGACTGGTCAGGAAAACAATACGTAGGGGTCCACCTACGTTGGGACTACGACAAGCGTGAAGTACAGTTATCGATGGATGGCTACGTGGAACAAGCCCTAAAGGAATTTGAACACGTGAGACCTTCGCGAACATACGCGGGCCCCTCACGCGCTGACATACCGGCCTATGGCGCAAAAATACAATATGCAAAACTTGAGGATACTTCCACGTTGACCGACGACGAGATCAAATTCATACAACAAGTCACAGGGAAGTTCCTGTTCTACGCACGGGCCGTGGACAACACAATGCTCCACGCACTCAACGACATAGCGTCAGCCAAGGACAACCAGACGACCCTATTGGCAACGAGACATTTCCTCAATTACGCAGCCTGCAACCCAAACGCCACCATAATCTACAGAGCCAGTGACATGATACTCCGGGTGGATAGCGATGCGGCGTACCTAGTATGCCCAGGGGCCAAGAGCCGAGCAGGGGGATATCACTATCTGGGAGACATGATGGGAAGCACTTTCAATGGGCCGATTCTCGTATTGGCGAAAATAATCAAGAATGTGATGGCATCCGCAGCCGAAGCCGAGGTGGCGTCTTTATTCTTGAACGCAAGAGAGGCGATACCAGTCAGGCAGTGTCTCATCGAGCTGGGGCATCCACAACCAGCTACCCCACTGAAAACCGACAATAACACAGCGGAAGGCATCTTGAACGACACAATCAAACAGAAGAGATCTAAAGCCATCGACATGCGGTTCTACTGGTTAAGAGACAGGGCTGAACAGGGACAATTTAATATTTTCTGGGAACCGGGAAAACATAACCTGGCGGACTACCCCACCAAACATCATACTGGAAGCCACCATAAGAAGGTGAGACCTATCTATTTGTATGAGGCGGACAGTCCAAGGACCATCCAAGGGTGTATTGAATTACTAAGTCAAGTGTGAAGTGTACGTATACGCGATACGTAAATTGTGTCATAATAATAATAATATACTTATTTAAGTAACCTTAACCACCGAAGGTGGATCTAAACTACTCAGTCTGTATCCAGACTTTAACGTCGCCTCAATCGAAGAGAGTTTAAGCCCCAAGTTGTAGAACGACAAATTTTTCAAACGAATCCTGAAAGCAAGCAGGGAGGGTACAAAAAAGCAAACTGATGAAAGGTGCCCGAGCCAACAATCATACAGTAGGAAGGGATACACATAGGACTCAGGCGGGCTGGTCCTACGGTATGTGGGATGGAAGAAGACAGGGGCCATGGTCTTGAAGGAAGAAGAACAGGGTGGGCGAGAAGGGAGGGTACAAAGAACAAACTGATGAATGATGCCTCAAGCAGAAGCCGAACAGGAGGCAACTGCCAACAATCATACAGTAGGAAAGGTATACACATAGGAAGCAGCGCCACATGGCACCACTCAGGCAGGCTGGTCCTACGGTATGTGGGATGGAAGAAGACAGGGGCCATGGTCTTGGAGGAAGAAGAACAAGGTGAGGGAGTTTGGGTAGTGGAGGTGCGTTTAATCTGAAGGCGTCCGCACCTCCGTCATTGAGTTGTTCGATCGAATTTGCCGCCGACAACAGTACCGTAGGGTTTTTTCGATCGTATTTGCCACCGACAACAGTAAGAGTTTTGATCAAATTTGCCGCCGACAAGGTTAGGGTTAGGGTTAGGGTTGATCTGGAGTCTTCCGCACCTCGGTTGTCAAGTTGTTCGATCGATTGATTTGCCGCTGACAAGGACAGTAGCAAGGGATAAATCTTCCGCACCTCGGTCGTTGAGTGGGCCGCCGACAACAGTGAGGAGGTTTTCGGTCCGATCGAATTTGCTTTGCCGCAGGAAGGGCATAGCGCCACACTGCTTGGTGGAAGAAGCAAGAGATCGGGTAAAGAAATGGAAGCCCCTAAGTGGAATTCAGTTGGTGGAGGGGCACAGGGGCCATGGTCTTGGAGGAAGAAGGACAAGGCGGGCTGTACACTGGAGGGGTCCTATGTAGGATGGGAACCATAAAAGAACAACACTAGGGGCCCAGGGTCATTGGCGTCGCAATCGAGTTTCAAATCTTTCGCACCTCGGTTGGTCTTGGAGGAAGAAGAACAAGGCGGGGAACTTTCGATCAAACTTGCCCCCGACAACAGTAGGAAGGGATACACATAGGAAGGGCATAGCGCCGCACTGCTTGCTTGGTGGAAGAAGCAAGAGATCCTACGGGAAGTAAATGGAAGCCCCTAAGTGGAATGCAGTTAGTGGGGGGCACAGGGGCCATGGTCTTGGAGGAAGAAGAACAAGGCAAGCTGTACACTGCAGGGGTCCTATGTAGGATGGGAACCATAAAAGAACAACACTTATGGGCACAGGGTAATAATATGTAGGCTGGAACTTGAAGTTCGACCTGTGAGACCTCTCTTATCTCACAGGGAACACTGGAAGAACAGGGTGGAACACTGGAAGGAGGCCCCTATGTAGAATCGGGCTCTAATCGAAACCACTTAAGAACCAATGGGCTGTAGGTGTGAAAACAGATGCCAGCTGTAGGGCACACCTGAAAGGTATATGTGGGAAGGAGGGCCTAAAGCGGAAACACTTAGGAACCATGGGCTATAAGTGAAGTCGCACTTAAAGGTCAGGAAAGGAACAGAACGGAACTTGAAGTTCACCTGTGAGACCTTTCATATCTCGCAAGAGACTTGAAGAATCGGGTGGTACACTGGAGGGTCCTATGTAGAATCGGCCTCTAATCGAAACTGCTTAGGAAGAGGGCTGTAGGTGTGAAAACAGATGCCAGCTGTAGGGCACACCTGAAAGGTATATGTGGGAAGGAGGGCCTTAAACAAACACACTTAGGGACCAGGGGCCATAAGTGAATTCGTACTTAAGGGTCAGGGAAGGAACATAGCGGATCTTGAAGTTCGACCTGTGAGACCTCTCTTATCTCACAGGGAACCCTTGAAGAACCGGTGGGACACTGGAAGGAGGTTCCTATGTAGAAATGGGCTCTAATCAAAACCATTTAGGAACCGAGGGTCTGCAGGTGTGACAACAGATGCTAGCTGTAGGGCACGCCTGATAGTATATGGAGGAAGTACGTCACAGGGCCTTAGGCGAAAACACTTAAGGAACAGGGGCTATAAGTGAAGTCTCGCTTAAAGGTCAGGAAAGGTACAGAAGGGCACTTGAAGTGCACCTGTGAGACCTCTCTGATCTCACAAGAGACTTGGGGGAGAAGCTCGGAAACACAAAGTGGTAGCGCATCGCGAAACAGAGCGAAGAAGGAGCTTTGTGGGGTTAGTACTCATCTACAGGATCCAGCGTAGGTAGAAGTAATACTGGGTTCAGTGTAGAAAATTAGTGTTGGTTTGCAAGCCCAACGACCAGCACCGTGACGACGACGACCGACAATGGTGAATTGGCAACCACAGAGGCCAAGGAAAGCGCCAATCGACCAAGCTGATAGCAAAATCGAAAAGGCTGGGTCTTGGTTAGTATGTGTAGGGCCTGGTGTCGGGTGTGGCGGTGGAGAAGTGGGCAAGATATGGCAGGGGAGATGTGTGTAGAAATCTACGTGAGTTTAGTACTGAAACATTGGAAATTTGGAACGTCGGACAAAGTTGCTCGAGAGCAAAATTGTGATACGTAAATTGTGTCATACGTAACGTACAATTTACAAATACGTGAACGTTTTACGAATACGTATTGTTTTACGTAAACGTAATACGTAATACGGATTACGGAATAAGAAACAAGACGTACGAATCCAAAGTGTTCTAGATCTTTTATCACAAGAAGAGCGCAATAAGTAAGGTATACATAAGGACGTGTGAGTATCAAGAGATACTTAAAGCACTGTGTATCGAACGCACAATGCGAGTATCTATGAGTATCAAACTCTTGGTACGCGTATTCCCACACAATGGAAAGACTACGCACACAATGGAAGGACAAATTAGTAAATGAGAGAACAATATGGTCCAGAAACAATCCGATCATAATCTTATCGATAACTCTTTCCAATATCGTAACAGTAACAGATAAAATAACAAATAATAACAACGTAGCGATCCTTGGTCATATTAAAAAGATTTGCACTGTGTTCAAATCTGGTTGGTTTTGGGGTTGATGACTGAGTATTATTTTAGTCGGGGATTGGCAGGATTTGCACTGTGATAAAATCTGGTTGGTTTTTGGGTTGATGACTGAGTTATATTTTAGTCGGGAATTGGCAGGATTTGCACTGTTCTACAATTTTGTTGTTTTTAAATCAGTTGGGTTTTTGGGTTGATGACTGAGTTATATTTTGGTTAGGGACTGGAAAGATTTGCATTGTGTTCAAATCTGGTGAGTTTTATGATTGACGATTTAGTTATATTTTGGTTCGGGACTGAAAAGATTTGCACTGTGTTCAAATCTGGTTGGTTTTTGGGTTGATGACTGAGTTATATTTTAGTCCGGGATTGGCAGGATTGCACTGTGCTAAAATCTGGTGGGTTTTTGGGTTGATGACTGAGTTATATTTTGGTCAGGGGCTGGCACGATTTGCACAGTGCTAAAATCTGGTGAGTTTTTGGGTTATTGACTGAGTTATATTTTGGTCGGGAATTGGCAGGAATTGCACTGTGCTAAAATCTGGTTGGTTTTTGAATTGATGACTGAGTTATATTTTGGTTAGGGACTGGAAAGATTTGCACTGTGTCTAAATCTGGTGGGTTTTAGGGTTGACGATTTAATTATATTTTGGTTCGGGACTGAAAAGATTTGCACTGTGTTCAAATCTGGTTGGTTTTTGGGTTGATGACTGAGCTATATTTTAGTCGGGGATTGGCAGGATTTGCACTGTGCTAAAATCTGGTAGGTTTTTGTGTTGATGGCTGAGTTATATTTTAGTCGGGAATTGGCAGGATTTGCACTTGTCTAAAAAAAAAGTGGGTTTTGGGTTGATGACTGAGTTAAATTTTGGTTAGGGACTGGAAAGATTTGCACTGTGTTCAAATCTTGTGGGTTTTAGGGTTGACGATTTAGTTATATTTTGTTTCGGGACTGAAAAGATTTGCACTGTGTTCTAATCTGGTTGGTTTTTGGGTTGATGACTCAGTTATATTGTAGTCAGGGATTGGCAGGATTTGCACTGTGCTAAAATCTGGTGGGTTTTTGGGTTGATGACTGCGTTATATTTTAGTCGGGAATTGGCAGGATTTGCACTGTTCTAAAATCTGGTGGGTTTTAGGGTTGATGACTGAGTTATATTTTGGTTAGGGACTGGAAAGATTTGCACTGTGTTCAAATCTGGTGAGTTGTAGGGTTGACGATTTAATTATATTTTGGTTAGGGACTGAAAAGATTTGCACTGTGCTAAAATCTGGTTGGTTTTTGGGTTGATGACTGAGTTATATTTTAGTGGGGGATTGGCAGGATTTGCACTGTGCTAAAATCTGGTGAATTTTTGGTTGATGACTAAGTTATATTTTGGTCGGGAATTGGCAGGATTTGCACTGTGCGAAAATCGGGTGGGTTTTTGGGTTGATGACTGAGTTTTATTTTGGTCGTGGACTTGCAGGATTTGCACAGTGCTCAAACCTAGTGGGTTTTTGGGTTCATGACTGAGTTATATTTTGGTCGTAGAACTTCTTACCATAACTTTACTGACACATACTTACAATACATAAAATAAATACGTACGCAACAACTCCACAGGGCCCCTGCAAAGCACTAATATACAATTGGTCCAAGTGCCCACGACTCAATCAATTTCTACGATTTGATCTATGACAATGCTACGGATTGATTATGCATCGGTGTATCGGTTCAAGGTTCCCATCAATCATCTTTGACATGACCCTCAATCATCTTTGATTTCATACTCAATTGATTTCTATGATTCCTCTATATTCCCGTATACGATTCATTTCAATTGACATCTACAAATCCGATCAATATTCCATTTCGATTACGACTGCATAATTCGATATCCTACAAATCGATTATGGTTGTATCTACAAATCGATATCCTACGAATCGATGATGGTTGTATCTACAAATCGCGTAATCTATGCAAAATTGATGCCTAATCATAGGGCATCAAATCTACAATTAGATTCCTCGATCAAGCTTTGGGTTACGATTCATGATTTGATCAATCAATCTCTACTACAAGTCAATCGCATCCTCCGATTCAAGATCTACGATTCAGTCTACGATCATAGGTCTCAATCAAAATCGTCTTTGACTTGATACCCAATCGATTTCCTTGCTTCGTCTAACTCTACAATCAAGATTCCGACACCAAGACGAGTACAATTTGATCAGTCAAATGATTCTACGTCTCCATTCTACATTCCTGTTTTGATGTCCCTCGGCTTATACGAATCAATTCTCTGACTTGATTCTCCAAGTTGGCATCTACGAACCGATTCCTACAAATCATTTGTACACTGATCAGATCGACGAAACTACGATTCGAATCTCCAACTCAAGTCTTGCTACATCAATTTCCTCCGAATCGATTTCTATGATCATCCCAAGGTTGGTATCTCCAAATCGATATCCTACGAATCGATTATGGTGGATCTACCAATTGATATCCTAAGAATCGATTATGGTATCCACAAATCGATCCCCTACAAATTGATTATAGTATCCACAAATCTAATCCCTACGGATCGCTTTTGAATTTGTCTGCAATCAATTCTACGATTGAATCCTATTGATACGATTCAATTTGAATCAATTCTCCAATCATGGGGCATTCTTATCCGTTGGTATTCTTCCTGTGATAAAGGCTTCTGTACCGGTATCTTCCTTTTCCTGAGTAAGAAAATGGGGGCATATTGCATGCTCCTCGGAATTCATTTGTTATTCTTCTTTCCGAAGTATGTGATACACTTGATCACGTGCAAGAAGATGGGGCATATTAAATTACTTTGACATACGTACTCACGCAATTTATTTGTTCTTCTTTTCGAGCTATGTGATACACTTGATCATGTGCAAGAAGATGGGGCATATTAAATTCCTTTCGTACATATGTAAGGGAACCACAGGCCGGTACTTAAACTTACGTAGATTTCTACGTAATTTACAGTACTACAGCTGGAGTGGTACGATAATACCGTTCGAGTCATATGCACCTCTGTAAGCAAGATTGGAGCATCTCTGTAAGCAGGATCGAGTCATATGCACCTCTGTAAGCAGGATTGGAATATTCTTCTCGAAGACCGAATGACCAGGAAGGCCCATACTTTCTGTAAACAGGATTGGAATATTCTTCTATCTATGGTAAATGACCGGGAAGGCCCATTCTTCCTGTTTTCACGATCGAAGTTCTATACTTAATATCGGAAGCAAGATTCCTTTTGTTTTCATGACCAAAAACAAGGTGAATTGCCTGGTTCCGGTATAGCCATTTTGATACTTCCAATCATGTGTTTCGATACTCATGCTCAAAAGGGAGATTCGAAGAAGCTTCTTGTAACAGCTGTTTTGATGATCACGATTAGAAGGAAGCTTCTCATGATAGCAGTGATTCTACAGTGCTGTACGATTAGCGGTGCACTGTATTCATCACTGCACTAAAAGAGATATCATGCTCTCCAGCAAGATTACCCTCTTATCTCATACTTTTAACATTCAACTGATTTATATCCCAAAATTCACACTAGTTGCTACCAACTACTTGTAATCTACATACTAAGGTCTGTCTCGCTGTATCTGAATAAGTTCACACTAAGAAGAGATCTGGCGTTTCCATAGTCTCGCCTGTAGTCTGATTATCCGTTGCTGAAAGTATCCAAACACAATTGTCACGCGTAGAGTACAATCCTTCGTCTACTAACACACTAACGCAGCGTTGCTGTTCTTCAGAAGCCTTTGAATCAGACTCTCAACGAACCGGATTCAGAAGGAAAATAATAATCTGTTGGTTCCGGTGGCAAATCATCGTAGGCGAATCGTAGGAATTGGATAAAATGAAGACGGGCCAAGAAATCGATTCATGGGTTGAAGACTTGGAAAAGATATCAATTGTGCTGGAGCCGAAGGCTTTATTGAGGATCTCGACGGAGGGGAGATCCATAAGTGAGTGTGTATTGATGTAGGGCGACAATGCTGGATATCAGGTCAACCAAAGGATTGTTGAAAGTCCGATGTTGATTAAGCGTTGAATTGTATCCTTGTCTCGATACATAATGTTGCTGCACGCTAAGCCATGTTTGATGCAGAGTCATCCGAGAGGAGGAAGTGAATTGTCATTCAGGATGGTACTGTAGAGTCAAATATTCTAGCAATGGGATTGAGTGTTTGAGATCGATCAATCGATGAGCCATGCAGTAGTAATCGAATTGATTAAGCTAAGGGAAGGCAGGATCATTGAGGACAAAACCGAGTATGGGTCGGCGGGCGAGTGATCGAGTGATGGGATATTCGGAATCAATCGTAGAAATTGATGGTGAAACCAATTGGTGGAGTTGTTAGTTGAACGTTTAACACTAACCCTAAGAGTTGACAACGTAACCTTCTAGACGGAGTTTATGTGGGGGGGGGGGGGGTTTGGGGGGGGAAAATACGTAGAAATATTAAAAAAATCTGTTTTTAACAAGTAGACTTGGTACAAACGCTACGACTAAAAATCGCTAAAAAGCTTAGCCAAACATTTATTTATGGAAATGAGATGCTTCTTCTAAAAGCAATAGTAATATCTAGTGTTGTCGGTGAAAAATACGGACTCTGTCGGCATCAAATTCGATCGAAAAAGCCGACAAAACGAATGAATCGACGACCGAGGTGCGGAATACGAGAACGATCAAGCGTTAGAAACAAACGCACCTCCACTACTTGGAAATCCCTAAGTGGTAAAAATGAAATCACTTAGGACTACAAACAAAAGACAATAATCGGTTAGAAACAAGACATATCCAAAGACCTGACCAATAAGTGAACACTTGGAATCCATAAGTACATTCAAAAGAATATACTTGATATCCCGTGAGGAAATTACTTATTGCAATCAAGAAAATCAATACCGATTCCAGATGGGCCTACTCATATCCAGCGCATACACCACGAATAAGCATACGCCCCATCCAACAGAATACTTAACCCCACGATGACCAATACCATCGAATGACCAATACAGTAAGACCGACACGACGCTAATACAGCAACAGCAACAGCAATATTGGTACGATGAAGATAACAGTAACAGATAACCGGGGAAGATCTCTACCAAGTAAAATACAGCAGAGAGCCCCGATACACAGTGAAAATACGTAGTAAAAATAAGAGCGTCTCTCTGAGCTCACATCTCTTTAAATTTCAATTATCCTATACCTTTCGGTCGATTTTTAGAGGCACAACAGGTTATAGAGCCCTTATAACTCACACGATTGCTGCCCATCCGTAGGATCGTGTATACCTTAAGCTATCTATCTCCGGCCGTTCAGCACCTCCACTGTCGGTTAAATCCAGAGGAAATTTGTAGTGACGCCCATCCGTGTGCTACACTTCGGCCTCCCCCATCTCTTTCTTCTCCTCACTCGCGTATCAAGGGGTGTATACAGATCCTTCTACCAAGAATCTTCTTCTGTCATACACGACCAAGCATCCGAAATACACCAATGATTTGTCTCGACTGCGACGCCGCCGACGACAATTAATCACCAACGATTCGTCTCGACGATCGAACGATTCTACCACCAAGCTACAAGAACGCCGACGCCGCCGCCAACCCCGACGCCGCCGCCGACACACCGCAACCACGATTGTTTCGCTTCGAACATTACGATCAAACGATTCTAATCCACATCCGAGGACGAGGATCGAACGATTACGATATCCATCGACGACGAAACACCGATCCAACGGAATAAATTTACGATTCGACACCTACCATGGTTCCTCCACCAGACGCATACGATTGGTCCAATGTCTATGGGATTGAATTCAAATTCCAAAGTGACAATAACCCCCAAGAAGTCCTTTCTCTCAATGGCACCTATGCAGAAACTGTCCCACTCACGGCACCCGAGGTGTCAACCCTCTTCATATCGGATGCCAATGACGAAGGCGCTAGAACCCTTGGTCCGGCCCCAGTGACCGCACTAAGAGAAGCCTTCTGCAACGGCATTACCTTGGAAATGCTAAACATCGATGAACTAGAAAAGGGACACATAGCCCAGCTCCTTGATTCATGCCCCGTACGATTCGTCAACCCTGGGTTATCAAACCAACGGATCAGAACTCCACAGGAATTTGACTCTGCAGGAATAGAAGCCGTCAGACGTGCTGAAGCAGCAAATAACCCAAAACCAGTCGTCACAGTAATCTTCAACATCAACCAATGGAAGTTCAGAAGAAACTGGAAGACAAATAACCCCGGCAACTATTTCAACGGCATCTATACAGGTGAGGTTCAACACGACGGTGATGGTGAAAATGAGGCCAACACCGATGAAAATGCCACAGCTCCAAACCCGGCGCCCACTACACCAGGCACCGACATGCAAGAATTGACCAACCTACTCCAACAATTGGTCAACAACGGCAATATCAATAACAACAACACAAACGCTGGTGCCAACCATCAAGCAACACTTGACCTCCCATGGAATCCAGCCACCTTACCACCACCAGTGAAGGACTGTTACTACAGGAAAGATGAATTCCTCACCAGAGATGACATGAAAGACTTCCCAATCACCTACACCGACTCATCGGGAAACGAAACCATTGTCAGGCAAAACTACTACCTACACAACCTAGGCAGTGGGAGAAATGACCAGCGCCTGATCACCAGAAGTGGCGACTGTTTTGATCTAACCAGAGCTTCTGACAAGTCAAAGGAAGCAGCTAGAGACAAACTATTTCTCTCGGGGTTTCCACAACTTAAGGATGACAGCCACCCTCAGGTCAGAAAGTGGTACAGAGAGATCACTACACACGCACAGCAGCATCATATATACATTCACCCTTACTATCTCTATAGACGCGAAGCTGACCATCTTAGGGGATTTACCATTGGTGATGAACTACCACACGACCTACCTGCAAGATATGAATTGGCAATTCACGAATGGGGTAATCTCATCTACACTGCACTCAGAACCGATAAGATCATCCCTGACTCATGCGTTAGAATGAAGTCCACAATTCAAAGCTTTGAAGGAGGACAAGGTTATGAAGCTCTGTACACCGTAATTGCTCAAACACATCCCAACTCAAAGAGAGAATCCAATGCAGCCAGAATGGTCAGGAACCCTCCCAACCAAGAAGCAAATGAATCCCTCGAAGAATACTACTTCAGATACAAGGATTACTTGCGACTCAGAGTTTTCCTCCAAAACCAACCTAGCACATTGAGTTCAACAGAAGAAGTCAGTAATTTGATCGCAGGAACCACTCTCAGTCACGAACTATTTGAGAAAACTGAAGATGAACGCGACTCCGACGATCAATTCAAAAGAGACAAATACAAGGCAGGTAGGCTTCTACAAACCCTTCAAACCTATGAACAAGAGATCAAGGCTGAACAAAAGTACAAGAGGAACGCCTCCAGATCAATCCAGCCCAAGCAATTGCCTGTCTCAGGTACAAGACCAGGTCACCGGCGCAATGATAAATTTCAAAAGCGCGCTAGCAACAGCACTGTTAGAACACCTTCTACTCTGACCTCTCACTCAATCAGCCTGATTGAATCACTTGGCTACCCGGAGATGGATGAAGAATCTGACGATCCCTTCCTCCACCAAGCATATTGCAATGCTATCACGGCATTCGATAAGCAACCTAGTCTTTTTGACACATCCAGAAAATGTATTGTTTGCCACATGTCCGGTCATAATTTCGATAATTGTCCTGCATTGCAAGATATTGAGTCCCTGAAGAAACATAGGATTGCTGCGGCTGTTTTCCTGAACAAATCCAATAAACAGACCCAACAACTCTTAGACTCCACCCAACAAATCTCTCAGATCAACATTGGCAATGAGGATCAAGATGAGGCTTCACCTGATGCTACAGTAGAAAACCAAAATTTTTGCAATGGCCAAGAATAGAAAGTCTTTCTTGGAGCCATACTATGACATCACCTCAAGATGATCCTCAAGGATTTGACAACATCACAGCGTCCCAAGTGAACAGCTTATGCCCCTCCTTGGACTCCAGCAGTGTCAGCTCCTATGAATCTGTCATAATTGGTGCCGTCGACCTCCTTCCCAAGGACAGCCTCCAGTCATCAATCCCAATTGATGTCTACTGTGATATGGAACCACTCGGGGCTACGACCCCTACATTGGAACCACACCTGAAGACCAATGAGGATCCCAATTTCGATAGGGACAACCCTACGCCAGCTGGTACATACAATGTGCAATCCCTAGTCCCACGAGACCCCATTGCAGCTAAAACCTATTTCCAACAGGGTGTCAGGGCTCAGATTGACACCGGTGCAAAGGTTTCATGCACAAATCTCAAACACATCCTGCACGGTTACAAACCTTACACCAGGATAAGAAAATGTCCAGTCAGGCTCACAGCAGCCATAGGAGGCAAAGCAGCTACCTGCATCCCAGAAGGTTCGGGATATTTGCACATCCCAGCACCCAACCACTTAGGGTATCTCAAAATCTTCTTCTACTATTCTCCCTCCCTGTCAACGACATTACTGAGTGAGAATGATCTCTGTGGAATGACATCTCGCATGCGACGTCAGTTCAGTGGGCAGTCAATCCATAAATCATTCATTGACCACTATGACTCATCTGGTCCACAAAACGGCAACCTCACAATCATCTGTCATCACAAGCAGAACACTGCCAACAGCATTGTCCTCCATGGAAGCATCATTGATGGTCAATGCTATACACACCCAGTACTGATCCCAGACATTGATATTGGATCTCCATATGCTAATTGTGCATCATCGTCAGCCTATGCCCTAGCTACAGACATACAGTTCAAGGAAGCTTGTGAACTGGCCTCCAAAGAAGCAATTAGCAACTACAGGTATGATATATACACGAATCTTGTCAATCTACAAAAATGCGCTGAAGCAGCTCAAGCTCATTCTGATACCAGCGACATGCCAAAGTTTGATGCAAACCTGTTTTTCACCAAGATTGTGGACAAAAGTATCCCCATCCACGCCATCAAAACCAAGACATCGAAACTCCTGTGGCATCAACGATTAGGGCACCCATGCGATGACTTTCTGTATAATGCTCATAAGCACATCGTTGGAGTACCAAAGTTCAAGCGTCAAACCAGTATTCTTGACCAATGCCCAACCTGCATACAATGTAAGCAAACCAAAACACCTGCTGGCACACATTCCACACGAAAGGCCACACAACCGTTTCAAGGTCTATCCATTGACTTTGCATTCTCAGGTACCAAATCCTCCAACAGCAAACGCAAGCGCGATTATGAAGGGATTCATGGAGAAACAGCTTGGATTCTCATCACAGATCACTACACAGGTATGAAATACGGTGATACACGAATCTCGAAGGCAGCGCCCCTACACTGGTTGGAGCATTTCTTCGCCCAGTACAACCCAACCTGTGCCGACAAGTATGTTTCCGTTGATCAAGGCGGCGAGCTCTATCACAATCCTGATGTCAGAAACCTCTTCTCTGCGTTTGGATATTCAATTTTCCCCACTGGTGCGGATGCTTCACACCAGAATGGTACAGTCGAACGAGGGCATCGCACACTGGCTAATTCAATGCGCACCATGCTGTCTGGTGCTAATTTGCCCATTAAATTCTGGCCCTTTGCTTTCTACCATGCACTTCGGTTGTCCAATGCATTTCCTGAAGGCAATCAACCACATTCACCATTGGAATTAGCAACTGGCCGTAAGGAAAACCTTGCTGATTTCCGAACCTTTGGTTGTAGAGTTTGGGTTAGGCCCCCAGGAAAACGATCTATTAAACTCAAACCCAATGCACGAAAAGGCCTCTTCCTGGGTTTTGTCCCATACACTACCAGAAACATCCTTTGGTATGATACTGAGACGCATAGAGTCAAAATAGCTACCCATGTCCGGTTTGATGAAGGGATGAATGATCTCCCCCTTGCAGATCTACCAACTAATGTCAAGCACCTCCTCCGGACTGATGACAACACTCCCCTTCCTGCAGAACACCGTGAGGCGTCATCTAGTGAATTCCAATTCTCCATCTCCCCCTTTGCGGATCTCACAAATCTCAGACTCACTGTCTCCCCATCTTGTGCTGACCCAGCCTTTGGTCTTCGATACGCCACCGACTCACTGATTGGCAGAGCTTACATAACAGATATCATTCCCAACAGTCCCGCCTCACAGCTTTTCTCCTCTCGTAAGAAGACTCTCTCTAAGCTCCGAGGCGCATATATTGTATCTATCAATCACAATCGTGTCTTTACTGCTGCTGATGTTACTACAGCTTTACAGGCCTGCCACGATCGAGGGGTGAGGGATTCTTCAATAGATACACCAATTACCTTTGCACTTGAAGAGAAATTGTCTATGAAGGAGGTCAGGAAACACTCAAATGAATATGGTTTATTTGCTCCCAATACCTCCTGGAAGGAACCCACTGCTGAAGAAGATCCACCATTCTTGGACCGGATTTCCTCCATCAAAGCTATCCAGCGCATTGGTACAAAATACAAGCAGCTGATACAATCAAGAATCAACCAGGTCGATAGCACTGAAGCACTCCATGCCTCCATCCAAAAACACTTGGCACCAACTGAAGACGACATGGATGTTGTCATTCCTACTATTGATATTGCATCCCTCAGAGCTATCACCAAGCTTCATAAACCAGGAAATCAAGCATTACCACTAGATGCAGATTCACTACCAACTGAAGAAATTGAACTCTTAATCAAGGCCATCAACTCCAAGGCAACTACACCTGAAGAACAAGCACTAGGGCACTTCACTCGAAGGAATCTCAAGCCTTTATCTACATGGCCTGAATGGCAAGCTGGGGAGCGAAAACAGCTTGATCAGTTTGAAGATTTGGAAATGTTTGGATCACCAATTCAATATCCTAAGGACCCCGATGCTATCATCCTCAGACCTCACTGGCAATACAGCGTGAAAAGAAATGGTGTCAGAAGAGCCAGGCAATGTTGCAATGGAAGCAAATATGCAGCCCCAACCCTGCATGCCATAGCAATGTCATACTCATCATGTGTTGAACATCCCATTCAAAGGTTATTCTTTGCTATTGCTGCAAGCCTCAACCTCAAAGTGTACGGGGGTGATGCTGCAGACGCCTATGCCCATTCTCCAGGGCCCAACATCCCTACGTACATGACTATTGACGATGCATATGCAGAATGGTACAGACACAAGCATGACAAGGACATAGACAGACGATTGGTGCTTCCAGTCCTTCGAGCACTTCAAGGCCACCCAGAATCTGGAAGACTCTGGGAAACCCACATCAACAAGATCTTGAAAGGTCCCGATCTCAACTTCAAAACCACCACACATGACAGGACGATCTACACGACAGTTTTCGAAGGTGAAACGGTCTACATGCTGAGACAAGTTGATGATTTTGCACTGGCTTGCACATCAGAATCCATATCTGACAAGATCTATGACATTATAGGTGCAAGGCTCAAACTACCAAAGGAAGACGTGATCCCCTTTACAAAATTGGGATTGCTCGAGGACTTTAATGGAATTGACGTCAAACAAACAGCTGATTACATTGAACTGTCCTGCGCCAATTACATCGACCGGATCATGACATCCCATGGTTGGGAGACTGATTCTAAGATGAAACCCCACTCCAAGCCATCAGCGCCGTTATCAACTGAAGTACTGAGCCAACTGCAATCACATACGAATGGACCATTAGAAGGCACCAAGGAACACGCTGCATTACAATCCACATCAGGGTTCTCCTACAGAACACTCTTGGGTGAAATGATGTTTGCATATGTGAGCTGCCGGCCAGACATTGGCTATGCAGTGACCCTGATGTCAAAATACAGCTCCAATCCCACTGCATTCCACTATTCCAGTCTGAAGAACATCGCTCGATATCTCAGAACAACCCGATCCTGGGGTATTAGATTCTATAGACCGAATGCAGAACCATCTCTTCCATCAGGAGAACCATATAATGATGTAGTCCAAGATGGATCACTCCCAGAATACCCTGCAGATATCAAGCATAGCAAGTTGATGTGTTTTGTTGATGCAGCATATGGAAATGATCCAAAACATCGCAGGTCCACCACAGGATATGTGTTCACTTATGCGGGTGGAGCAATTGTTTACAGATCCAAAGCGCAATCACTCACTGCACAGAGTTCTACAGAAGCAGAATTCATCGCTGCAGTCACAGCGGCCAAAACAGCCAGATACCTCAGATTCGTACTCAAAGAATTAGGATTTGCCCAAGCTGGTCCAACCCCTATCTATGAAGACAATGCATCGGCAATTGAGATCATCAATGCTCAGAAGCCAACTGAAAGAACCAGGCATATTGAAATCAGGTTTTTTGCCATCCAATCATGGAAGGAAAACGGTGAGATCAAGATGATTCATATTCCTGGCGTTATCAACCCGGCTGATGATCTAACCAAACCATTGGGATGGATCTTACACGCCCGACATGCAAGATACATTATGGGACACCACGCAGGTTAAATCATTCCATTCGATCGCTTCGATTGATAACCGGATTAGGCTATTCGATGACCATCACCCAAGTCGGTTCATCGATTTGACTTGATCCGAATGATACGATCCGAACGTGCTATCTGTCTATCGATACAATTCAACAACAGTACCAGATAACAACAGATTTGGACGCCTGATCGATCAAATCTACTCCGACAGTAATCCAACAGTGTAGGAAACATGTTGGATCAAGGGGTGTGTTGTCGGTGAAAAATACGGACTCTGTCGGCATCAAATTCGATCGAAAAAGCCGACAAAACGAATGAATCGACGACCGAGGTGCGGAATACGAGAACGATCAAGCGTTAGAAACAAACGCACCTCCACTACTTGGAAATCCCTAAGTGGTAAAAATGAAATCACTTAGGACTACAAACAAAAGACAATAATCGGTTAGAAACAAGACATATCCAAAGACCTGACCAATAAGTGAACACTTGGAATCCATAAGTACATTCAAAAGAATATACTTGATATCCCGTGAGGAAATTACTTATTGCAATCAAGAAAATCAATACCGATTCCAGATGGGCCTACTCATATCCAGCGCATACACCACGAATAAGCATACGCCCCATCCAACAGAATACTTAACCCCACGATGACCAATACCATCGAATGACCAATACAGTAAGACCGACACGACGCTAATACAGCAACAGCAACAGCAATATTGGTACGACGAAGATAACAGTAACAGATAACCGGGGAAGATCTCTACCAAGTAAAATACAGCAGAGAGCCCCGATACACAGTGAAAATACGTAGTAAAAATAAGAGCGTCTCTCTGAGCTCACATCTCTTTAAATTTCAATTATCCTATACCTTTCGGTCGATTTTTAGAGGCACAACATCTAGTGGCGCGCGTTCATTTTTATGGTAGCAAACTCTCATTTTTTTGGTTGCAAGTAACCATAAAATATAACCTGAATACAGATAAAAATCATACAATTCTCATTGTCGTCATCATTGGCCCGTCGTCAGATGAGAGAGTTGGTGAGAGAAATACAATCGGACTTTTTAGATTTGGTACAATTGGTGGAGTTGTTAGTTGAACGTTTAACACTAACCCTAGGAGTTGACAACGTAACCTTGTAGACGGAGTTTATGTGGGGGGGGTTTGGGGGGGGAAAATACGTAGAAATATTAAAAAAATCTGTTTTTAACAAGTAGACTTGGTACAAACGCTACGACTAAAAATCGTAAAAAACAGTACCCAAACATTTATTTACGGAAATGAGATGCTTCTTCTAAAAGCAATAGTAATAGCTAGTGGCGCGCGCTCATTTTTATGGTAGCAAACTCTCATTTTTATGGTTGCAAGTAACCATAAGATTTAACCTGAATAAAGAAAAAAATCATACGATTAAAATCTGTCTTAGATCAAGTTGGTCGTCACGTTGTCATCAACCTTGCCAGATGAGAGAGTTGGTGAGAAATAATATCGGACTTGTTAGAATTGGTACAATTTGTACATGAATGAGTCGGACTTGATGTATTTACAGCTATCTACTCTGATACGAATCGAATTGATTCGATCGAAACAGACGGGAAGGAATGATACCTCAATTAAAATAACAGCTTTTTACCTGATTCTTCTGGCTATGCCTGCGCGCGCACGCGCGCGCATGCCAGCCGCGGTTAAGGGACAGACCTAAAAAAAAAAAGGGTAAAGGACGGACCAAAAAACGGAAAAAGCACAGACCATAAAAAAGGAAAAAGGACAGACCATAAAAAAGGAAAAAGGACAGACCATAAAAACGGAAAAAGGACAGACCATCAAGTACATGCCAAGCAGTACAAGTACTACTACAGGTACTACTACCAGTAGTAATGCAAGTACCACATAGACAGTACACACTAATTTGCAATTAAAAAATAGAAAATCAGATACAACTTGCTCGGACCAAAAAAACGGAAAAAGCACAGACCATAAAAAAGGAAAAAGGACAGACCATAAAAACGAAAAAAGGACAGACCATAAAAACGGAAAAAGGACAGACCATAAAAACGGAAAAAGGACAGACCATCAAGTACATGCCAAGCAGTACAAGTACTACTACAGGTACTACTACCAGTAGTAATGCAAGTACCACATAGACAGTACACACTAATTTGCAATTAAAAAATAGAAAATCAGATACAACTTGCTCGGACCAAAAAAACGGAAAAAGCACAGACCATAAAAAAGGAAAAAGGACAGACCATTAAAAAGGAAAAAGGACAGACCATAAAAACGGAAAAAGGACAGACCATAAAAACGGAAAAAGGACAGACCATCAAGTACATGCCAAGCATTACAAGTACTACTACAGGTACTACTACCAGTAGTAATGCAAGTACCACATAGACAGTACACACTAATTTGCAATTAAAAAATAGAAAATCAGATACAACTTGCTTGCTTGTTCGAATTTAAAATAGAACTCGCGCGAATGACGTCACTTGATTGGTAGTAAAGTTACTTAAATACGTATATTATTATTATGATTGGTAGTATACTAGATCACTTGGTAGGATCGATATGAACGTATGTAGCTTGCTTGCTTGATTGGTAGTATCAGCCATCTACTCTCATACAGTTTTTGGGTTGATGGCTGAGTTAAATTTTGGTCGGGGATGAGCAGGATTTGCACTGTCTTCAAATCTGGTTATTTTTTGGATTGATGACTGAGTTATATTTTTGTCTTGGATGGGCAGGATTTGCACTGTGTTCAAATCTGGTAAGTTTTTGGGTTGATGATTGAGTTATAGTTTGGTCGGGGATGGGCAGGATTTGCACTGTCTTCAAATCTGGTGAGTTTTTGGTTGATGATTGAGTTATATTTTGATCGGGGATGGGCAGGATTTGCACTGTGTTCAAATCTGGTGTATTTTTGGATTGATGACTGAGTTATAGTTTGGTCGGGGATGGGCAGGATTTGCACTGTCTTCAAATCTGGTGAGTTTTTGGTTGATGATTGAGAATTGAGATTTATTTTGATCGGGGATGGGCAGGATTTGCACTGTCTTCAAATCTGGTGAATTTTTGGATTGATGACTGAGTTATATTTTGGTCGTGGATGGGCAGGATTTGCACTGTCTTCAAATCTGGTGAGTTTTTGGATTGATGACTGAGTTATAGTTTGGTCGGGGTTGGGCAGGATTTGCACTGTATTCAAATCCGGTGAGTTTTTGGATTGATGACTGACTTATATTTTGGTCGGGGATGGGCAAGAATTGCACTGTGTTCATTTCTGGCTAGTTTTTGGGTTGAGTATTGAGTTATATTATTTAAATCTGGTGTGTTTATGGGTTGATTACTGAGTGATATTGTGGTTGTGAACGGGCAGGATTTACTATTGTTAGAAACTATTGGTAACTTTTTCAATCAACACTGATGGTGGTTGTTTTTCCTTCTGGAATTCATCATAGAAATTTTTAATTTCTTTACACATTCCCTTGACTTCGGTATGATCTATTTCATCCCTCAAGTACAATCCATTCAATGTTTTACACCTTGATAAAACAACATATATCCAATGTTGCATCCTATAGTTCCAACTTGAAACCAAAATATTGTCTATGGAACGCCCTTGTAATTTATGCACAGTTCTAGCATGGGAAATGTTGAGAGGGAATTGTTTGAGTTTGACGCTCAAATTCTGTCTTGATGATTTGTGACTGATGTGCTCACTAAACAGAGAAGGATACTTGCACAAGGCATAAATATCTTTTTCGGGCAATTTGAGGTTGTATATGGGTTGTTCTTCTGGAGTATTGGTATCTGTTAGAATAACTTGTATAGATTCAATTTTATCAGCATCAATGCAATTGACATAATAGCCATTGATCACAACACTCTCAAGGGCTTCAAACCTGTTCATCTCTTGTTTCAAAATCAAACCTTTAAATTCACACATTGAACCATTAGCTATAGATTCTTCAACAGATATATTGCTTGTTATCATGATGGGACAACCAATATATAGCTTTAGAAATGGATCAACATGTGTACTTCCTCTTCTTTCTGTAACATCTGCATCAGAGCAACAACTGTAAAATATATCTCCTTTATCTGGAAAGGCCTTGTAATCTTTTCTGCTTTTGGCATATTTGTATTCAACATTGGATGCTCGAATGCATATGGTGTGCAAGGGAATAGGGTCTTGAATGTTCTTGGAATGGGTTTGTTGTAAATGAAGGGCAAAAATTGCATCATTGATTGCGCACCTGTCTTTGTTTCTTGCTACCGCATAAGATATTGCCATTGGTAAAGAATCACTCTCAATCACTTTCCTTGAGTTGATAAGCTTAGCATCTTCTTCACTAAGCCCAATTTTAAAAATTCTTTCTAACAATTTTCCATATGATGCATCTTCCTGAAACCTGTGGTTTGTTTTTAATTCCAGCATCACATTGACAGCATCCCTGAACATTGTTGTATATTGCTCATCATATATTTTGGTTCCATTTATGGGAGGTAGCTGATTGAAATCTCCAGCAAAGAGTACATTGATACCACCATACAATGTATTTGTTCTTGGAGCATCCTTCAATTCATTTAATGTTTTATGCAGCCTGTTTAACAATGAATAATTTGCAAAGGATATTTCATCAATAATGATCATTTCTGTGTCAACCCAATCTTCTTTGAATTCACTTAATTTTTCAAGGGATGAATCGTTCTCTTTCACTGGAATGTGGCAAGCACTATGAAGAGTGCTACCATGAATTGACACTGCTGCACATCCAGTTAAAGCTGTAACAACAATTGTTTGCCTTGTAAACTTGATGTTCAAATTTTCACAGAATTCCTTGCAATAAGACAGAATTGCTCTGATCACGCGACTTTTCCCTGTACCACCTGCACCCGATAGAAATGCTATGGATTGTTGTCTATGTTCATGCATTTCTTTCAACATCTGAACTGTTGTACTGAAGTTGATCTTGTCACGCCTTGAAATAGATGAGTCAAAATCATCGTTCTCTTCCTCCTCACCAAATTCATTGAATGGTGCAAGTCTTCCCAATTCACCAGATAATCTTCTCCTTGTGTTTCTTGTTTTTTGCATTCCATTTTTCTTTTGTTTTTCATAAACTCTCAGTACAAATCCAGAGACAATGTATACAAATGCTATCATTTGATGTTTGTCACCATTGAATATCTCTTTACCATATGCAATCATGTTTTCACAAGTACCCGTGGCAGATAAGTTTGTGATCTCTTCATTTGTAACAACAGTATGGTGTGTTACCATCACTTTAATCATGTTTGTGATGTCAAGCTCATGCCAATCCCTGCCCATATCTGTATCTTCACCATCTTCCATTAATGATACTCTAGAAGCTGAACAAAATATTGTTTTTGTTTGGTCAATATTTGGTGCCTTAATCAAATTGTGTCCACAATGATTGCTTCCTGCCTTAGTAATGATTGATGTGTTGAAGGAAAATAGATTATGACTCGTTCTAAAACAGTTGTCATCATCCAATCCTAAAACTGTGTTTCCAAAAAGATCCAATTCATCCAAGATGTTGATATTATTTCTGTTGTTGTCTTCTGCATTTGATTCATCATGTGTCCACCTAGTATCTGGTGGTAAGGTCACTCTCTCTAGTGCATCTTTTGCACGTCCACCCATCAAGCTGTTATGTGTCCTTTGAATATTCTTCAAAATATTCTGATGCTCTTGTTTTAGCAAACCATTTGCTAAAAAAGATTGAAAATAGGGAAGATATTTGGAATTCAATTGGAGGTCAGAAAGCTTTCTGAATGGTGAAAATAACACACTTGCTCTTTTAGCATAATCTTCCATTGCTAAAGCAATTTCCTGGTGTTCTTCATTTTCATGCTGTGGGACAAAATTCCCAATTTGTTTGTTCCTAAAGTTTGACGTCGATTTCAAATCATAGTGACAGATACCTGGAAGTTTAGGTTTTTTGTATTCATCACAAAATGAATGGTTTTTGGAGGGATGGTTATCCGTAAAGTCCAGTGATGTCTTACTTCTTCTCATTTTTGTATAATACTTTGATGCAAAATCATAAAGACACACACCCTCTAGTTCTGTTGGTCTGCAAATATAATTTGCTACTTGTGATATGTAAACTGGCAAGTCTTCTTCATTGTCACTTTCATTGGCTTCTTTCAGTTTTAGAACACCATCAACAACATGATCATTCTCAATATAATTGCTCAACACCAATGTTGAAAACTCTTCTGAGAACCTAAATCTTGTATGGTTTCTTGTCAGGTAGGCAGCCATTGGTGCTGAAGTGATGTTATCTTGTGTCACTTTGAACAATGCATTTAGAATAGCTCTTATTCCAACTTTTTCCCTCATCAGATCATCTTCTTCATTTGTTTCGTTTAGTTGTGCTGTAGAGTCATTTCTGTGGTTTACTGTGTTTGGTTCATCATGTTCTTCATCATTCATTGTGACATTTTCATTTTCTTGTCTCTGTTGTTCACCAAGTTGTTTGATTACTTTTTCTGCAACTGCACTGATCTTTTCTTTATCATCCTTTTGTGTACTTTTTGAGGCATAACATGTAAGGTAATAAATCCCTGCACCATCCACCCCCCAAATAACATTGTTGTTGCATTGAAAAATAGAACTTACAATACTATTGTTTGAATTGGCAAAACAATCCTGATGTGTTCTCTCATGTTCCCAGACAAACAATTGTTTCTTGTTGCATTTGCCTGTCCAATCAAATGATGTTAATTCTTCATCTTCAAAATGTATCTTTGTTTCATCACAAGCAGGAAGCGGGAGCTTGAACCTACATTCACCATTTTTGTCCTTTTTGTGACATGAGCTTGCATGTGTTGAGGCATGCAAATTGCGTAACAAATTCACAATGTGAAGGTTTTTTTTGTATTTCATTGATCCAAGGCGCGGGAAAAACCCACTTTTAATTTGGGCAGCAGTTTCTTTATGCAATGCCATTTCCATTGTCACCTGACATTTTGATTGCTTAGTCACACCATTCCAAAACTTGTGATACATGAAATATTGTTCTCCAGTTTCATTTGATGTTGGTATACTTTTGAGGAAATCTAAACTTTCACGCGCCAAATCTTCACTTGTGTAAAGTTTCGAGCAGGCTCTGCATTTGAAAATTGCTTTGTCACCCAGTGATGTGTGACCATGTTTAAGTCTCAAGCTCCTTAAATCCTGTTCTGTGCATTTCTCAAAAGATTCTGAAACCAAACTCAAACACTCAGGATTCCTGCACTGAATAGAATCAAAGTTCTGAAACAATTTTGTTGTCAGTATGTTTTGTGCATAGTGTTTCATGGTCTCTATTGCCCCATCTTGCTTGTCCTCCGTATGCAAATCTTGTAGCAGATCATTCCATTTATTTATCCACAAAACAAAATGTGCATGCAGAGTGCCACGTCCTTGTTCTTCAACTGCAACACTATATGCTTCTAAATCGCCAAATAAACCCCTATCTTTGATGTTACCTTCCTTGTTATCCCATCCCAATATGAACTTGATGGTTATTTCCAAAATATTTTCAAATTCAATAGCACAAATACCTGGATATGTTGTTCTTATCGATGAGCACTCTGTCACAAACTGAAAAAGATCACAATCATCAATGGGTGGTTGTTCTCGCTTAAAAAGATCTGGGAAATCCTCAGAAGTAACTTCTTCATCCTTGGATTTTGACATCACTCTAATCCTAAAATTGATTGAATCATTTGGAGTGATGGTGAATAGAATGCAAGGCAATCCATAATGTGCCATCAGTTGAAACATTTTCTTTCTAGCAAGATCAGAAGCTGCATTTGTATTTCCCATTGAACTTGTTACTCCCCTTATTTTAGATAGAAAAAAATCTTCATTTGTTTCTGGCACCACATTTCCATCTAGAAAATTGATTGATGCTTGTTTGAGTTGAACTGGGTCAAGCTGTGAAAAGTTGCACCTCAGGTTTTTTGTTGTTTTTAAATAGGAATGTTTCACCATTTTGACTCTTTGTACAAAATTGTACATAACTGCTACAAATTCACCCTTATGAAAGCATGGTGATGATAACTCTGATAAATATTTCAGATAATCAGGACTCATTCTCTCTTCTCCATCCACATCAACAGATCCAATGCCATATGGAAATTGAAGTGGGAAAGAACGCAAGAAATTGTTCCCTTCATAATCTTTCAGTATGTTGTTGGATGTTCTACAGATCATGGTGGCATTCTTGTCAATGAGATCTTCTATACAGTGGTCCTTGAAATGTTTATCTGTGTCAAATCCTCCATTGGTTGTGCTGGGTAGATTCTCGTCAGGAAAGATGACATGCATTTCAAATTGTTGTTCAATGTTTGAGTTCGAAGATGGTATTTGATTGGTCTTGTCAACAAAAAGAGGTAAAATGATATGAGTATCATTTATGTTTTCATCCTCAAGGTAACCCATATTTTGTTTCATCCAATGCAAGGCTTTTTTCACTTTTTGTATTCTGAACTCCATTTTCTTTTTTACTGCCATTTTTTGTTGGTTAGTGAATGATCCTGTTAGGATCACTTGGATTTGATTCTTCCCAATTGATTCCAGATAGTTGATAACGCCACTTGTATATTCCAAATTGTTTCTTCTCAAAAAGTGATACCCTTTAATCATTTGATGCTGTCCAGCATGGAAATGAAATATGTGTTGGCTGATTCTCACATCTGAGATAATGGCAAGTTCTGTTGCTGTCAAATCTAATAGTTCGTTAGGAGGATATCCATGCAAGAGTCCATTTGCTATAGCATATTTTGGAAGCTTGGCTTGTTTATTATTGTTCTTTTTCATGCTCTCAATACCATTATAGCATTGGCTGCAGCACCCAAATTGGGAGATAGCTTCTCTATCACTAGAAGGCTTGATCGCATATGTCTTTGGTGACAAAATGAAATCATTGAATAAAATTTGTTGATTGTGGATTATTCTTCTCCCATTGATACATTTTTGTGTGCATTGCTTCAGAACTTGGTTCCTAACTGACACAGAAGCAAATTTAAACGGCATATTGTCCCACTTGATTTTCTTCTTGTGAAAATAATCTCTAACATATGGATGTGCTAGAGAACTAAAGTCAAGTTTTTTTTCATCACCTGTTCTTATGAATCTGTCACAGATACAGCAAACTTTTGCTTTGAACTTTCCCTGAGAAAAAGTAATCAATTTATTTTTTGCTTTAAATGCCTCTTCATAGGCTTTTTGAATGGCATGAGTTGTCACAAGCATTATCAACCTGTTTCAGAATATTGTAGTGAAAATGATCAATGATATTAGGTAAGAAACGGGATACTCAGAGCCATGTAGATTTGAAATAGTTGAAAACATTTCCAATTTGCTTGCCTAACGTACCTGAAACATAAATTTGGGCCAAATCTGGTCAATATTTTGATAGTCAACTGAGTTAATGTTAGGTCGAGGATTGGTAGGGACTGGAAAGATTTGCACTGTCTTCAAGGAAAGATTTGCACTGTCTTCAAATCTGTTGAGTTTTTAGGTTGATGACTGAGTTATATTATATTTTGGTCGGGGATGGAAATATTTGCGCTGTGTTCAAATCTGGTGAGTTTTTGAATTGACGACTGAGTTATATTTTGGTCGTGGATGGGCAGGATTTGCACTGACTTAAAATCAGGTGAATTTTTGAATTGATGACTGAGTTATATTTTGGTCGGGGATGGGCAGGATTCGCACTGTCTTCAAATCTGGTGTGTTTTTGGGTTGATGATTTAGTTAAATTTTGGTCGGGGATTGACAAGATTTGCACAGTGTTCAAATCTGGTGTGGTTTTTCGGTTGATGATTGAATTATATTTTGGTTAGGGACTGAAAAGATTTGCACTGTGTTCAAATCTGGTGAATTTTTGGATTGATGACTGAGTTATAGTTTGGTCGGGGATGGGCAGGATTTGCACTGTCTTCAAATCTGGTGAGTTTTTGGTTGATGATTGAGATTTCTTTTGATCGGGGATGGGCAGGATTTGCACTGTCTTCAAATCTGGTGAATTTTTGGATTGATGACTGAGTTATATTTTGGTCGGGGATGGGCAGAATTTGCACTATCTTCAAATCTAGTGAGTTTTTGGGTTTATGATTGAGTTATATTTTGGTCGTGGATTGGAAAGATTTGCACTGTCTTCAAATCTGGTGAGTTTTTTTATTGATGACTGACTTATATTTTGGTCGGGGATGGGCAGGATTTGCACTGTCTTCAAATCTGTTGAGTTTTTGGATTGATGACTGAGTTATATTTTGGTCCGGGATTGACAGGATTTGCACTGTCTTCAAATCTCTATAATTTTGGTACGGGAATAGACTTATTATGTTTTGTTTTTGTACACAAATGTTATGCTTTGCTGATTTAGATTTTTCAATTTATGACAGTTGAGAAAAAGATGATGAATAATATGTTTTTTTTGTATTTGTTATGTAATTGCTTTTGGGATGGTATGCGATTATGTCAATTGTTTTTGATGCGATAATTCTTTTTGGTAAAATCTGATAATCTTCTGATAACGTGGCATTGACCCTTTGTAATTAACATGATTTCTGTTAATCTGGAGATGATACTTCAATCCTGATAGTTCTGTCCTACAGGAAAGCCAACAAAGCGTGTTGCATAGTAGCTGTATTCACCATTGTTTTTGCGTGTGAAGATGTCCCACAAATCATTCTCACGGATGTATGAATATTTCTCTTCTGGAGTCTTCACCTCTTCTGGACAATGATAGGTTTCAAAGATTGCATGTGTACTATCATCCTTGAATATTTTGTCAATGGAACTATTAGGAGGAGCATTGTTTGGGATTTTGATATGAGTTGGAGAAAATGGAAGAAATGTTTTTTCGGCATCTTTCTGTTCTTCACTACAAAAAATCTTGACGATCAAATCTCTGAATTCTTCCATAGTCTCTGTTTCAATGGTAGGGTATCTGTCAGGATTAGGGAAGGCAACAAAAGCAACATGTCCATATTTGCTGGTGGGTGTGTCTTTTAGAGCTTTGTTAGTGTCATGTGATTCCCTCAGAATAAGAGTTTCCGTGCATCTCACATCAAAATGATCAGGACCTAGCTCAGGATACTTGTTCAAATTACCTTCTCTGATTGCTTTCAACACAGGAAACGCAAAACCAGCTTCACCCATAACATTAAGAAGCTGTGCACCCATCATTCTATCATCCGTGCAAAATTTGAAAACTTCTACCACATTCTGCTGATACTTTCGTGGGCTGCTCAACTTTCTAGGTTTAATGATTTTCTCTTTTTTAACTGGAGATGGAGGTTTTCTGGTGACAGTGGTAGTCTTTTTCTTAGAGTCATCAATGGAGTTTACAGCCTTTCTCGTTGGCGCCATATTGAAAAGAATGATTGATTAGATGCTGCTGTATTTGAAGTGTTTATTTTATCGTGATTAGGATGGGTTTTTCATCGTGAAAAAAGTGTGCAAAAATTGCAGTGGTAATGCACGGACCAAAATACCTTCAAAATCCACACAGTAGTGTGTGAAGTAATTCCAAATTAATTGTTTGCCTGCTAATTCTACGTTATCCTGTCAAACGATTTTGAGAACCTGGGACTTGACACTGTTGTGATAGATTAAAAACAATGAAACAAGATTGCCTTGGAATTTGCAATAGGTCAATTGGATTAATCATAGATAATAAAATAAAGATTTTTTCACAAACCTGGGACTTCATAGTAATGGAATTGATTAAGATGATCGAATTGAAGATACTATGATGTGAAAAGCACTCTAAAAACTATTCAACATGTGTCTTCCAATTATACCATGCGTGGGGCACGTGTCATGTATGTGCATGTGATGTATGTGCGAGCATGTCTCGCGCACAAAATGAATTCAAAGCATAGAGGGAATGAGAAATTAACATCTAACAAACAAATTTTAATTTTTTTAATGTAATCTGTCTTTTGCACGTATTAGACCCCCCAAAAAGGGGGTCGTGGGGAAAATAACTTAATTTTCCTTATAGTTTCTTTTATGTTTTTTTGCTTCACGGTGATATTGAACCTTGAACAAACGTTTAGTATAGGTGGAAAGCAATTCAGTCATTTTTTGATTCTTCTCTGCATCTGATTCACATTCACATATAATGTGAAATTTTGAAACAAGTGTGTGCACTTCAGAAAAATTGCCTTGACTTGCAAACATTCCAGAGGCTGTAGGCTTGTAAGCTTCTGCTGAAACGTAATATGCATAGTAGAGTAGATGAATCATATATTCTTTGTCCAAATCATCAATATGTTTCCAAACAGACTCTGCAATCATAACCATATTCTGCAGAAGTGTAACCTGTAAACCAGCATCATACTGTTTTGTTTTAGTCTTGTTATATGCAGTCCAAAATAGCAAAATACGGATCGTGTTTATGGATGAACCACTACCAGCATGGATTACTCCTCCTGGAATTTCAGAAAAAGACAGCAATGCTTGTATTGGTTGTGCGGAATGATCTGCTTTCCTTGCCTTAGAAACAACTGACTTGAAAAAATCCCAATGTTTCATAATTTTGGCTTGGATGCTATCAACAATTTGCAACTGTGTAGCAAACAATGGATCTTCAAGTTTTGGCACATAAAACGCAGCTCTTTCAAACGTCATAGTAACAAATGGGTGATCTATCATTTCTTCACATTTCATGCGTTTGTAAGATATTGAATGATTGGGTTGAGAAATTTCAAGCAAAACATCATTAGAAAAAGATCCATTTGTCATAGATTTCAATGGTTGAGGAGTAGCATTCCTCAATTCAAATTCCTTGACGCACTCTGCAGCAAATTGACAGGCATTAGCATGAGTGGAAAAAGCTGTTATTGTTGTTACTCTAAAAATCGACCGGATAGGTATAACGAATTGTTTAAATTTAAAGAGATGTGAGCTCAAAGAGAGGCTCTTATTTTTACTGGGTATTTTCACTGTATCGGGGCTCTCTGCTGTATTTTACATGGTAGAGATCTTCCCCGGTTATTTGTTACCATTCTCGTACCGATACTGTCATTGCTGTTGCTGTTGCTGTATTAGCGTCGTGTCGGCCTTACTGTATCGGTCATTCGGTGGTATCGGTCATTCATGTTGTTAAGTAATCTGTTTGATGGGGCGTATGCTTGTTCGTGGTATATATGCTAGATATGAGGCCCATCTGGAATCGGTATTGATTTTCTTGATTGCAATAAGTAATTTCCTCACGGGATATCAAGTATATTCTTTTGAATGTACTTATGGATTCCAAGTGTTCACTTATTGGTCAGGTCTTTGGATATGTCTTGTTTCTAACCGATTACTGTCTTTTTGTTTGTAGTCCTAAGTGATATCGTTTTTACCACTTAGGGATTCCAAGTAGTGGAGGTGCGTTTGATTCTAACGCTTGATCGTTCTCGTATTCCGCACCTCGGTCGTCGTTCGTGTTGTCGGCTTTTTCGATCGAATTTGATGCCGACAACGTCCGTATTTTTTCGCCGACAACACACCCCTTGATCCAATACTTTACTTACATGGTATTGGATTACTGTCGGAGTATATCATCTTGAGGTTTATCGATTGATAGGTTAAACGTTCGGATCACGTGAAATCAAAGAATCGAATGGAATGATTTAACCTGGGTAGTGTCCCATGATGTATCTTGCATGAGGAATGGAACAGTTTGACGCTTAACCGATTGATAGATCGAACGTTCAGATCGAACCATAACGCGCAAGTAATTTAACTTGGGTAGTGTCCCATGATAAATCTTGCGTGTCGGGCGTGCAAGATCCATCCCAATGGTTTGGTTAGATCATCAGCAGGGTTGATGACTCCAGGAATATGGATCATGTTGATCTCACCATTTTCCTTCCATGCTTGAATGGCAAAGAACCTGATTTCAATATGCCTGGTTCTTTCAGTTGGCTTCTGGGCATTTATGATTTCAATTGCCGATGCATTGTCCTCATAGATAGGGGTTGGACCAGCTTGAGCAAATCCTAATTCTTTGAGTACGGATCTGAGGTATCTGGCTGTTTTGGCCGCTGTGACTGCAGCGATGAATTCTGCTTCGGTAGAACTCTGTGCGGTAAGAGACTGAGCTTTGGACCTGTAAACAATTGCTCCACCAGCATAAGTGAAGACGTAGCCTGTGGTAGACCTTCGGTGTTTTGGATCATTTCCATATGCTGCGTCCACAAAACACATCAGTTTGGCTTGCTTGATGTCTTCCGGGAATGTTGGGAGTGATGGATCTTGGACTGCATCGTTGTATGGTGCCCCTGGTGACAAAGTTGGCTCGGCATTTGGTCTGTAGAATCTAATACCCCAGGACCTGGTTGTTCTGAGATATCGAGCGATGTTCTTCAGACTTGAATAGTGGAAGGCGGTGGGATTGGAACTGTATTTTGACATTAGAGTCACTGCGTAGCCAATGTCTGGCCGGCAACTCACATATGCGAACATCATTTCACCTAATAGTGTCCTGTAGGAGAAGCCAGATGTGGATTGCAATTCAGCATGTTCCTTGGTGCCTTCTAATGGTCCATTCGTGTGTGATTGAAGTTGACTCAATACTTCCGTTGATAATGGTGCTGAAGGCTTGGAGTGAGGTTTCATTTTAGAGTCAGTCTCCCAACCATGGGATGTCATGATCCGGTCAATGTAATTGGCGCAGGACAGTTCAATGTAATCAGCTGTCTGTTTGACATCAATTCCATTGAAGTCTTCAAGCAAACCCATTTTGGTGAAGGGGACAGCATCTTCTTTGGGAAGTTTCAGTTTTGCACCAATTATATCATAGATCTTGTCAGATATGGATTCCGATGTGCAAGCCAGTGCAAAATCGTCAACTTGTCTCAGCATGTAAACCGTTTCTCCTTCAAAAAATGTCGTGTAGATCGTCCTGTCATGTGTGGTGGTTTTGAAGTTGAGATCGGGACCTTTCAAGATCTTGTTGATGTGGGTTTCCCAGAGTCTTCCAGATTCTGGGTGGCCTTGAAGTGCTCGAAGGACTGGAAGCACTAATCGTCTGTCTATGTCTCTGCCATGCTTGTGTCTATACCATTCTGCATATGCATCGTCAATAGTCATGTATGTAGGAATGTTGGGCCCTGGAGAATGGGCATATGCGTCAGCCGCGTCCCCCCCATAAACTTTGAGATTGAGACTTGCTGCAATGGCAAAGAACAGTCTTTGGATGGGGTGTTCAACACATGATGAGTATGACATTGCTATGGCATGCAGGGTTGGCGCTGCATATTTGCTGCCATTGCAACATTGCCTGGCTCTTCTGACACCATTTCGTTTCACACTGTATTGCCAGTGAGGCCTGAGAATGATAGCGTCGGGGTCCTTAGGGTATTGAATTGGTGGTCCAAACATTTCCAAATCTTCAAACTGATCAAGCTGTTTTCGCTCCCCAGCTTGCCATTCAGGCCATGTAGATAAAGGCTTGAGATTCCTTCGAGTGAAGTGCCCTAGCGCTTGTTCTTCAGGTGTAGTTGCCTTGGAATTGATGGCCTTGATGAAAAGTTCAATTTCTTCAGTGGACAGTGAATCTGCATCTAGTGGTAATGCTTGATTTCCTGGTTTATGAAGCTTGGTGATAGCTCTGAGAGATGCAATATCAATAGTAGGAATGACAACATCCATGTCGTCTTCAGTTGGCGCCAAGTGTTTTTGGATGGAGGCATGGAGTGCTTCAGTGCTATCGACCTGGTTGATTCGTGATTGTATCAGCCGCTTGTATTTTGTACCAATGCGCTGGATAGCTTTGATGGATGAAATACGGTCCAAGAATGGTGGATCTTCTTCAGCAGTGGGTTCCTTCCAGGAGGTATTGGGAGCAAATAAACCATATTCATTTGAGTGTTTCCTGACCTCCTTCATAGACAATTTCTCTTCAAGTGCAAAGGTAATTGGTGTATCTATTGAAGAATCCCGCACCCCTCGATCGTGGCAGGCCTGTAAAGCTGTAGTAACATCAGCAGCAGTAAAGACACGATTGTGATTGATAGATACAATATAAGCGCCTCGTAGCTTGGAGAGAGATTGCTTGTGTGAGGAGAAGAGTTTTGAGGCAGGACTCTTTGGGAGGATATCTGTGATGTAAGCTCTGCCAAGCAGTGAATCATTGGCATACCGGAGGCCAAATGTTTGATCAGTACAAGATGGGGAGACAGTGAGCCTGAGATTTGTGAGATCGGC
Source organism: Pseudo-nitzschia multiseries (assembly GCA_037355745.1). NCBI lineage: Eukaryota > Bacillariophyta > Bacillariophyceae > Bacillariales > Bacillariaceae > Pseudo-nitzschia > Pseudo-nitzschia multiseries. The sequence continues at coordinate 905,218 of CM074782.1, read as the reverse complement.
AAAGGGGGAGATAGAGAATTGAAAATCACTGGTTGACACCTCAGTGGGTTCCGCAGGAAATGGAATGTTGTCATCTGTCCTGAGCAGGTGTTTGACATTAGTGGGGAGGTCCGCAAGTGGGAGATCATTCATGCCTTCATCAAACCTGACATGGGTGGCTATCTTGACTCTGTGTGTCTCAGTATCATACCACAGAATGTTTCGGGTTGTGTAGGGTACAAAACCTAGAAAGATGCCTTTTCTTGCATTGGGTTTGAGCTTGATTGATCTCTTGCCTGGAGGTCTAACCCAAACTCTACAGCCAAAGGTTCGGAAATCAGCAAGGTTTTCCTTACGGCCAGTTGCCAATTCCAATGGCGAATGTAGTTGGGTGCCTTCAGGGAATGCATTGGACAACCGGAGTGCATGGTAGAATGCAAAGGGCCAGAACTTGATGGGCAAATTAGCACCAGACAGCATTGTCCTCATGGAGTTAGCAAGAGTTCGGTGTGCTCTTTCAACTGTGCCATTCTGGTGTGAAGCATCCGCGCCAGTGGGGAAAATTGAATACCCAAACGCAGAGAATAGGTTTCGGACGTCAGGATTGTGATAGAGTTCTCCACCTTGATCAACTGAAACATACTTGTCGGCACAAGTTGGGTTGTGCTGTGCGAAGAAATGCTCTAACCAGTGTAGTGGCGCTGCTTTAGAGATTCGCGTGTCTCCATATTTCATACCAGTATAGTGGTCTGTGATGAGAATCCAAGCTGTTTCTCCATGAATGCCTTCATAATCGCGCTTGCGTTTGCTGTTGGAGGATTTGGTACCTGAGAATACAAAGTCAATGGATAAACCCTGAAACGGTTGTGTGGCCTTGCGTGTGGAATGTGAGCCAGCAGGTGTTTTGGTTTGCTTACATTGTATGCAAGTTGGACATTGGTCAAGAATACTGGTCTGCCGTTTGAACTTTGGGACTCCAATGATGTGTTTATGAGCTTGATACAGAAAATCATCGCATGGGTGTCCCAACCTTTGGTGCCACAGGAGTTTCGATGTTCTGGTTTTGATGGCTTGGATTGGGATATTTTTGTCCACAATTTTGGTGAAAAACAGTTTGGCATCAAACCTTGGTATGACACTGGTATCAGACTGAGCTTTCGCTGCTTCAGTACATGTCTGCAGATTGACAAGGTTTGTGTATATATCATACCTGTAGTTGCTAATTGCTGCTTTGGAGGCCAGTTCACAAGCTTCCTTGAACTGCATGTCAGTGGCTAAGGCATAGGCGGACGATGTTGCACAATTTGCATATGGAGAGGCAATATCAACATCTGGGATCAGAACTGGGTGTGTATAGCATTGACCATCAATGATGCTCCCATGGAGGACAATGCTGCAGGCAGTGTTCTGCTTGTGATGACAAATAATGGTGAGGTTGCCATTTTGTGGAGCAGATGAGTCAAGGTTGTCAGTGAATGATTTATGGATGGACTGTCCACTGAACTGACATCGCGTACGGGATGTCATGCCACAGATATCGTTCTCACTCAGTAATGTTGTTGACAGGGAGGGAGAATAGTAGAAGAAGACTTTGATATATCCTGACTGATTCGGTGCTGGGATATGCAAATATCCTGAGCCTTCAGGGATGCATGTGGCTGCTGTGCCTCCTATTGCTGCTGTAAGCCTGACGGGACATTTTCTTATCTTGGTGTAAGGTTTGTAACCGTGGAGGATGTGTTTGAGGTTTGTGCAGGAAACCTTTGCACCGGTGTCAATCTGAGCCCGGACACCCTGTTGGAAGTAGGCTGTAGCTGCAATAGGGTCCGGTGGGACGAGGGATTGCACATTGTATGTATCAACTGGCGTAGGGTTGTCCCTATCGAAATTGGGATCCTCATTGGTCTTCAGGTGTGATTCCAATGTATGGGGTGTAGCCCTGAGTGATTCCATGTCACAGTAGACATCAATTGGTATAGATGACTGGAGGCTGTCTTTTGGAAGGAGGTCGACGGCACCGATTATGACAGATTCATAGGAGCTGACACTGCTGGAGTCCAAGGAAGGGCATAAGCTGTTCATTTGGGACGCTGTGATGTTGTCAAATCCTTGAGGATCCTCTTGAGGTGATGTCATAGTATGGCTCCAAGAAAGACTTTCTATTCTTGGCCATTGCAAAAATTTTGGTTCTCTACTGCAGCATCAGGTGGAATCTCATCTTGATCTTCATTACCAATGTTGATCTGAGAGATTTGTTGGGTGGAATCCAAGAGTTGTTGGGTCTGTTTATTGGATTTGTTCAGAAAAACAGCCGCAGCAATCCTATGTTTCTTCAGGGACTCAATATCTTGCAATGCAGGACAATTATCAAAGTTGTGACCAGACATGTGGCAAACAATACATTTTCTGGATGTGTCAAAAAGACTAGGTTGCTTATCGAATGCCGTGATGGCATTGCAGTATGCTTGGTGGAGGAAGGGATCGTCAGATTCTTCATCCATCTCCGGGTAGCCAAGTGATTCAATCAGGCTGATTGAGTGGGATGTCAAAGTAGAAGGTGTCCTAACAGTGCTGTTGCTAGCGCGCTTTTGAAACCGATCATTGCGACGGGGATCTGGTCTGGTACCTGAGACAGGCAGTTGCTTGGGCCGGATTGGTTTGGAGGTGTCCCTCTTGTACTTTTGTTCAGCCTTGATCTCTTGTTCATAGGTTTGAAGGGTTTGGAGAAGCCTACCTGCCTTGTATTTGTCTCTTTTGAATTGATCATCGGAGTCGCGTTCATCTTCTGTCTTTTTGAAGAGCTCTTCTGAGAGGGTGGTTCCTGCAATTAGGTTGCTAACTTCTTCTGTTGAACTGATAGTACTGGGTTGGTTTTGGAGGAACACTCTAAGTCTCAAATAATCCTTGTACCGGAAGTAGTATTCTTCAAGAGATTCATTTGGGTCTTGGTTGGGAGGGTTTCTGACCATTCTGCTGGCATTGGATGGCCTTTTTGAGTTGGGATGTGTTTGAGCAATAACTGTGTATAGCGCTTCGTATCCTTGTCCGCCTTCAAAGCTCTGAATAGTGGCCTTCATACTTGCACATGAGTCAGGGATGATTTTATCAGTTCTCAGTGCAGTGTAAATGAGATTTCCCCATTCATTGATAGCCAATTCATATCTAGAAGGCAGGTCGTGTGGAAGGTCATCACCAATTGTGAATCCTCTGAGGTGGTCAGCTTCACGTCTGAACAGATAGTATGGGTGGACATAAATATGATGTTGTTGGGAATGAGCTGTGATTTCTCGGTACCATTTCCTAACCTGGGGGTCCGTTGCATCCTTTAGTTGTGGGAATCCTGAGAGGAACAGTTTGTCTCTAGCTGCTTCTTTGGACTTATCAGAGGCTCTGGTGAGATCAAAGCAGTCTCCACTTCTGGTGATCAGACGTTGGTCATTTCTGCCACTGCCTAGATTGTGTAGGTAGTAGTTTTGCCTGACAATTGTTTCATTTCCCGATGAGTCGGTGTAGGTGATTGGGAAATCCTTCATATCATCTTTGGTGAGGAATTCATCTCGCCTGTAATATCGCTCTTTCACAGGTGGTGGTAATGTTGCTGGATTCCATGGGAGGTCAAGAGATTGGTGGTTGGCGCCGGTATTGTTGTTGGTGACGTTGTTGTTGTTGTTGTTGCCGTTGTTGACCAATTGTTGGAGTAGGTTGGTCAATTCTTGCAAGTCGGTGCCTGTTGCAGTGGGCGCCGGGTTTGGAGCTGTGGCATTTGCATCGTTGTTGGTCTCATCTTCACCATCACCGTCGTGTTGTACTTCACCTGTATAGATGCCGTTGAAATAGTTGCCGGGGTTATTTGTCTTCCAGTTTCTTCTGAACTTCCATTGGTTGATGTTGAAGATTACTGTGACGACTGGTTTTGGGTTATTTGCGGCTTCAGCACGTCTGACGGCTTCTATTCCTGCAGAGTCAAATTCCTGTGGGGTTCTGATCCGTTGGTTTGATAATCCAGGGTTGACAAATCGTACGGGGCATGAATCAAGGAGCTGGGCTATGTGTCCCTTTTCTAGTTCATCGATGTTTAGCATTTCCAAGGTGATGCTGTTGCAGAAGGCTTCTCTTAGTGCAGTTACTGGGGCCGGACCAAGGGTTCTAGCGCCTTCGTCAGTGGCGTCCGATGTGAAGAGGGTTGACATCTCGGGTGCTGTGAGCGGGACAGTTTCTGCATAGGTGCCATTGAGAGAAAGGACTTCTTGGGGGTTATTGTCACTTTGGAATTTGAATTCAATCCCATAGACATTGGACCAATCGTATGCGTTCGGTGGAGGAACCATGGTGGGTGTCGAGCCGTAAATTTATTGCGGTGTTTCGTCGTCAATTCGATCGTAGTAGGTGGTAGGCGAATTAACTCAATCGTCGTTGTCGAAATAACAAATAATCGGTTTTACTCGATTAGGCGGTCTTGGTCGTGGAGTACAAAAGAATATTCCTGGTAGAATGTTCGATCGTTCGTATTTGATGTACTTGCGGCGGCGTTGGTGTTGTCGAACGGTTAATCGTAATCGTAATCGTAATCGTTTGATCGTCGTCCTTAGGTGTGTATTACAGAAGAAGATTCTTGGTAGAATGTTCTGTAGATACGCCCCTTGATACGTACGCTTCTTGGTCGTGTATTACAGAAGAAGATTCTTGGTAGAAGGATCTGGTATACACCCCTTGATACGCGAGTAAGGAGGAGAAAGAAAAGAATGAGATGGGGGGAGGCCGAAGCGTAGCACACGGATGGGCGTCACTACGAATTTCCTCTGGAGTTAACCGACAGTGGAGGTGCTGAACGGCCGGAGATAGATAGCTTAAGGTATACACGATCCTACGGATGGGCAGCAATCGTGTGAGTTATAAGGGCTCTATAACCTGTTGTTACTCTAAAAATCGACCGGATAGGTATAACGAATTGTTTAAATTTAAAGAGATGTGAGCTCAAAGAGAGGCTCTTATTTTTACTGGGTATTTTCACTGTATCGGGGCTCTCTGCTGTATTTTACATGGTAGAGATCTTCCCCGGTTATTTGTTACCATTCTCGTACCGATACTGTCATTGCTGTTGCTGTTGCTGTATTAGCGTCGTGTCGGCCTTACTGTATCGGTCATTCGGTGGTATCGGTCATTCATGTTGTTAAGTAATCTGTTTGATGGGGCGTATGCTTGTTCGTGGTATATATGCTAGATATGAGGCCCATCTGGAATCGGTATTGATTTTCTTGATTGCAATAAGTAATTTCCTCACGGGATATCAAGTATATTCTTTTGAATGTACTTATGGATTCCAAGTGTTCACTTATTGGTCAGGTCTTTGGATATGTCTTGTTTCTAACCGATTACTGTCTTTTTGTTTGTAGTCCTAAGTGATATCGTTTTTACCACTTAGGGATTCCAAGTAGTGGAGGTGCGTTTGATTCTAACGCTTGATCGTTCTCGTATTCCGCACCTCGGTCGTCGTTCGTGTTGTCGGCTTTTTCGATCGAATTTGATGCCGACAACGTCCGTATTTTTTCGCCGACAACAGTTATTCCATGCATCTCACCACAGATACAAGCAAATGTTTTTTGTTTAAGACTCAATTTCAACTGAAGCTTGTTCTGATACCATGCATATCGAGATTCAGCTCTATAATTCATTTCATCTGGTATGCATTTTGGGACAGTGTCTTCCATGGATTGGCAGTTTTGTAAGTGTTTACTTGCTTTTTTTGCATGGCCCATAACTTGCCCACATTTACATATGAAACCCATCACCGAAGTTGGCATCGCATATGGTATTTCCTTGTCATTATCATGAAAGATATAACTGCATAATCCAGACATCATGTCGATTGCTTTTTCTTTAGATAGTTTTCTAATTTCCACTAGATTGGGTTTGTTGTATTTTGATAGAGGATCATTTTTTTTCTTTGAACCGATTGGCTTCCCTTTATTCTTTGTCTCATGATTATCTGACATCCTTTTAACAATATGGTGATCGTCCGGTGGGGTTGTCTCATTTGTCGTCACATCTATTTCTGTTGTTGTTGCTGTTGCGTCATTACCAGAAATTGTTGTCGTCTCTGTCCCTGCAACCGTTTTGTAAATCACCGTGTCCTGTCCAATATTTTCTAAATTTGTTTCCTTAACAATGCCGACATTCACATTGGCATTACCATTGTCATCGATTGCTGTTTCTACCATGACAGAAATTGTTTTTGACTCCATTTTCCCTTCAAGTGTCTTCTCCGTACCCACAGTTATATTGGCATTGTCATTACTTTCTTTACCCTCTAAATCCATGGGAGTTAGTGTCGTCAAAGCAGGATTGTTGGTGTTCGATAAATTGCTGTTCATGATGGGATTTTTCCTGTCGGGTGCTGTATCGGTTGCTACGTTGGCGGGTGATAAATTGCTGTTCATGATAGGGTTGTTCCTGTCGGGTGCTGTATCGATTGCTGCTTCTAGCATGACAGAAATTGTTTTTGACTCTGTTTTTCCTTCTAGTGTCTTCTCTGTACCCACAGTTGTATTGGCATTGTCATTGATTTCCTGATCATCCAAATCCATGGGAGGTATATTGCTTTTCATGATGGTTTGATCCTGTCGGGTACTGTGAAGTTATGTGCTTGTTTTCGTCTTTTCCTCTTTGTAGATCAGTATTCTTATGTTTTGTGTCTCCCAACAGCTGAAAAACCCACGAGATTTGAGCACAGTGCAAATTATTTCAATCCCTGACTAAAAAGTAACTCAGTCATCAGTTCAAAAATTGAACAGATTTGAAGCCAATGCAAATCTTTCCAATCCCCGACCAAAATATAACTCAATCCTCAACCCTAAAACATAACAGATTTGAACACAGTGCAAATCCTGTCAATCCCCGACTAAAATATACTCAGTCATCAATCCAAAAACCGACCAGATTTGAACACAGTGCAGATCTTTCCAGTCCCTAACCAAAATAAAACTCAGTCATCAACCCTAAAACCCACCAGATTTGAACATAGTGCAAATCCTGCCAGTCTCCGACCAAGATATAACTCAGTCATGAACCCAAAAACCCACCAGATTTGAACACAGTGCAAATCTTTCCAGTCCCTAACCAAAATATAATTCAGTCATCAACCCAAAAACCCACCATATTTGAACACAGTGCAAATCCTGGCAGTACCCGACCAACATAGAACTCAGTTATCAAACCAAAAACCCACCTGATTTGAACACAGTGCAAATCTTTCCAGTCCCTAACCAAAATATAATTCAATCATCAACCCAAAAACCCACATGATTTGAACACAGTGCAAATCTTGCCAGTCCCTAACCAAAATATAATTCAGTCATGAACCCAAAAACCCACCAGATTTGAACACAGTGCAAATCTTTCCAGTCCCTAACCAAAACATAATTCAGTCATGAACCAAAAAACCCACCAGATTTGAACACAGTGCAAATCTTTCCAGTCCCTAACCAAAATATAATTCAGTCATCAACCATACGTTCGAAAAAGAATCTCGTACGTACCGGTACCGGTACGACGTTTGAAAAAGAATCGTACGAAGATTCTTTTTTTTTCCGTACGTACTGTACGAATTATCTACGTAGTACTACAAAATCATGTAGAATTCTACATGATGTACTAGAAACTTCACCGGAATCGGACGCGAAAAAAAAAAAAAAAAAACTTTCTCCCACACAAACAGTAATAATCTTTTCTTACCTTGCGCCAGACAAAAAAATCACTTTTTTTATCTCTTGACAAAAATAACAATCCTTTCACAATCAGCCTTCTGACATCCAACTTATTTGAGTAGAGTTGCTATTTGGCACTCCGTCGGTGAACGTGGGATTCCACCTTATACTTCTTTATCAGTATTCGGCAGGTTATCCGTGCTCTTATATTTTAGTCTGAAATAACAGCCTTGTACTGAAAAAAGAATTAGCTCGCATTGGACAAGAGGTGGTTTGCTGGATAGATAGTAGTGTTCTTGGACTTGATCACCCAAACATATACGTCTTGAGAGCAATAAATCTGCATCCATTGCTTCTATATCAACAGGCACGAGGTACTGTTTTTCGTGACAGAGGAAAAAGAAGGCTGCAAATCAACAGCAGCAGCAACAACAACAACAACCATTTCATCGGGACGATTGTCGGAACGCCGGAACAAGCAAAGGTAAGAATGAGAGAGATGGGCATCGGCAACGTCAATGGCAATTGATTGGTCTTCCACTCCACTGGCATTACTGATAATGTATTTCCTCTCTGTTTTTCTTCTTACTTTCATAGGACCGGACGATCGAAAGCAACAAATCGAAACAAACGGATCGGATCGGAATCAACGGATCGGAATCAACGGATCGGAATCAACGGATCGGAATCCTTGAGGTGCAGGGAACAACGATTCTTGTCAGAACGGTACGAATGAGAGAGATAGACAATGATTATACTGCCTCCGGCATTGCTGATAATTTCCTCCCTTTTTTTTCTTTTCATTTTCAAAGGACCAGATTGTAACAAAGATCGGAACGGAACAACGGATAGGTGCGAAGCAACCGGGAACGATCGGCGCGTGCAGTCTTGGTTTGTGGCATCGAATCGATCGGCATGTAGATTATATTATTCTGTTGTTATTATTTACTCTATGTAGAACATCAATAGATACTCACCCATTTTGTTCAATTATCATATCATATATTTCAATAGGCTCGTTGGAGCGGCAACGAATCAGCGAAACGCTCCTCATCCTCCTCCACCCTCAAGCGGCAACGAATCAGTGAAAACGCTCCTCCACCGGCAAGCGGCAACGAATCAGCGAAAACGCTCCTCCTCCTCCACCGGCAAGCGGCAACGAATCAGCGGAAACGCTCCTCCTCCTCCACCGGCAAGCGGCAACGAATCAGCGAAAACGCTCCTCCTCCTCCACCGGCAAGCGGCAACGAATCAGCGGAAACGCTCCTCATCCTACACCGGCAACGAATCAGCGAAAACGCTCCTCCTCCTCCTCCACCGGCAAGCGGCAACGAATCAGCGGAAACGCTCCTCCTCCTCCACCGGCAAGCGGCAACGAATCAGCGGAAACGCTCCTCCTCCTCCACCGGCAACGAATCAGCGAAAACGCTCCTCCTCCTCCACCGGCAAGCGGCAACGAATCAGCGGAAACGCTACTCCTCCTCCACCGGCAAGCGGCAACGAATCAGCGAAAACGCTCCTCATACACCGGCAAGCGGCAACGAATCAGCGAAAACGCTCCTCATACACCGGCAAGCGGCAACGAATCAGCGAAAACGCTCCTCCACCGGCAAGCGGCAACGAGTCAGCGAAAACGCTCCTCCTCCTCCACCGGCAAGCGGCAACGAATCAGCGAAAACGCTTCTTGAATCGTCGAAACGCTCCTACTCCACCGGCAAGCGGCAACGAATCAGCGAAAACGCTTCTTGAATCGTCGAAACGCTCCTCCTCCACCGAAGCGGCAACGAATTACCAAAACGCTCCTCCTCCACCGGCAAGCGGCAACGAATCAGCGAAAACGCTCCTCCTCCTCCATCGGCAAGCGGCAACGAATCAGCGAAAACGCTTCTCGAATCGTCGAAACGCTCCTCCTCCACCGAAGCGGCAACGAATCTCCAAAACGCTCCTCCTCCACCGACAAGCAGCACGAACTAGCAAAAACGCTCCTCCACCGGCAAGCGGCAACGAATCAGCCAAAACGCTCCTCCTCCTCCACCGGCAAGCGGCAACGAATCAGCGAAAACTCTCCTCCTCCTACACCGGCAAGCGGCAACGAATCAGCGAAAACGCTCCTCCTCCTCCACCGGCAAGCGGCACTCAATAGGCAAATCGATTCGTCACCATCCGGAACACCAATCGATCGGCACAACAATGGGATTCAGATCAACAACAAAGCAATTGCCAGCAAAAGCAATGAAGCAAAAATCAAAGAGGAAATTTGGGAAGACAATTAGAAAGAAACTGACTTCAAATTTTCTCAAAAATGCAGCACCGTCATCATCAACAATCCACCAGACTTACAAACACTTGTCGGAGATAAAACCTAACAAGACAGCAAAAGGGGACAGGAATCGGGAAACAAAAGCAGTTTTCAAACATGTCGAGGAAATAGCATTGAAATCAGTTAACAAAAATGGGTTTAAAGGAAAATTCCTGGATACGAATTGGGGCCGGACGACAGTTGGAGAGAAGAAATATTCTTTGGCACAGGCTGTGTCTATTGACAGTTTCAAGACATTGGATAGTACCAACGAGAAGTTTGTTCTAGCATTTGCAGAATCAGAACCATCATTGAGACTCTTTGCAAAAGCTTCCAGACAATTCGCAAAACAACGCTTGGGTACTCCCAAAAATATAGAAATCACAAGAACATTTGCTGGTCAGATTGTTGAATCTAAACCAAAAATAGGTCGAGGAACCAAATGTGACAGTGTAAATAGTGGATATGCTATTGTTGGGATGAGACCAAATCGATTGAAATCAGGAAATGGTGTGTACGTTTTCAAAAACAATGTGGACTCGACAACAAAATACAACCTTGAACAGAAAGCCCTACACATTGTGAAGGAAATGCAGCTTAGTTTAACTCCAATGTCCAAATTTGTCAACCTTGAAACGACTGTGATGAATGAGGTTGTTAATCGTACAACGTTAAATGCAATTGGCCATCACGCAACGGCCTTTGCTATTGGAAAGGATTATCACTCAAAATGCCATACAGATGCCGACATGTTCTATACAAGGCTGACAGTTATTGCTCCAAAACATGTAAGTGATGAAGAGGTGATTTATTACTTTGTCTTCCCCAGGTATGGAGTGAAAGTGCCATTGAGGTCAGACGATACTCTATTGTTCAATCCATTAGTATTACATTGCTGTTCGAATCCAAAATACGAAGGCTGTTATATTATGAGCGCATATGTATCTCGCAAAACTGTACTTAGAGCTAACCCTCTATAGTAATATTAAACAATAATTTAAAGTTAGTCGTTACATTCACCCTTGCTACTCAATCGGAACTGCTGTCAGAACTATCGCTGTCTGAACTGGATACATAATATCTAACTCTATTTTGTTTGGGGATTGGCAGGATTTGCACTGTGCTCAAATCTGGTGGGTTTTTGGGTTGATTGATGACTGAGTTATTGCAAAATAATATGGGTATAAAATATTAATTAATTTTATTACATTTCATTCGTAAACTAACATCATACATTGGAACCTCTTGAATTCCCAACGACCTGTGTAATTTTCCACAGAACTTCACTCTAACTGATTGTTCTTCAGCACACAGGGACTGCACAATAGCAATTCTATGGCTCCTCTTTTTAGGCCTAACATTGGTACTGCAATCTTTGTTGGAACACCATTGATAACTAGAACCCATTGTTGAACTCTTCATTTCTGATAGTTTTTGAAAGGACAAGCTCACATTAACTTTGTCCCCAACTTCAATGTTTTTGTTGCGCCCTTTTTTTTCTAAACTCATCTTCATTGAAATTGCACCTTGAACCCGCCTATTGCCAAAACCAACAGCCGAAACAACAGAAGCTTCATGCTGGCTAGAGAAACAATTCTCAGATGTAGCCAAAACTGTACATGACGCATGAGGCATAGAAAAAGCTTCCCAAGTTATTAGCACTGTACCCTTTAACTCAATTGACAGACCAAAAAAAGGAAAAAGAAACCATGTTGTTGGCAAGGGTTGTTTAGGATTGCTTGAAAGGAACAAAGCAAATGAACGTGTAGTGTCTTGCTTATCAGTGTGAATAGCATTGGTCAAATTCGTAGCACAAGCAAATGTTGGCAAATATGATTTGTTTTGGAAACAAAGAGTATTTTCTTTCCTTTTTAAGTGCTTCATCACAGGCTGAAGCAATTCATTGCACATACTTTGTTCCAACACATCATGGAAAGGAACAATGAAATTCCTCACAGTGCTTTGAACGCTGGCCAAATCTTCATGTTTAGCCTCATAATAAGTTGTTGAAGCTGAGACACAATCAAATCTTGAACCAAAAGCTACCATTTTTCCTGTCTCACCCAATTTCGTTCTAACTTCTGTATGTGAATTGAGAATTTTTGATAGGTTGTTCTTAATGTCATCTGACAGATTAGTCTTTAGATAGTCAACATAGATTTTTCCGTTAGCAAAGTTGTACTCTTGTTTTTGTACTGGTGTTGAGATAACATGAGAGTATTTTGCCATCCTATTCAATCGTTCCTTTTTTGTCGGACGTCTGACAACATAAGTCCATCCATTGTTGGTGTTTGGTGTTGGCATTTGATGTGTAGAGTACACCAGTCCTGAAACATAATGATTTCCTTTTGCAGCACTTGGTTTGGCTGTGTTCAACATTTCAAATGACTTCTCCTTGCTTATTGTTTCATTCATGTACAACAAAGGAACAACAATCTCTTCCAGACCCAACACTTTCTTGATTTCCAACTTTTTTGCTTTCTCACTCATGATGATGAAGACACCGGTTGAATGCTGGTTGGTTGAAACGTTGGTTGCCAATATGAGATTTCAACAAACAAACAAAAATTAGAGACACTGAAAACAGTTAATCATTGTTTTTCACCATTCAGATTCCAAAGAGTTGGCTTGAGGAAAACAATGCTTGAGTGTAAGCTCATATTATTCCAATGACATCAAGAATACATAATTGCTGACAGAGGATGTGTCTTACCCACAAGACTATAGTCAAGTGTGCACACCATGTATTATTCAGCAAACTGTAATTAATGCCACTTGTAATGCAACAAGCTTAAAATTCAAGATTGAATTCATCATTGCAAGACAACAGTACCATTTCAGATTATACTTATGGAGAAAGCCTCAGCACCTTAAAGTACACCACTGTGAAACAATCTGCAAAGCAGATTTTCGCACGCACAATGTACAAGTGGGCTTTGTCTCCAAAAAGCGACATTCTATCCTCCCCTTGAAGGTGAAGGATGGAAATGACATCTTACTATGGCTGTTCATTTGTCTGCAAATTTGCATACTCCAAGAACACTACTACTTCCATGCTACAACACAATGCACTTCACACAATTCAAAAACTGTACCTGGTATCAGAATCCGTATCGTCCCTGCTATCCTCACTGCTGCCGTCACACCAACTATCGCTTGAGCTGCTGCTGCTGTTGCTAATACTCGAATCCTCGTTTTAGTCCCTTCACCGGATGCTCAGAAAAACTTGCAACAGTCGGTCAGATAGATCGATCCTATTGCGATGGCTTGTTTCCCTCGACCGAAGTTCGATAGTATTTCCAATCCAACTCCTTGTTAATGGTAGGATTTGTACAAAGCAACGTCGGAAAAGAAAAACTTGCGACAGTCGGTCAATGGACTCGCGCTGCAAGAAGTCTCTGTTTTTATTGCTTGTTACGATTGCTCGCTTGACCGAAGTTCGGTAGAATTTCCAATCCAACTTCTTGTTAATGGTAGGATTTGTACACAGTGACGTCAGAAAAGAAAAACTTGCGACAGTCGGTCAGATAGATCGATCCTATTGCGATGGCTTGTTTCCCTCGACCGAAGTTCGATAGAATTTCCAATCCAACTTCTTGTTAATGGTAGGATTTGTACACAGCAACGTCGGAAAAGAAAAACTAGCGACAGTCGGTCAATGGACTCGTCGCGCTGGAAGAGATCTCTGTTTCGATTGCTCGTTCCGATTGCTCGCTTGACCGAAGTTCGATAGAATTTCCAATCCAACTTCTTGTTAATGGTAGGATTTGTACACAGCAACGTCGGAAAAGAAAAACTAGCGACAGTCGGTCAATGGACTCGTCGCGCTGGAAGAGATCTCTGTTTCGATTGCTCGTTCCGATTGCTCGCTTGACCGAAGTTCGATAGAATTTCCAATCCAACTTCTTGTTAATGGTAGGATTTGTACACAGCGACGTCGGAAAAGAAAAACTAGCGACAGTCGGTCAATGGACTCGTCGCGCTGGAAGAGATCTCTGTTTTGATTGCTCGTTCCGATTGCTCGCTTGACCAAAGTTCGATAGAATTTCCAATCCAACTTCTTGTAATGGTAGGATTTGTACACAGCGACGTCGGAAAAGAAAAACTTGCGACAGTCGGTCAATGGACTTGCGCTGCAAGAATTGCGCTGCAAGAGATCTCTGTTTCGATTGCTCGTTCCGATTGCTCACTTGACCGAAGTTCGATAGTATTTCCAATCCAACTTCTCGTTAATGGTAGGATTTGTACACAGTGACGTCAGAAAAGAAAAACTTGCGACAGTCGGTCAATGGACTTGCGCTGCAAGAATTGCGCTGCGAGAAGTCTCTGTTGCTATTGCTTGATTAATAAAAAATCCCTTGACGGAAGTTCGATAGTAGTTCCAATCCAACTTGTTGTTTATGGTAGGATTTGTAAAGAGCGCCGGCGGAAAAGAAAAACTTGCGACAGTCGGTCAGATAGATCGATCTATTGCGATGGCTTGTTTCCCTAGACCGAAGTTCGATAGTATTTCCAATCCAACTTCTTGTTAATGGTAGGATTTGTACACAGCAACGTAGGAAAAGAAAAACTTGTGACAGTCGGTCAATGGACTCGCGCTGCAAGAGATCCTGTTTCGATTGCTAGTTCCGATTGCTCACTTGACCAAGTTCGATAGTATTTCCAATCCAACTTCTTGTTAATGGTAGGATTTGTACACAGTGACGTCGGAAAAGAAAAACTTGAGACAGCCGGTCAATGGACTCGCGCTGCAAGAAGTCTCTGTTTCGATAGTATTTCCAATCCAACTTCTTGTTAATGGTAGGATTTGTACACAGCGACGTCGGAAAAGAAAAACTTGCGACAGTTGGTCAATGGACTCGCGCTGCAAGAGATCCTGTTTTGATTGCTCGTTCCGTTCGGATTGCTCGCTTAACCGAAGTTCGATAGAATTTCCAATCCAACTTCTTGTTAATGGTAGGATTTGTACACAGCGACGTCGGAAAAGAAAAACTTGCAACAGTCGGTCAATGGACTCGCGCTGCAAGAGATCCTGTTTCAATTGCTCGTTGCGATTGCTCGCTTGACCGAGGTTCGATAGTATTTCCAATCGGACTTGTGGTGGATAGTAGGATTTGTACACAGCGTCGTCGGAACTGAAAAACTTGTGATAGTCGGTCCGCTTGCTTGCTTCTGCCTTTGAAGTACCGTAGCTCAACCAGAAGCTTGATATTATTTCCAATCCAACTTGTAGAGAATAGTAAGATTTGTACACAGCGCCGCCGGAACTGAAATGCTTGTGACAGTCAGTCCGATCGATCCGTTTTTTGGTTGCTCTTTGTTTCGCTCTCGACCGAAGTTCAGTAGTATTTCCAATCCAACTTGTGCAGAATGGTATGATTTGTACACAGCGCCGTCAGAACTGAAATGCTTGTGACAGTCGGTCCAATCCACTTGCTTGTTTCTACCTTTAAAACTAGCTCGACCGGAAGTTCGATAGTATTTCCAATCGGGCTTTTGCTGAGTAGTACAGAATGTACAGAAACGAGCCGGAAAAGAAATACTTGTGACAGGTTGGTGAGAAATATAATCGGACTTTTTACAATTGGTACAATTTGTACATGAATGAGTCGGACATGATGTACTTACAGCCATCTACTCTGATGTGCGTCGTCAACAGATTGTTCGACGGCAGTTTCCGTATGCCCGATTACACTTCCTACTGAGTTCTGGTAGGTGTTGTGGATGTATTCTGACCGGTCGACGTTTTTGTCCTTCAAAGTTTTTGTTGTTTCTTGCTCGTGTCGGCCGACGGCAATTTCCGTATGCTCGATTGCACTTCCTACTAACAGATTGATCGACGGCAATTTCCGTATGCCCAATTACACTTCCTACTCAGTTCTGGTAGGTGTTGTGGATGTATTCTGACCGGTCGACGTTTTCGTCCTTCAAAGATTAAGTCGGCAATTTCCGTATGCCCGATTACACTTCCTACTGAGTTCTGGTAGGTGTTGTGGATGTTTTCTGACCGATCAACGTTTTTGTCCTTCGCTTGAATCGGCCGACAGCAAATTCTGTATGCCCGATTACACTTCCTACTCAGTTCTGGTAGGTGTTGTGGATGTATTCTGACCGGTCGACGTCGTCATCCGTTTCTTTGGTCTTCTTTATTTATTTGCCGTCGTTGCCGTTGAGAAATACAATCTGACTTTTTTGAATTGGTACAATTTCTACATGAATGAGCTGGACTTGATGTACTCACGGTCACAGCCATCTACTCTGATACAATTGTGGTCAGTGTTGAACTGTGAATACGATAGCTCGTAATTACCAGTAGCTCGTACACTTCTTGCTTGTTCTTTCGAATTTGCAATAGAACTCGTGCAAATGACGTCACTTGAATAGTAGTATAGATTGATTGGTAGGATAGGTATGCAAGTGGTAGATTGTTTGTAGTTCTGGTAGCTCGTAATTACCAGTAGCTCGTACACTTGCTTGTTCCAATTTAAAAAAGAGCTTGCACAAATGACGTCACTTGAATAGTAATATAAATTGATTGGTATGATTGGTATGAACGTAGATAGCTTGCTTGTAGATCTGGTAGCTCCTAATTACCGTTAGCTCGTACAGCTTGCTTGCTCCAATTTAAAATAGAACTCGCGCGAATCACTCACTTGATTGGTAGTAAAGATCAATTGGTATGATCAATATGAAGGTAGGTAGCTTGCTTGTATCTCTGGTAGCTCGTAATTACCTGTAGCTTGTACAGCTTGCTTGCTCCAATTTAAAATAAAACTCGCGCGAATGACTTACTTGATTGGTAGTATAGATCAATTGGTATGATCAATATGAAGGTAGGTAGCTTGCTTGTAGATCTGGTAGCTCGTAATTACCTGTAGCTCGTACAGCTTGCTTGTTCCAATTTAAAAAAGAGCTTGCGCGAATGACGTCACTTGAATAGTAATATATCAATTGGTATGATGGGTAAGAACATAGACAGCTTGCTTGTAGATCTGGTAGCTCGTAATTACCACTAGCTCCTACAGCTTGATTGTTCAAATCTAACCCCAACCCTATGAATGTAGATACCTTGCTGATAGCTTACACGTAAATTTGGTTGGTTGGCTAATTGTAGAATTGGTACTGGTAAGAATTGGTACAGATCAGAACACCTTTGGTAATTATGATCTTACTTGATGCACACTACTAGTAGAAATTGTACGCGTTATCGTACGAGTACTTCCTACCATAACTTTAGTGACACATACTTACAATACATACAATAACTACGTATTCAACAACTCCACAGGGCCCCTGCAAAGCACTAATTTGTACATGAATGAGTCGGACTACATTCGAATTTTTCCTCAGTACGAGTAAGTACCGGTACTCGAAAAAGAAAAAGAAAAAGAAAAACAACACGACCGAGGTGCGAAATTCGATCGAAAAAGCCGGCGAACCGAGGTGCGAGTGAAAAGAATTCACCGTGTAAAGGCGTATTCATACGTCTTTTGCAGGCATATGGTACGAAAAGTCATAAAGAAGGAAATAACCTTATTAGTAAGGTTATTAACCTGATGAGTGAATAATCGTCGGTGCTTTTATGTGGATTCCCTCTTAGCGGGAATTTTTCCCAACAGCTCACTCTTCGAAGAATTAACAACTCTAAAACACTATCATGCCCTAAAATCTATGTACAACCTAGTACTAATTCTACGTAATAAGGTATAAGCAGTGTGATATTCCAATGAGAATATCACGGTGAATTATACGGTAAAAAGACCGATCGAAGATGGTTTTGCGTGTGTTTTGTGTCTTATTTACGTGTGCTTTGTATGCTAAGAATTACGCGGTAATATGCCGTAAATCGACACGACGATACGATGATTAATTAACCTGTCGGCATCGACAAGGCCGAATGAACTGTAATGAATGATTACGATTATTATTGCTCACTAAATCGATCGACCGTAAGGAAGATCGCATTTTGTTTTATTACTGTTACGACACACTTTTTCTAGTTTATCAGACCCACAGCATCTACGGGCTGTGGCCAGCATCCTACAATGCTGAGGACCGAATAGTGTTTCCATCGAAATGCAGTTGAGCTCGAAGACTAATCCGGAATAGCCTGATCAGCTACCGGCATCAACCCTCAAGGATGTAAAAGAGGCAGTTGCCTGTGGAGCCCTGGAATAGACCAACACCAGGGCGGTCTCCCTGAAAGAAGAGACCAAAGAACCGGACCAAGGTGGTGGCTCCACCGGGTTTCGGGATCCAGCAAAACAAGCAAGGGAAAAGAAGCTGGACGGCTCAGTCGAAAGGGCCGCCCAGGTTGGCATCAGTTGAAAGGAATCAATATCCAATCCAAGAACACTGATCTTTCACTGAAAACAAGAACGATGTGAGCCAGAAGATTGAGCCTGGAGTATTCCGTGGTGGAACAGATTGCAAAGAACATCTGCTTGCAATAAGGAGCAGATTGCAAAGAGCATCTGCTTGCAATAAGGAGCAGATTGCAAAGAGCATCTGCCCGCGAGAACGAAAATCAAAAGATATGAGAACACCAAATCGCGAAAGATCGAAAGATCCAATACGAAAAAGAGAACACCAAATTCTCAGGAAACAATCTTTGAAATTCACCACAGAAATACAGAATGAGCAAAATCCCGAGAAAGGATAGGAAAGCTCACAATCTTGATTTGCAACAAAAGCAAAAGCTCACACAAATACAGACAAACGGAACCAACTCGATCCGAACAAAAGTATACAAACCGGAACGAAAATTTGATCCGGATAAATACAAAACAGATAAGCAAACCAACCGACAGTCAAAAATAATACCCATCTCTCACATCCAATCCTCGATTTGATTACACTCTTCCACCCAATACCAACTTCCATCGGATACCACACTACGAATCGCCCATCCATACTCCATCACAAAATATAATTTGAAACTTCATTTGAAATATCGCACTCCACCATGGTACGAACCAGAGCACACAAAAATAGTGATATAGAAGAAACAAAAATGGAGGTGGATCAAGATCTGAATGGTCCTGATGGAGACGAGGACGAGGATTCCGAAAAGTATCCAGATAGTGAAGAGGAGTTCGATGCAAGGATCATGAGAGTAATGGAAAAAGCCATGACTGATCCAGAAACAAACTCAACTTGGAAAAGAGTCATCGACAAGGAAGTAAAGAGAAGGATCAGAAGGATACAGGATGCGGTGGAACAACACAGAAATCCAAATGACGTCAATCAGGGCGATAGTGATAGTGATAACAGCAATGAAGGTGAAAACCAACTAGACGTTGACCTAAGGGCTGAACGGCACGGAAGAAGGTCATCCCAACCAAAAATAAAAATCAGGGGATTCAACAGCGGAAGATTTCTGAATCCAGAACAGCTTGCCTTTAGAAGCAGTTTGATGGATTTTGGTATCAACTATGAATCAGCTGAAGAAATTATGAGGGGAGGGATGTCTAATATTCGCGAAATTACAGACCTCAACAAGGAAAGCATCAAATCATTCATGCATGGATTGAAATCTATCAGTCCGGAATGCCCTAACCCAAAAAGTATCCACTATGGTAACAGGCTATCATCGAGGCTTCTCACATGGGCAAGTTGGGCTCGATACCAACCACTGATTGGAGTTGAGCCAAGGGCTATCGACTGGAACGCAAACCCAAACAACCTGGAACTGCAGCAATTCAGAATCAAGATGATGGAATCAAGTGTGAAATCGCAGGAAAAAGCAACCCCACCCGAGCTGAAGGATCTCACAAAATTCAGGGAATGGGAGGAAGGCTTCGGACAAAACCTGAGATACAGATTCAACTCTGAGGGATTTCCAATCTTGTATGTCATAAGACCCCAAGAAAAGGAAGAGGTTACTGATGAAGCCAGGGCTGGAACAGTCGGGCAAAGTACAACAGATACTTATCCAACTTGGAGTGATTACAATGAAAGATGTGGCGTCCTGTCAGGTCCCCAGTATGATGAGGACAACAATGTCGTCTGGAGGTTGCTATGTGATGCAACAAGAAAGGGTCCTGGTTGGGAATATGTGGCACATTTCCAAAACACCGCGCTGAACTCAGGAAATGCAAGAAATGCTTTCATTTCATTGATGCAACATGCTTATACTGATACCAATATCACTATGGTCCTGAATAAGACATATCAGGAAATGAAAGATTCACACTACACTGGAGATTCTAAGAATTATGACTGGAACAAGCACAAGCGAAATTGGACCGCCTTTCATGGAACAATTCTGAGCTTTGAAAAGAATCATAATGAAAGGAGATTTGTTTGGGATTTTATCAATTCAATCAGTGATGAGCGACTTGATGCTGCAAAAGCAGATGCAATTGATGAGAGCAAAGACTATCGTGACGACTTCAATGAATGTTTGATTCTATTCACCAATCGTCTTGGATTGAAAAAGCTTGCAACCGGGAAGCATAAAAGAGGTTCCAGAAGTTTGTATTCTATGGGCACTTCAAGCAACAAAAAGCAAAAGACAACTGGAACTTTTACAGGAAAAGTTGAGTGCAAGCCTTATCCAACAAGTGTTTATAAAACAATGTCAAAAGAACAGCGCCAGGAGCTTTGCCAAATGAGACAGGCTAAGAAGAAAAGGAATCTCAAGGCTGCTGAGACCAAAAAGAAAGAAACTGAAAATGAAGGCGCGGGTGACAGTTTTGGCTCAAAATCTAAGAAATGACATAATAACCGGACACTATCACTAGAACACAAATTGTTAACAATGGTGAGCCGGTCATTATACAAGATGAATGTTCCTGTAGATTTTGATGATGGGGAAAATGAAGAAGGATATTGTGAGTTAGACTCACATGCAGATACTACCGCAGCAGGAAGCAATATGGTATTGCTGAATCCTGATCAAATCACAACACACGTTGATGTTGCACCTTTTTCTGAAGAATACAAGCCCATCAAGAAAATCCCGATTGGAAGCTGTGCTACTGCATGGACGAATCCAACGTCAGGCCAAGTATATATCATAGTGTTCCATCAAGCACTGTACTTTGGGGACAAATTGAAAAACAGCTTGATATGCCCAAATCAAGTGCGGGATTGCAATTTCAACTCTGTTGAAGAGACACCTCGCCAATTTGATTCAAGATCCAAGCACGGAATTACAATTCAAACTCCACTGGAGGATGATGATCCGAAGGAAGTTTTTATTAAACTGAGTATGAGAAACGTGATCTCATATTTCCCCACAAGAAAGCCCACAAGAATGGAACTTGATGAATGCCAACATTTGATTGCAACAAATGATACCCCGTGGGATCCACATTCACTGAAGTTCAGAATGGCTGAGTTAGCAATCGACAATGGAGATCCAATTTCAGGGGACCAATTCAGCCTTCAAGCTATGTCGACCGAAGAGGACCAAGCAATGGACGAAAGTTCAGTTGTAACCGAACCTGCTAGTAATGTTACAGATAACCTCCCCAAGACCAGCTTAGGACAAGAACGGCATCCAAGTGTCATTCAGCAATGCAAACTGATGAGAGTCCATCAGGTATCCACAAGGAGAATGCTCACTGAATGCCAGATTGCAACAGATGGGAATATAGCTCATCGAATTTCTTCAGTAAGGAATTCTTCAGTAAGGAATATTTCAAGCGCGCGAAGGGTAGACCAATTTTTGTTTGATGATACAGAATTTGACTTTATGGAAGCTCCTGAAGCAGAATCAAAACAGGCCCCTAGCTTGCAAGAAATTGACAATACACTTGAAAGGAGATCTCTTGATAGAAGAAATCAATGGGGGCCATCAGTGATAACAATTGAAGGTCCGAACAAAGTTGACTGTGAACGCCTAGCCAAAACTTGGAACATTAGTTTTAAGAAAGCTGAGCAGACATTGAAAGTCACGACGCAGAAGGCACTCAGGAATTTGCAATCACCATTGATGAAGCGGCTGCCTACTCAGCGCTTCAGGAACAAGCGAGTTGCACAAGGAACCTGGTACACTGATACTTGGCATGCAAGAACGACCAGTATTATGAGGCAAGAAAAATGTGCACAGATCTTCACGAATGGAAATGGGTTTGAAGTATTTATACCAATACAGGACAAATCACAAGCCCGTCAAGGACTGAAGACATTCATTCATGAAATTGGAATTCCAGAGCATTTGATTTCTGATGGTGCACCAGAACAAGGATCTCCAAGAACCTACAAGACACACTGGAATTCAATTGTAAAGCGCAACCATATCCATCAGACATTCATCCAGCCACATTGCCCATTCCAAAATCGGGCAGAACAAGCAATTGGTCATCTTGGTAGTGCAATCACAACCAAGTCTGCAAAGAAGAAGTCACCGAGAAGATTATGGTCATTTTGTGGTGAACTATGTGCTAATATCAGGCAGCGAACAGTCTCGAACAACCCTTCTTCAATGGGGAGAACCCCATTCGAATTGGTCCATGGCTATAGACCGGATATTACATTATACACTTCATCAGAATGGTATGACTTTGTGTTTTATTATGAAAAAGGTGATTCTTCCACCCGAGGTGTTGAAAGGCTGGCGCGATGGTTGGGTCCCTGTGGCAATAAGGTAGGTGGGGGGGATTGTTTCTGGCTCCTGCCTGAATCAGCAATACCAATATCTACAAATTCAATAAGGCCTGTCAAAGAATTCGAATGGAGAGATAGGGATATCCTCAGAAGAATGGAAGCAATTGACAAATCAATTGAATCCAAGATTGGTGATGAAGTGAAGGATAGCGCATCATTCTTCCAGGAAAACTACCCGGAGCCCCAAATGGAGCTATTTGAGAATCAACCAGTAGAACCACCTGATTTGAAACTTGAAATGGCTGAACCAGAAGCATCAGTAGGAGATATTGATGAACCAGATGAATATCTGGGAAATGAAGTGATCATTGAAAGAGGTGATGAAAGACTCAGGTGTGTTGTCAAGGACAGGGTTCGCGACTTGCAAAACAGACCGATAGGAATCAGAAATGAGAATCCCATATTAGACACAAGGCTGTATAAATTGCAACTACCCGACGGTACCATGGAGGAATACACAGCAAATATTGTTGCAGAAAGTCTGTATAGTTCTGTTGATGATGACGGACGGATGTTTACTCTACTGGATGAGCTCATTGACCATGAAAAAGACAACACTGCTTTAAGTGACGAGGAAGCAACAACTATAGCAAAAAATGGCAGAAAAACCCATAAACCGACAACGAGGGGTTGGAGGATTTTAGCCAGTTGGAAAGATGGCACTGAATCATGGTGTAAGCTAAGTGATGTGAAAGAGTCATTTCCAGTGCAATTAGCTGAGTATGCTGTCAACAATAATCTTGAAAAATTACCAGCATTCAGATGGTGGGTGCACAAAATTTTGAGAAGGAAGGAACGAATCCTTAAGGCAGCCAAAACAGCCAAGTATTGGTTGAAAACCCACAAGTATGGCGTTGAGTTGCCACATTCAATCAAACAAGCGCTGGCTATTGATAAGAAAACAGGGACCGACCACTGGGAAAGAGCAATTCATAAGGAAATGACAAATAACATGGCAGCGTTTGAATTTTCTGATGATGATGTTATTCCAGTTGGCCATAAGCAGATAACAACCCACATGATCTTTGACATCAAGCTTGGATCCCTAACAAGGAAGGCTAGGTTGGTAGGGGACGGTCATAAAGTCCCTGCCGTGGCCAAAGAAAATACTTATTCATCGGTTCCCAGTCGAGACTCAGTAAGAATATTCTTTCTGCTGGCAGCGCTGAATGATTTGAAGGTTCTATCAGCTGATATTCAAAATGCATATTTGACAGCCCCGATTAAAGAGAAATACTTTCTAAAAGCGAGAGCTGAAGACGGTTTTCCACCTCATCTTGCAGGAAGACCTTGCAAGATTGTCCGCGCATTGTATGGACTGCCGGTTGCTGGTGCATCTTTCAGGTCATACCTCACCCAGCATTTGAGAGATCTTGGATATTCACCTTGCAAAGCAGATCCGGATGTGCACTTACAGATTGAAACCAGGAAAGATGGATCCAGGTACTGGGCAATTCTCATTGCCTATGTAGACGACATCTTGTGTTCTGGTGAAGATCCAAAGTTCCAGCTTGAAAATATTGAGCGCAAGTTCAAACTGAAGGATGATACTATTGAAGAGCCAACTCTGTATTTGGGAGCTGATATTGGAAAATTCTACTTTGAAGGTGATTCAAAGCCAAGATGGTCATTATCAAGCACTAAGTATACGGCGAAAGCTGTTGCAGCAGTCGAACAAGAGTTAGGAACTGAAAAATATGGCTACAAGTATCTACCAAAATCAGCATCCAGTCCACTGTCACATGATTATCGACCGGAAATTGATATATCAGAGGAATTGAATCCTGAATTGCAAAATTACTACCAAGGTTTAATTGGAGTCCTCAGGTGGATTTGTGAATTAGGAAGGCTTGACATAGTAATGCCAGTCTCGCTGATGTCAAGGTATTTGGCACAGGCAAGGATCGGGCATTTGAATCAATTGTTTCATATATTTGCATATTTGAAAAAATACAACAGGTCAAAATTGGTTTTTGATGATACTGTACCAAATGTTGACGAGAGTAAATTTCAAAAATGTGACTGGTCTGAATTTTATCCTGGTGCCGCTGAAGTCATACCAGCAGATATGCCTGAAGCCTTGGGAAAGCATGTAACAATGAGCTGTTTTGTTGACGCCGACCATGCCGGATGCAAGGCAACAAGACGATCTCATACTGGTGTTATTATCTTCATTAATAATGCACCGATCATTTGGTTTTCCAAAAGACAAACAACAGTTGAGACATCAACTTTTGGATCTGAAATCATTGCTTTGAAAATTGCAATCGAATTGGTTGAAGGTCTAAGGTACAAGTTGAGAATGATGGGTGTTCCAATTGATGGGAGCACGAATGTGTATTGTGATAATGATTCGGTTGTCACAAATGTTACACGACCTGAAAGCCCATGTAAGAAGAAGCACAACAGCATTGCATACCACAAAGCGCGTGAATCTATTGCAGCAGGAATTATCAGAGTTGCAAAGGAACCAGGTTCAACAAATATTGCTGATTTGTTTACAAAGCTAATGAGTGGCGCTGTTTTCAGAGAACATTGTTCTCGTTGCATGTGGTAAAGTAAAGAATCAATCGTTCGATGGAATGTTCGATCGATCGTTCGATTGAAGTAACAAGTTGATTTGTTCGATCATGGAATAAGCCGATCTGCAATGAGCATTTCGAAAATGGATAATTTGATCCATGAAATAATATATCAAACCGGCAAGGATCAGGGCAAAATGCCATGATACAAGCCAGAATGAAAGGCAAAACGCCGCCCCATTTCTTTTGATAGGGCCTCTGATGGTAGACTGGATACAGTTTGGTATTCAACACGACAACGACTCACGATGAATAGGTTAAGTCATAGAATCCAGCCGCTTAACGGTTGGAGGATTTACGACTGAAGGGGACTGAAAAG
This sequence comes from Pseudo-nitzschia multiseries, assembly GCA_037355745.1. NCBI lineage: Eukaryota > Bacillariophyta > Bacillariophyceae > Bacillariales > Bacillariaceae > Pseudo-nitzschia > Pseudo-nitzschia multiseries. The sequence continues at coordinate 879,721 of CM074782.1, read as the reverse complement.
AATTCACCGTGTAAAGGCGTATTCATACGTCTTTTGCGGGCATATCGTACGAAAAGTCATAAAGAAGGAAATAACCTTATTCGTAAGGTTATTAACCTGATGAGTGAATAATCGTCGGTGCTTTTATGTGGATTCCCTCTTAGCGGGAATTTTTCCCAACAGCTCACTCTTTGAAGAATTAACAACTCTAAAACACTATCATGCCCTAAAATCTATGTACAACCTAGTACTAATTCTACGTAATAAGGTATAAGCAGTGTGATATTCCAATGAGAATATCACGGTGAATTATACGGTAAAAAGACCGATCGAAGATGGTTTTGCGTGTGTTTTGTGTCTTATTTACGTGTGCTTTGTATGCTAAGAATTACGCGGTAATATGCCGTAAATCGACACGACGATACGATGATTAATTAACCTGTCGGCATCGACAAGGCCGAATGAACTGTAATGAATGATTACGATTATTATTGCTCACTAAATCGATCGACCGTAAGGAAGATCGCATTTTGTTTTATTACTGTTACGACACACTTTTTCTACGAGAAATGTCATCGTCATCTTTTCCAGATGAGAGAGTTGGTGATGCGAAATTCGATTGAAAAAGCCGACAAACCGAGGTGCGAGAAATATTGTACCGTACGGTACATACTCTCATACCGTAAGAATTGGTGGAGTTGTTAGTTGAACATTAAACACTAACCCTAAGAGTTGACAACGTAACCTTCTAGACGGAGTTTATGGGGGGGGGGGGTTGGGGGGGGGGAAATACGTAGAAATATTAAAAAAAACTGTTTTTAACAAGTAGACTTGGTACAAACGCTACGACTAAAAATCATTAAAAACAGGACCAAAATAATTATTTACAGAAATGAGATGCTTTGTCTAAAAGCAATAGTAATATTTAGTGGTGCACGTTCATTTTTATGGTAGCGAACTCTCATTTTTATGGTTGCACGTAACCATAAGATTTAACCTGAATAAAGAAAAAAAATCATGCGATTAAAATCTATCTTAGATCCAGTTGACTTTGCCAGACGAGAGAGTTGGTGAGAAATACAATCATTCTTTTAAGATTTGGTACAATTTGTACGGTACATGAATGAGTCGGACTTGATGTACCCGTACTTACAGCCATCTACTCTCATACAAATCGATTCGATCGTAAAAGCGAGATGCGAAAAAGATATTGGGTTCATGCCTGAAAAATATTATGGTCGAGGATTGGGAGGATTTGCACTGTCTTCAAATCTGTTGGGTTTTGGGGTTGATGACAGATTTATATTTTGGTTGGGGATTGGCAGGATTTGCACTGTGTTCAAATCTGGTGGGTTTTTGGGTTGATAATTGAATTATATATTGGTCGGGGACTGGCTGGATTTGCATTGTGTTTAAATCTGGTGGGTTTTTGGGTTGATGACTGAGTTATATTTTGGTTGGGGATTGGCAGGATTTGCACTGTGTTCAAATCTGGTGGGTTTTGGGGTTGATGACTGAGTTATATTTTGGTTAGGGACTGGAAATATTTGCACTGAGTTCAAATCTGGTGGGTTTTTGGGTTGATGACTGAGTTATATTTTGGTTAGGGACTGGAAAGATTTGCACTGAGTTCAAATCTGGTGGGTTTTTGGGTTGATGACTGAGTTATATTTTGGTGGGGGATTGGCAGGATTTGCACTGTGTTCAAATCTGGTGGGTTTTTGTGTTGATGACTGAGTTATATTTTGGTTGGGGATTGGCAGGATTTGCACTGTGTTAAAATCAGGTGGGTTTTTGGGTTGATGACTGAGTTATATTTTGGTTAGGGACTGGAAAGATTTACACTGAGTTCAAATCTGGTGGGTTTTGGGGTTGATGACTGAGTCAAATTTTGGTTGTGGATTGGCTAATAAGACCAAAGCTGTACGGCAACTTCGGTTAATTTGCTTACTTTTAGTTATTTTACTTTTCGTTGCTCTTTTTACGGTGTTGGAAAGAGTTATCAATAAGATTATGATCGAATTGTTTCAGGACCATATCGTTCTCCTTTTTACTAATTTGTGTTCCTTTCAAATGGGGGTACGTGGGCTCGGTCTTTCACGTACCTCTGTTCATCGCTTTAAGTATCTTTTTGATACTCACTAGCGCTTATGTATTATTTACTTATTGCACCCATCTTGTGATAAAAGCTGCAAGTGTTTTATGTAATAAATACGTAAAACGTTTTACGTGAAGCCGTTTTACGTAATACGTAAATCCAATTTACGTAATACGTATTACGCAACCGTGTCACGTAATACGTACAACGGTTGCGGCTTTATGTATTACGTACACGTAGAACGTATAACGTATTCACGCTTGGTTTAGTAATCCAATACACCCTTGGATGGTCTTGGGACTATTCGGTTCATATAGGTATATCGGCCGCACTTTCTTATGGTGGCTACCAGGGTGGTGCTTAGTAGGGTAATCAGCCAGATTATGTTTTCCTGGTTCCCAGAAAATATTGAATTGCCCTTGTTGTGCCCTGTCTTTTAACCAATAGAAACGCATGTCAATGGCTTTGGACCTCTTTTGTTTGATCGTGCCGTTTAATATGCCTTCTGCTGTATTACTGTCCGTTTTCAGTGGAGTGGCCGGTTGAGGATGGCCGAGCTCCATCAGGCATTGTCTGATGGGTAATGCTTCCCGGGCGTTGAGGAATAATGACGCGACTTCGGCTTCCGCCGCCGACGCCATCACGTTTTTTATGATTTTAGCTAACACTAGGACCGGTCCATTGAATGTAATGTCCTTCGTGTCCCCAAGGTAGTGGTACCCCCCGGCACGACTCTTTGCTCCTGGACACACCAGATAGGCCGCGTCGCTGTCAACACGAAGAATCATGTCGCTGGCTCGGTAAATGACGACGGCTTCCGGGTTGCACGCTGCGTAGTTGAGGAAATACCTAGTGGCGGCTAATGCGGTTTGGTTGTTTGAGGCCGACGCGATATCGTTGAGGGCATGCAGCATGGTGTTGTCGACCGCCCGCGCATAGAATAGAAATTTACCTGTAACTTGTTGTATGAATTTGATCTCTTCGTCTGTTAGTGAGGTAGTATCTTCCCGTTTTGCATATTGTATTTTTGCGCCGTACGCGGGCACGTCCGCTCGTGACGGCCCGGCATACGTACGTGTGGGGTGAACGTGTTCAAACTCTTTTAGAGCTTGTTCCACGTACCCATCCATGGACAACTGGACCTCGCGTTTGTCATAGTCCCAACGCAGGTGGACCCCCACGTACTGTTTGCCGGTCCAGTCAACCTTGAAGGTGTATTTGGCCCCGACCGCAGCCACTAGGTGATCCACGTCGGCCTGTCTGACGTATTTGATCCCAAAATCATCCACGACTAGGGTGAAACTTATGTCCCGCTCATCATGGAGGAATAGTCCCTCAGTATGGGGAGCCTTTCGGTATCCATAGGTTTGTAGGTGCGCTACTAGGTCATCATGTGCGATTTTCCCGCTCTGTTTGAGGCCGTACCACGCCTTTTTGATCCTGGCATATACGTAGTCACCCCGCTTGAGTCTCTCTAGACTGTAAGCGGTCCGTATTCGTGGGGGAATCATGTCCCACCGGAATTTCACGAATTCGGGCTCATCGAGTGATGAGCATAAGTACATGTTAGAGATGTCACCGGTACAGTATTTTGCCCCTGGGGTGGACACTACACTGTTCCAATGTGTTTTTATGGTTTCCATACTCGCTGTACGGGTGGAGACATCACCGTGGTACTCCAACTGATCGCCTCCTGCTGTGATCCGCGTCCTATAGGGATCAGCTTTTTCGGGGCGTATGGCTACTGTGTATCGGGGATAAGTGACCCTTTTGTGTATGGGCACTGCATGTCGGTCGATCCAATCCAGTACATCCATCCCTTCCACCTCGTTGGGCCTGAACCCTTGAAACAGTCGGCCGAATTCGTCTTCACCGGACTTGAGCCATAATTCTTGCACCTGTGCCTTGGGGTGTTTGATTAGGTCACGGTAGGCTGCCCACTTGTTCAAGTCATCGTCCCATATGGAACCCCCACATGCCAACTGGGGCATATGCGTTAAATGGTTGGTCTGTAGGGCCTGTTTTGGTGCGGGGAGCCGAACCGGGTCGCGTGGGTAAATTCCCATTAGTGCCTTGGGCTTAACCTTGGGTTTGGAGTAGTATTGGTCGGATTTATAGTATCGGGATACCTCACCGTGTGTGTAGTCGGCCGTGTCCCCGTCAGTGAATCTTACCCTGTAGTATTGGTTGGTTTGATCATAACTTATGACCTCTCCCTCGTACCACCCGGAGTTGAACTTCTTCCTAATGATGGTGCCCACAGCCCAGGGGTGTCCCCGGCGGGCGCTGCGCTGTTGTGTGGGTAGCACCCTTGGAGGTTCGCGCGCATTCGCTGGCGTATTGTTTGATTTTGTGTTGGGCCTGTTAGACACCCCCGTGGGTTTGTGTGTTTCCACCCTTGGAGGTTCGCGTGTTTCTATGGCTGCTTCTGGCCCATTGCGCTTATGTCGTGTACCCAGCCGTAGTAGTTTTTGTATACTCCGTAGGGCCTCATTCACTTGGGTCCCTTGGTCTATATACGGGATTGGTGGATGGGGCTTATCTGCGACTTCCTTCAGGTCTTGGAGAATCATGAGTAGGCGGTCGGTAGATGAGGTATGTGGCATATCGGTCTTGGGGAAAAAGGCCACTGTGTTGCTGATTCGGTTAGCGCGACTGGCCTCCCCGACACAGGTGTAATTTCTGTAGTGCTTAAGGGCCGGTCCGATGTAGTAACCCCTTGTGCCATGGTCTTGCCACGCACCTCGTTCTTGAGTCCTGTCGTGAATAATCACTCGACAGCCCATAGGGGCGAGTGGGTGCTTGTTGTAGTCGTAGACTCCGCGCCTGACCTCGTATGCTGATAGTTTCGGCTGGGTGCGCGATGCGCGTAGTAGATTGAGTGTTATGAGGGCCTGTGGGATCAGTAGGTCCCAATCATCTACCGGGAACTGATCATCCACCCCGTTCAATCCCGCAATAAAGTGGTTCTTGAAGGTCTGGATTGCCCTTTCCGCATGGTTGAGTCGATGGTCCCCAGGTGACGCTAGCTGGTAATCCAGGTTATTCTTTGTGATGTACGCTATGAGTTTCTTGGAGGTCTCGTTGTCCATACGTACTATTTTTGCGTTCACGTTGTCCTCTTTCATGCGTGCGTAACATGCCGTGAACCCTTGTAGGAGGTCTTCGCTCTTGCGTGACTGGATGGGCTCCACGTCGATGTAGTTGGAGCCGTAGTCGTACATGAGGAATACGTACTGGTGTCCACGATGAGACGTGACTGGGTATCTCCCCGGCAGGTCCCACGCGATGAGTTCCTTTGGTTCTTCTTTGGTGCGCGGCCCTGCGTGGTTGGTTGGTTGCATCTCATTTGCTGATACTATGTCTACGCTGACGTTGTGTATCTTCTTTCGGTCGCATCGGGCCGGCTCTATATCTGTGGTTGGTTTGTTCTTTGGTTTCTTGCGCGTGCTTTGGATGCCTTGGCGGACCATTTGTAGGTGTCCCATAGTCGTTTCTTCGGTGAGTGGGAGGTATCGGTTGACTCGTTGTGCCGTGAGTCCTGGCCACGTGGCAAATGATCCGCGCTCGATAGCTCGGATCCATGTCTCTTTGGTGGGATACCCTGCAGCCGCATGGTAGAATCGGATCAGCTTGGGGATGGCTTGAATCTGGTATGCCCCTGCCCCCGTGTGTATTGGGAAATCGGTTTCGTTATAGTTTTGGACGGCGCTGGTTACGCCGATTGTAGGTTCATTTTCGTTATTGTTTTGGTCAGCGTTGGTTACGCCGGTCGTAGTTTTGTGTCCGTTTTGCGGGGGGGGGGTCTGTCACCCTTGGAGATTTAGCTGTCCCTGTAGGTGGGTCGGGCTGATGGAGGGGAACCATGTATAGGTTTCTTAGGGGGTCCCGGTGACCAGTAAGAACGACGCGTTGGTTGGGACCGAGCACAGTCACGTTGTCTTTAGAGAACTCTACTTGGCATCCGGAACCGCAGAGTTTGGGCACTGATACCAATGGAAGGTCGACTTCAGCAAATTTGTGGCATCCGCGGGCTGACGGGGGAAGTCGGGGTAGGTCTAATTGGTCTGTCGCCATTGATAACATCTTGGTCCCATTCGCACATCCCACGGTCAGTGCCCCCGGTGTGTCTTGGTGTGCTCCACCCTGGTACGTCGTAGGGACGAAGTGGTCTGTTGCCGCGGAATCTAGTGCCCCATACCCTGGTGAGGACCTGGTGTGGAACGCGACATCACGCGTGAAGGTCACAGTGCGTGGTGGCCGCGGCAGTGTTTCGCTCGAGGGATCACGTAGGATACTAAGTAATTGTGAATCATGATTACTAGGTCGTTTATGTATGCTACTTTTGTGTTCCCTCCCACACCGTCAAGAGTGTAAGGGCGCGTCAACGATTGTGGTCCGGCCGTTGTTGGGGTCGGGGCCATTCCACTGTAGCCATCGTTTGGTGTTCCTGGTGGCCCCACCCATCTGATTGTCGAAGGTGGCTCCCTCCTGGTGTCCAGCCTTGTTGCGTCGCCTGTAACAACTCCGGCCGTCGTGAGTGAGATTCACTCCACACGAGTGACAATAATACTTGTATTGTTTCCACCCTTGGAGTGATGGTTGGCGCGTGTCGGGCCTGCTAGTGGCACGACTTGCGTCAGCGGCCTTGAGCCTATTCACGTCGGCTTGGAGGACAGCCATTGCCGTTTCCCATTGGTTGGACATTGTCATGGTCGAAGCTGCTGTGGCTGTCTCCGTGACCTGTGAATAGATTTCATGGCATACGTTGGCCAGATCACGTTGTTTGTTTTCGAGATCGGTGAACCGTTGATCGGCCTCTATGTCGGCTAGGTTTGCAGATGACGTATTGTTGTGGTAACTGCTGTATAGTTCCTTCAGGCGTTGTCCCCAGAATGTTTTGTATTGGGCGAATCTGCTCTTGACTAGCGTGGCTCGGTATTTCTTCCAGTCCTCGTCTACTCGGTGTAGCGTGATGGGGTCGTGTTTGCTGCGGGCAAAGGCCTCGCGAGAGTAATCTATCATCTGCGCCTCTGTGACGTTTGCGGTCTCTGGGAGCAGATTGATTTGGTATTGATATTTTGTAAGTTGGCGAAAGTATTCCTTGGGCCCGATCGGGCTCGGCGTGTAAGTCAACGCATTCATTTTCTTAGTGAGTTCGCGTGTGAGCTGGTGCTGTGCGTCGGTCGTACATAGGTCTTCCTCCATGGCTCGGAAGGCCTCGCGCACAGTAGTCCCTCTGGGGAGGGCGTCCGAACCTGGGTTCTTCAGGTCTCCAAGCATGTTGGGGAATTTTCTGTCTGTAATCAGTAGGGCCTCCCTGTCGTACTTGTTCCATTCTACATATAGGGCTCGACTTCGCTTCCATAGTTTGTACGCGTCAGAGGTGAGCTCGATGGAACTATCGAGTTCTCGTGGTTCCTGTGGAGCCTCGGGGAAAGGTGCTTGGGGGTCCCTCGCGTGGTATTGTGCTTCTGACTCCAGTAGGAAGGCGTAGCCCCCTCCTTGGATATATTTGATGGAGGGTACTTCGGCTAATGCGTTGGCTAGTGCCTTTTTGAACTCATATACCTCTATGCTGGATGGTACTGCTATCGGCTTTGTCTGTGCCTCGTCCAAGTGGTCCTTGAGCGACGCATGATGGTCTTTCTTCTTGGACATCTCGTCGTCAGTATCACTATCCTCACTGTCCTCAGTATAGTCGTACAGTAACCTGTTCTGAGTTTGTAATTGTGTGTTTTGTTCTTCGGTGTACTCGAGGAAATCCCTGTGGTAATGTTCGAGCTCTACCAGTTGGTCTCTCAGGTCCCTGATCGAGGTGGAGCCTATGTTTCTGGAATTGTCGATGCTGGTGTCAGGGGTAACTCCTCTCGTTGTGGGGCTGGGGATTCCTTCGGTTTGTGTTCCCTCTGGCATTGGGGTGTGCTAATCTTATTGATAACTAATAAGACCAAAGCTGTACGGCAACTTCGGTTAATTTGCTTACTTTTAGTTATTTTACTTTTCGTTGCTCTTTTTACGGTGTTGGAAAGAGTTATCAATAAGATTATGATCGAATTGTTTCAGGACCATATCGTTCTCCTTTTTACTAATTTGTGTTCCTTTCAAATGGGGGTACGTGGGCTCGGTCTTTCATGTACCTCTGTTCATCGCTTTAAGTATCTTTTTGATACTCACTAGCGCTTATGTATTATTTACTTATTGCACCCATCTTGTGATAAAAGCTGCAAGTGTTTTATGTAATAAATACGTAAAACGTTTTACGTGAAGCCGTTTTACGTAATACGTAAATCCAATTTATGTAATACGTATTACGCAACCGTGTCACGTAATACGTAAAACGGTCGCGGCTTTACGTATTACGTACACGTAGAACGTATAACGTATTCACGCTTGGTTTAGTAATCCAATATTGGCAAGATTTGCCCTGTGGTCAAATCTGATGGGTTTTTGGGTCGACAATTGAATTATATTTTCGTGGGGGATGGGCAAGATATGCACTGTGTTCAAATCTGGTGGGTTTTGGGGTTGATGACTGAGTTATGACTGAGTTATAGTTTGGTCGGGGATTGGCACGACTTGCACTCTCTTCATATCTGTTAGGTTTTTTGATTGATGATTGAGTTATTTTTAGGTTGGGGATGGGCAGGATTTGCACTGTGTTCAAATCTGGTGAGTTTTTCGGTTGACTTTTCAATTATATTTTGGTTAAGGACTGGTGGAAAGATTAGCACTGTGTTCAAATCTGGTGGGTTTTGGGGTTGATGACTGAGTTATATTCTGGTCGGGGACTGGCAGGATTTGCACTGTGTTCAAATCTGGTGGTTTTTGTGTTGATGACTGAGTTAAACTTTGGTTGGGGATTGGCAAGATTTGCACTGTGGTCAAATCTGATGGATTTTTGGGTTGACAATTGAATTATATTTTCGTGGGGGATGGGCAAGATTTGCACAGTGTTCAAATCTGGTGGGTTTTTGGGTTGACGACTGATGATTGAATTATATTTTGGTCAGGGACTGGAAAGATTTGCACTGTGTTCAAATCTGGTGGGTTTTTGGGTTGATGACTGAGTTATGACTGAGTTATAGTTTGGTCGGGGATTGGCAAGACTTGCACTCTCTTCATATCTGGTGTGTTTTTTGATTGATGATTGAGTTATTTTTAGGTTGGGGATGGGCAGGATTTGCACTGTGTTCAAATCTGGTGGGTTTTTTGGTTGACTATTCAATTATATTTTGGTTAGGGACTGGAAAGATTTGCACTGTGTTCAAATCTGGTGGGTTTTTGTGTTGATGACTGAGTTAAATTTTCGTGGGGGATGGGCAAGATTGGCACTGTGTTCAAATCTGGTGGGTTTTTGGGTTGACGATTGAATTATATTTTGGTCGGCGATTGGCAAGATTTGCACTGTGGTCAAATCTGATGGGTTTTTGGTTTGACGATTGAATTATGTTTTCGTGGGGAATGGGCAAGATTTGCACTGTGTTCAAATCTGGTGGGTTTAGGGGTTGATGAGTGAGTTAGATTTTGGTGGGGGATGGGCAGTATTTGCACTGTGTTCAAATCTGGTGGGTTTTTGGTTTGATGACTGAGTTATATTTTGGTTTGGGATCAGCAGGATTTGCATGTTTTCAAATCTGGTGGGTTTTGGGGTTGATGACTGAGTTATATTTTGGTTGGGGATCGGAAGGATTTGCACTGTGTTCAAATCTGGTGGGTTTTTGGGTTGATGACTGAGTTATATTTTGGTGGGGGATCGGCAAGATTTGCACTGTGTTCAAATCTGGTGCGTTTTGGGTTGACGATTGAATTATATTTTGGTTGGGAATGGGAAAGATTTGCACTGAGTTCAAATCTGGTGGGTTTTTGGGTTGATGACTGAGTTATATTTTGGTGGGGGACTGGCAAGATTAGCACTGTGTACAAATCTGGTGGGTTTTTGGGTTGATGACTGAGTTAAATTCTGGTTGGGGATTGGCAAGATTTGCACTGTGTTCAAATCTGGTGTGTTTTTGGGTTGACAATTGAATTATATTTTGGTTGGGAATGGGAAAAATTTGCACTGTGTTCAAATCTGGTGAGTTTTTGGGTTGATGACTGAGTTATATTTTGGTCGGGGACTGGCAGGATTTGCACTGTGTTCAAATCTGGTGGGTTTTGGGGTTGATGACTGAGTTAAATTTTCGTGGGGGATGGGCAAGATTGGCACTGTGTTCAAATCTGGTGGGTTTTTGGGTTGACGATTGAATTATATTTTGGTTGGCGATTGGCAAGATTTGCACTGTGGTCAAATCTGGTGAGTTTTTGGGTTGACGATTGAATTATATTTTTGTGGGGAATGGGCAAGATTTGCACTGTGTTCAAATCTGGTGGGTTTAGGGGTTGATGACTAAGTTAAATTTTGGTGGGGGATCGGAAGGATTTGTGCTGTGTTCAAATCTGGTGGGTTTTTGGGTTGACGATTGAATTATATTTTGGTTAGGGACTGGAAAGATTTGCACTGTGTTCAAATCTGGTGTGTTTTGGGGTTGACGATTTAATTTTATTTTGGTTGGGAATAGGAAAGATTTACACTGTGTTCAAATTTGGTGGGTTTTTGGGTTGATGACTGAGTTATATTTTGGTGGGGGATCGGCAAGATTTGCACTCTGTTCAAATCTGGTGTGTTTTTGGTATGACGATTGAATTATATTTTGGTTGGGAATGGGAAAGATTTGCACTGTGTTCAAATCTGGCGGGTTTTTGGGTTGATGACTGAGTTATATTTTGGTCGGGGACTGGCAGGATTTGCACTGTGTTCAAATCTGGTGTGTTTTTGGGTTGATGATTGAATTATATTTTGGTTAGGGATTGGAAAGATTTGCACTATGTTCAAATCTGGTGGGTTTTGGGGTTGATGACTGAGTTATAGTTTGGTAGGTGACTGGCAGGAGATGCTCTGTGTTCAAATCTGGTGGGTTTTTGGGTTGATGATTGAATTATATTTTCGTTGGAGATTGGCATGATTTGCACTGTGTTCAAATCTGGTTGGTTTTGGGGTTGATGATTGAATTATATTTTGGTTAGGGACTGGAAAGATTTGAACTGTGTTCAAATCTGGTGGGGTTTTGGGTTGAAGATTGAATTATATTTTGGTTAGGGACTGGAAAGATTTGCACTGTGTTTAAATCTGGTGGGTTTTTGGGTTGACGATTGAGTTATATTTTGGTGGGGGATTGGCAGGATTTGCACTGTGTTCAAATCTGGTGGGTTTTTGTGTTGATGACTGAGTTAAATTCTGGTTGGGGACTGGCAGGATTTGCACTGTGTTCAAATTTGGTGGGTTTTTGGTTGATGACTGAGTTATATTTTGGTGGGGGATCGGCAAGATTTGCACTCTGTTCAAATCTGGTGTGTTTTTGGGTTGACGATTGAATTATATTTTGGTTGGGAATGGGAAAGATTTGCACTGTGTTCAAATCTGGCGGGTTTTTGGGTTGATGACTGAGTTATATTTTGGTCGGGGAATGGCAGGTTTTGCACTGTGTTCAAATCTGGTGTGTTTTTGGGTTGATGATTGAATTATATTTTGGTTAGGGATTGGAAAGATTTGTACTATGTTCAAATCTGGTGGGTTTTGGGGTTGATGACTGAGTTATAGTTTGGTAGGTAACTGGCATGAGATGCTCTGTGTTCAAATCTGGTGGGTTTTTGGGTTGATGATTGAATTATATTTTCGTTGGAGATTGGCATGATTTGCACTGTGTTCAAATCTGGTTGGTTTTGGGGTTGATGATTGAATTATATTTTGGTTAGGGACTGGAAAGATTTGAACTGTGTTCAAATCTGGTGGGGTTTTGGGTTGAAGATTGAATTATATTTTGGTTAGGGACTGGAAAGATTTGCACTGTGTTTAAATCTGGTGGGTTTTTGGGTTGACGATTGAGTTATATTTTGGTGGGGGATTGGCAGGATTTGCACTGTGTTCAAATCTGGTGGGTTTTTGTGTTGATGACTGAGTTAAATTCTGGTTGGGGATTGGCAAGATTTGCACTGTGTTCAAATCTTGTGTGTTTTTGGGTTGACGATTGAATTATATTTTAGTTGGGAATGGGAAAAATTTGCACTGTGTTCAAATCTGGTGGGTTTTTGGGTTGATGACTGAGTTATATTATGGTTTGGGATAGGCAGGATTTGCACTGTCGTCAAATCTGTTGGGTTTTTGGGTTGATGACTGAGTTATATTTCGGTGGGGGATTGGCAGGATTTGCACTGTGTTCAAATATGGTGGGTTTTTGGGTTGATGACTGAGTTAAATTCTGGTTGGGGATTGGCAGGATTTGTACTGTGTTCAACCCGGTGGGTTTTTGGGTTGATGACTGAGTTATATTTTGGTCGCGGATTGGCTGGATATGCACTGTGCTCAAATCCGGTGGGTTTTTGGGTTAACGATTTGAATTATATTTTGGTTAGGGACTGGAAAGATTTGCACTGTGTTCAAATCTGTTGGGTTTTTGGGTTGATGACTGAGTTATATTCCGGTCGGGGACTGGCAGGATTTGCACTGTCTTCATATCTGGTGGGTTTTTGGGTTGATGACTGAGTTATATTTTGGTCGGGGAATGGCAGGATTTGCACTGTTGCACTCTGTTCAAATCTGGTGTGTTTTTGGGTTGATGATTGAATTATATTTTGGTTGGGGATTGGAAAGATTTGCACTATGTTCAAATCTGGTGGGTTTTGGGGTTGATGACTGAGTTATATTTTGGTGGGTGACTGGCAGGAGATGCTCTGTGTTCAAATCTGGTGGGTTTTTGGGTTGATGATTGAATTATATTTTCGTTGGAGATTGGCATGATTTGCACTGTGTTCAAATCTGGTTGGTTTTGGGGTTGATGATTGAATTATATTTTGGTTAGGGACTGGAAAGATTTGCACTGTGTTCAAATCTGGTGGGGTTTTGGGTTGAAGATTGAATTATATTTTGGTTAGGGACTGGAAAGATTTGCACTGTGTTTAAATCTGGTGGGTTTTTGGGTTGACGATTGAGTTATATTTTGGTGGGGGATTGGCAGGATTTGCACTGTGTTCAAATCTGGTGGGTTTTTGTGTTGATGACTGAGTTAAATTCTGGTTGGGGATTGGCAAGATTTGCACTGTGTTCAAATCTTGTGTGTTTTTGGGTTGACGATTGAATTATATTTTAGTTGGGAATGGGAAAAATTTGCACTGTGTTCAAATCTGGTGAGTTTTTGGGTTGATGACTGAGTTATATTATGGTTTGGGATAGGCAGGATTTGCACTGTCGTCAAATCTGTTGGGTTTTTGGGTTGATGACTGAGTTATATTTCGGTGGGGGATTGGCAGGATTTTGTTGAATTACTCAAAGATACGTGATACGCATATATACGATTTACGTATAAGACCATTTACGTGTACGTGAAACGTAATACGTATTACACAAACGTACAAATTACGTATACGTGAAATACGTATTACGTAAAAGTGCAATTTACGTATACGTGATACGTAAATATGTATTACGTAAACGTACAAATTCACGGACTTATATCACTAAATGAGCGCAATAAGTGAATTACACATAAGCGCACGGGAGTGTCAAAGGATACTTATAGCACTGAGTACAAGCCAAAATAAGCGATATGAGGATCGAACTCTCGACACGAGTATCCACGCATCCCCACACGAAAGAAAGACAAATTAGTAATTGAGAGAACAATATGGTCCAGAAACAATCCGATCATAATCTTAATGATAACTCTTTCCAACACAGTAAAAAGAGCAAAATAACGTAAATACTAAAAGAAATCAAATTAACCAACATTGCCGTACAGCTTTGGTCTTATTAGTTATCATTAAGATTAACACACACCCCAATGCCAGAGGGAACACAAACCGAAGGAATCCCCAGCCCCACAACGAGAGGAGTTACCCCTGACACCAGCATCGACAATTCCAGAAACATAGGCTCCACCGCAATCTGGGATCTAAGGGACCAACTGGTAGAACTCGAACATTACCACAGGGATATCCTCGAGTACACCAAAGAACAAAACACACAATTGCAAACACAGAACAGGTTGCTATACGACTATACCGAAGACAGTGAGGATAGCGATACTGACGACGAGATGTCCAAGAAGAAAGACCATCATGCGTCGCTCAAGGACCCGTCCGAGAACTGTTTCTCTACCCCCCGCGGGCTATCGCGTGGTATTTTTACAATTCTCGACCCTATTTTTTAAATTTCCTATCTTTTTAGGTCGCGTGTCTACTAAAATACCTCGCGCGTCGCACACCTTTACTTTTGAGACAATATCTCGTCACTCCTCAAACAAAATAGCTATTTTAGGGTTAAGGACACGAATGACTATTTTTATCTTCTCAACTTTTCTGTTGACTGTACTGTGCACTACTAAACATGTTGTACGAGGAATGTTGCAATCATCACTAAGTAGTAATGCATTTACTTCACGGACAATTTTTGCAAAAGCAACAGCAACAGCAACAGCGAAGAGCGAGAGCAACAGCAACAACAACTAGCGAGCGCAACAGCAACAGCGGCTAGCGAGAGCAACAGCAACAGCGACCAGCGAGAGCAACAGCAACAGCAACAGCAACAGCAATAGCGACTAGCGACTAGCGACTAGCGACTAGCGACTAGCGACTAGCGACTAGCGACTAGCGACTAGCGACTAGCGAAAGCAACAGCAGCAGCAGCGAGAGCGAGAGCGACTAACGAGATCAACACCAGCGACTAGCGAGAGCAACAGCGAATCCGCTCCTACTCATCCAACAGATTTGTCTCCTCCTCCTCCAACAACAACAACAACAACAACAACAACGGGGATTTGTCTCCTCCTCCTCCAACAACAACAACAACAACGGCAATTGGTCCCCTCCTCCAACAACAACAACGGGGATTCGTCTCCTCCTCCAACAACAACAACAGGGATTCGTTTCCTCCATCCAGCAGCAAATCCGAATCCGCTCCCCTCATCCAACAGAGCAGCGATTCGTCTCCTCCTCCTCCTCCAACAACAACAACAACAACAACAACAACGGGGATTTGTCTCCTCCTCCTCCAACAACAACAACAACAACAACAACGAGGATTCGTCTCCTCCTCCTCCTCCAACAACAACAACAACAACAACAACGGGGATTCGTCTCCTCCTCCAACAACAACAACGGGAATTCTTCTCCTCCTCCAACAACAACAACGGGGGCTCGTCTCCTCCTCCAACAACAACGGCGATTTGTCTCCTCCATCCAGCAGCGAATCCGCTCCCCTCATCCAACATAGCAGCGATTTGTCTCCTCCCCCAAGAGCAGGATTCGTCTCCTCCTCCTCCAACAACAACAACAACAGCAACAACAACGGCGATTCGTCTCCTCCATCCAGTAGCGAATCCAAATCCGCTCCCCTCATCCAACAGAGCAGCGAGGATTCGTCTCCCCCCCCCCATAGCAGGATTCGACTCCTCCTCCTCCAACAACAACAACAACAACAACGGGGATTCGTCTCCTCCTCCTCCTCCTCCAACAACAACAACAGGGATTCGTCTCCTCCTCCTCCTCCAACAACAACAACGGCGATTCGCCTCCTCCTCCTCCTCCAACAACAACAACAACAACAGGGATTCGTCTCCTCCATCCAGCAGCGAATCCGAATCGGCTCCCCTCATCCAACAGAGCAGCGATTCGTCTCCTTCCCCAAGAGCAGGGTTCGTCTCCTCTTCCTCCAACAACAACAACAACAACAACAACAACAGGGATTCGTCACCTCCTCCTCCTACAACAACAACAACAACAACGGCGATTTGTCTCTTCCTCCAACAACAACAACAGGGATTCGTTTCCTTCTCCTTCTCCAACAACAACGGCGATTCGTCTCCTCCATCTAGCAGCGAATCCGAATCCGCTCCCCTCATCCAACAGAGCAGCGATTTGTCTCCTCCCCCAAGAGCAGGATTCATCTCCTTCTCCTCCAACAAAAACAACAACGGCGATTTGTCTCCTCCTCCTCCTCCAACAACAACAACAACAACAACCGCGATTCGTCACCTCCTCCAACAACAACAGGGATTCGTCTCCTTCTCCAACAACAACGACGATTCGTCTCCTCCATCCAGCAGCAAATCCGAATCCGCCCCCCTCATCCAACAGAGCAGCGATTTGTCTCCTCCTCCTCCAACAGCAACAACAACAACAACAACAACAACGGGGATTCGTCTCCTCCTCCAACAACAACAACAGCAATTCGTCTCCTCCATCCAGCAGCAAATCCGCTCCCCTCATCCAACAGAGCAGCGATTCGTCTCCTCCATCCAGCAGCGAATCCGCTCCCCTCATCCAACAGAGCAGCGATTTGTCTCCTCCTCCTCCAACAACAACAACGGGGATTTGTCTCATCCTCCAACAACAACAACGGCAATTCGTCTCCTCCAACAACAACAACGGGGATTCGTTTGTTCCTCCTCCAACAACGGCGATTCGTCTCCTCCAACAACAACAATGGGGATTTGTCTCCTCCAACAACAACAGCGATTCGTCTCCTCCAACAACAACAACGGGGATTCGTTTCCTCCTCCAACAACAACGGCGATTCGTCTCCTCCAACAACAACAACGGGGATTCGTTTCCTCCTCCAACAACAACGGCAATTCTTCTCCTCCAACAACAACAATGGGGATTTGTCTCCTCCAACAACAACGGCGATTCTTCTCCTCCAACAACAACAATGGGGATTTGTCTCCTCCTCAAACAACAACGGCGATTCGTCTCCTCCATCCAGCATCCAGGAATTGCCGACGTTGGTGGAGCGCCGGTGGAGGAGGAGGAGTAGGAATTTGATGCCGACGATTCGTTGCCAACGATTCGTTGCCATTGTTCACTCCTACTAGGGGTTGCGCCGGTGAAATTGAACAAAATGGGTGAGTATCTATTGATGTAGTAGAGTAAGTACTAACAAAAGAATAATATAATCTACATGCCGACCGTTTCGTAATTATCACCCACCAGGAAAATTCCCCGCACCTCGATCTGCACTCAATCGTTGTTCCGACAAGAATGGTTGTTCCCCGCACCTCGATCTTCCGACAATCGTTGTTCCCCACACCTCGATCTTCCGACAATCGTTGCTTCTGATTCCGATTCAATGATTTCTTCCGATCCGTTCCTATGAAAATAAGAAGAAACCAGAAGGGAGGGAATACATTATCAGTAATGCCGGAGGCAGTATAATCATTGTCTATCTCTCTCATTCTTACCTTTGCTTGTTCCGACGTTCCGACAATCGACCCGATGAAATTGTAGTTGCTGCCGTAGAATACTTCTTACTCCATGTCACAAAAAACAGGGTCTTGTTCCAGTTGATATAGAGGCAAGGGATGCAGGTTCATTGATTTCAAGACGTATATGTAAGGCTGCAGTCCAAACAATATCTATCCATCAATTTCCCTCTCGTCCAATGCTTTCTATTGTCATGCAGTACAAGGCTGTTATTTTGGACTAAAATATCTGAGAACGGATCGTTGTGCTCAAAGAGGGTCGGATCCCACGTTCTCGGACGGAGTGTTGATTGCAAGAACCAACACTCTACTCAAATAAGTCGGATGTAAGAAGGCAGATTATGAAGTGATTTTTTTGTTGCGAGGTAAATTGCTTTTTTTTGTTGCGAGGTAGAAAAAGTGATTTTTTTTGTTTGTCGCGAGGTAAGAAAAGTTTATTAGTGTTTGTGTGGGAAAGATTTTTTTTTGTCGCGAGGTAGAAAAAAATCATACATCCTGTACAATTCTACAGGATTTGGTACTAGTGTAGATTTCTAGACTAGTGTAGAATTCTACACGTTTTTTGTACTAGATAATTCAATCTCGTACGTACGTACGAAAAAAAATAAAAGAATCTCGTACGTACGACGTTCGAAAAAGAATTATGTACGTTCGAAAAAGAATCTCGTACGTACGACGTTCGAAAAAGAATCTCGTACATACTAGTTTGTACGGTATGTATGTACGTTCGAAAAAGAATCTCGTACGTACGACGTTCGAAAAAGAATCTCGTACATACGAGATTGTACGGTATGTATGTACGTTCGAAAAAGAATGTTGTACGTACGTTCGAAAACGACAGTTGTGGACTCGCACACGTCTCTGTACTAGATAATTTCCGGCAGGGGTAAAGAACTTGCGAGAAGTCCACATAAAAGAACCAATAATTACTGAATTTTCGAACAGGATGTAACCCTAACCATATTGGAAACAACTTTTCCACACAGAACGCCAAAAATGATGTGGTTTGACTCTCCAAATGGCAAACATGGGGGTATTTTGGGTGCAATTCCAGGGCACAAACTAACTTATTTGGTAATGACTCCAAAAGTATCCGGTCCAAGCAATGAATAAATTCATCATGACTCATTAAATGCATATTGGGAACAACTTTGTCACATAGAATGCCCAAAATCTTAAGGTTTGACTCTACAAATGGCAATCATGGGGGTATTTTTGGTGCAATTCTAGGTCACAAACTAACTTATTGGGTAATGACTCAAAAAGTATCCGGTCCAAGCAATGAATAAATTCATCATGACTCATTAAATGCATATTGGGAACAACTTTGTCACATAGAATGCCCAAAATCTTAAGGTTTGACTCTACAAATGGCAATCATGGGGGTATTTTTGGTGCAATTCCAGGGCACAAACTAACATATTGGGTAAGGACTCAAAAAGTATCCGGTCCAAGCAATGAATACATTCATCATGACTCATTAAATGCATATTGGGAACAACTTTGTCACATAGAATGCCCAAAATCTTAAGGTTTGACTCTACAAATGGCAATCATGGGGGCTATTTTTGGTGCAATTCTAGGTCACAAACTGAGTTATTGGGTAATGACTATAACAATATCTGGTCCAAGCCAGGAATACATTCATCATGACTCATCAAATGCATATTGGGAACAACTTTGAGAATGCCCAAAATCTTAAGGTTTGACTCTACAAATGGCAATCATGGGGGTATTTTTGGTGCAATTCCAGGGCACAAACTAACTTATTGGGTAAGGACTCAAAAAGTATCCGGTCCAAGCAATGAATACATTCATCATGACTCATTAAATGCATATTGGGAACAACTTTGTCACATAGAATGCCCAAAATCTTAAGGTTTGACTCTACAAATGGCAATCATGGGGGTATTTTTGGTGCAATTCCAGGGCACAAACTAACTTATTGAAAAATGACTCCAAAAGTATCCGGTCCAAGCCAGGAATACATTTATCATGACTCATCAAATGCATATTGGGAACAACTTTGTCACATAGAATGCCCAAAATCTTAAGGTTTGACTCTACAAATGGCAATCATGGGGGTATTTTTGGTGCAATTCTAGGTCACAAACTAACTTATTGGGTAAGGACTCAAAAAGTATCCGGTCCAAGCAATGAATAAATTCATCATGACTCATTAAATGCATATTGGGAACAACTTTGTCACATAGAATGCCCAAAATCTTA
This sequence comes from Pseudo-nitzschia multiseries, assembly GCA_037355745.1. Classification (NCBI taxonomy): domain Eukaryota; phylum Bacillariophyta; class Bacillariophyceae; order Bacillariales; family Bacillariaceae; genus Pseudo-nitzschia; species Pseudo-nitzschia multiseries. Next base: position 860,122 of record CM074782.1, on the reverse strand, counting down.
AGGTTTGACTCAACAAATGGCAATCATGGGGGTATTTTTGGTGCAATTCTAGGTCACAAACTGAGTTATTGGGTAATGACTACAACAATATCTGGTCCAAGCCAGGAATACATTCATCATGACTCATCAAATGCATATTGGGAACAACTTTGTCACATAGAATGCCCAAAATCTTAAGGTTTGACTCTACAAATGGCAATCATGGGGGTATTTTTGGTGCAATTCTAGGGCACAAACTGAGTTATTGGGTAATGACTCCAAAAGTATCCGGTCCAAGCCATGAATACATTCATCATGACTCATCAAATACATATTGGGAACAACTTTGTCACACAGAATGCCCAAAATCTTAAGGTTTGACTCTCGAAATGGAAAAGATGAGGGTGTTTTTGGTGCAATTTCTGGGCACAAACTAACATATTGGGTAATGACTCAAAAAGTATCTGGTCCAAGCAATAAATACATTCATCATGACTCATCAAATGCATATTGGGAACAACTTTGTCACATAGAATGCCCAAAATCTTAAGGTTTGACTCTACAAATGGCAATCATGGGGGCTATTTTTGGTGCAATTCTAGGTCACAAACTAACTTATTGGGTAATGACTCAAAAAGTATCCGGTCCAAGCAATGAATAAATTCATCATGACTCATTAAATGCATATTGGGAACAACTTTGTCACATAGAATGCCCAAAATCTTAAGGTTTGACTCTACAAATGGCAATCATGGGGGTATTTTCGGTGCAATTCCAGGGCACAAACTAACATATTGGGTAAGGACTCAAAAAGTATCCGGTCCAAGCAATGAATAAATTCATCATGACTCATTAAATGCATATTGGGAACAACTTTGTCACATAGAATGCCCAAAATCTTAAGGTTTGACTCAACAAATGGCAATCATGGGGGTATTTTTGGTGCAATTCTAGGTCACAAACTGAGTTATTGGGTAATGACTACAACAATATCTGGTCCAAGCCAGGAATACATTCATCATGACTCATCAAATGCATATTGGGAACAGCTTTGTCACATAGAATGCCCAAAATCTTAAGGTTTGACTCTACAAATGGCAATCATGGGGGTATTTTTGGTGCAATTCTAGGGCACAAACTGAGTTATTGGGTAATGACTCCAAAAGTATCCGGTCCAAGCCATGAATACATTCATCATGACTCATCAAATGCATAATGGGAACAACTTTTTCACACAGAATGCCCAAAATGTTGTGGTTTGACTCTCCAAATGACAAACATGGGGGTATTTTTGGTGCAATTCCAGGGCACAAAGTAACTTATTGGGTAAGGACTCAAAAAGTATCTGGTCCAAGCCATGAATACATTCATCATGACTCATCAAATAGATAATGCTGTAAATGTTGTGGTTTGACTCTCGAAATGGCAAACATGAGGGTATTTTTGGTGCAATTCTAGGGCACAAACTAACTGATTGGGTAATGACTCCAAAAGTATCCGGTCAAAACTATGAATACATTTATCATGACTCATCAAATGCATATTGGGAACAACTTTGCCACTCAGAATGCCCAAAATGTTGTGGTTTGACTCTCAAAATGGCAAACATGATGAGGGTATTTTTGGTGCAATTCCAGGGCACAAACAGTCTCATTTGGTAATGACTACCAAAGTTTTTGTACCAGGCCATGAATGCATATCACATGACTTACGAAATGCATGTTGGGAACAACTTTTAAATGCATATTGGGAACAACTTTGACACACACAGTACAGACAATGATGTGGTTTGTAGATACAAATGGCACACAAGACAGTACGGTATGTTAGGTGCAGCAGTCTACGAGATTCTACATGTGACTAGAGAATTGAAATACATAACCTTAGTGTGATCAAATGTTTCCCTTCTGAAAAAATTATGGCGCGGGAGGGGTGGCTGGCACAGGTACGTGATCTACTGCTACAAATATAACAGCGCGCCCAAAACCAGACAACACACAGAAGATGTTCGGGCAAACAACATAGTACAGAACCCACGGAAAAATTCTACACACAAAACATCGTACACATACTACACGAAACACCGTACACACACACACACACACGACACACACAACACACACAACACAAAACACCGTACACAACCCGACAAATTATTAGTACACACACAAAACCACACAAAAAGAAACACATGATTCTTGATCGACACCGTATTCAGAAAATAAAATAAAAAAATATGAATGCTATCGGAAAGACACGACGAAGCAAAAAATCCGAGGGGAAGACCCTTCGAAACAACAAAACCATCCGGCCCGGTGATCATCAAAATACAGGGGACAACAACGGTAAGAAAAGAAGAGTTAAAACAAACACCGCAATTACTAACAAAGTGTGTAACAGTAATACCACAACTATGAACGCATCAAAGGGCAACAGTAAAAAAAATGGTTCCGACAACACAATTTCTACTACTACAAACACGGAAGAACAAAACACCATCAACCAGAGTAACGAACCAGCGCTGACCATTACCAACACAACCACCACTACAGTAACGAACCAACAGAAAGAAGGAACAAAAACCAATGTGGTAGAGAAAACATCTAACGGAGAATGCTACAATTTAGAGGATGTTGCCGAACATGTCATGAAAAATATCCAATGTGACAAATTGGCAGAGGAAGTGGCAAAACACTTACGGAAACAAGAGAGGGAACCACATATAGGGGTGGGAAAGGTAGTAATGGTACCTAAACAAACGGAGGCAACCATGCAGGGAGAGGGGAGTTACAATGCCGGCGACACAAGAGAACGAGCAGTAAGTACAATTACAGACGAATATGGACTTATAATAGACAACGATATGCTTAAGGCTTTGAGTGATATGACTGAAAGAGTGGAGAAGCAGCTAAGGGATTACGTCAAAAAACATTGGTACCCCAACATGAAGTTCCCTATCAATGACAAGGTAACGGCGCTTGTAATAAATAAAGCTGTTGGAGAAAGTGCGGTTATGAAGCCACCAAATATTCCACTTGCGGCATTCTGTTCCTTTTACAGGAAACGAGTAGGGACAGTACTGACTGCATTGAGGCACAACTCACAAACATTAGCGAGAAAAAACTGGATAGGTAAATACAGACAGGAGAATTGGTTGTTGAAATTAGGATTTTGAGAATCTATTTTTGGTCCGACAACACTAACATGCTGCCCGTTGATACTTATGATACTTCCGTACAGACGATTACAGAAAAGGTCGAGTCCCTATCACATTCCCTGGTACTGTTGCAGTTATTCAAGACACAGAATATGAAAACACAGGTATTTTAAACCCTCAATACAGAACATACAAAGACGCGGAAGATGAAGATTTTTATTATTTTGTTACAAGAATCATGTCGGCAATCAATCCGACAAATTCCAATTTCAAACAACGGAAGGAGAGGCACTTGCTGAGTGATATATTTACTATAGCAGATGAAGCATTTGCATTGGTACTAATCTACAATGAGCATCATGTATGGGTGAACCAGCAGCGGCGAAAGGGTGATGCCACGATTCCGCGACAAAAAAAAAAATTCTGCGATTCAGACAGTGGAAGCAGAAATGGATGGATGGAGGAAGGTCGCGAGTTGTTCAGTGACTTGTGCGACAAAATTGGCGAGATGCGAAAACACCCAGAAACAGGAAGGAAATTGGAAGAAATGATGAGGGACAGATTTAGGAACGAAAGTTCGACAAATTACACCAACAATAAGCAGGGCGATGCAAATATTACTAGTAGCAGCTCCACTAATTGTAGTGGACCAAAAAAGAAAAAGAAAAGAAACGTCTATATTGATCCGGCAATAACAGCATTGATGAATGAAAGTTTATCTATGGGTGAACTAATGTAGAAAATAACAGTACATACATAATACAAAACTACTACTAATCTTGAACTTAATTTTGAGAATATTAGAAATAATGGAGGATTCGTAATACGTCGCAATAGGAATAAATCAAGCATAATAGAATCTACATTTTAAAAAGGGAATATTGTAGTCAAGAAATATAATTCACAACTAGGGGAGCAGAATCGAATTGTTGTTTGGTAGATTAATATTTTGGAATTAATACTGACTCAAGATTTCTTTTTTATTCGTGAATAGAAGTAAGTGTTGTTCGTACAGAATAATAATTCGGTTCTGCTAGAGACTGAAATAAATTATTTTTATTTGAGAGTAGAGTAATGTGCATCACGCGCACAGAAATAGTGCTGAGTTTACATATACCCTTATACGATCGTCGCGAATTTCAGGGTGTCCAGAAATATTGCCGTGTTAAAATCACGCACAAAATTTGTGCGCGAGAAGTAAATTCGAACCCCGCGAAACAGTTCTCGGACGCCACTTGGATGAGGCACAGACAAAACCGATAGGGATACCAACGAGCATAGAGGTCTACGAGTTCAAGAAAGCGCTAGCTAACGCGTTAGCAGAGGTACCCTCCATCAAATACATACAGGGAGGGGGTTACGCATTTCTACTGGAGACTGAAGCGCAGTACCAAGCGAGGGACCCCCATGCGCCCTTACCAGAGGCCCCACAGGAACCACAAGAACTCGATAGTACCGTAGAGCTCACCTCCGACACGTACAAACTATGGAAGCGAAGCCGGGCCCTTTACGTAGAGTGGAACAAATACGACAGGGAAGCCCTACTACTTACAGACAAGAAATTCCCCAACATGCTTGGAGATCTGAAGGACCCGGGCTCAGACGCCTTTCCCAGGGGGACTACAGTAAACGAAGCTTTCCAAACCATGGAGGAGGACCTATGTACTACCGACGCCCAGCATCAGCTCACTCGGGAACTCACCAAGAAAATGAATGCATTGTCGTACACACCGAGCCCAATCGGGCCCAAGGAGTACTTCCGACAACTCACTAAGTATCAATATCAAATCAACTTACTCCCAGAGACGGCGGACGTCACAGAGGCGCAAATGATTGATTACTCGCAGGAGGCTTTTGCACGCAGCAAACACGACCCCATCACCCTACACCGAGTGGACGAGGACTGGAAGAAACACAGGGACACGATGGTTAAGTGTGGTTTCACTCAATACAAGAAGTTCTGGGGACTACGGCTGAAGGAGCTATACAGCAGCTACCACAACAAATCGTCTACAGCAAACCTAGCCGATATTCAGACGGATCAACGCTTCACCGAAATCGAAAACAAGCATCGGGATCTGGCAAATGTATGTCACGAAATTTACTCCCAAGTCACTGAGACAGCCACTGCGGCCTCAACGATGACAATGTCTAATCAATGGGAAACAGCAATGGCGGTCCTCCAAGCCGACGTGAACCGACTCAAGTCGGCTGAAGCGAGCCGCACCACCAGACAAGACACACGCCAACCAACACAACAGGAGTGGAAACAATACAAGTATTATTGCCACACGTGTGGGGTGAATCTCACCCACGACGGTCGGAGTTGCTACCGTAGGAACAACAAGGCCGGACACCAGGAAGGGGCCACATACGACAACCAAATGGGCGGAGCCACCAGGAACAATGACCACTGGCTGAAGTGGAATGGGCCCAACCCCGCCAAGGGCGGCCGGACTATGATAGTCGACGCTCCCCTACACTCTTGACGGCGTGGGAGGGAACACAAAAGTAGCATACGTAAACAACCTAGTAATCATGATTCACAGTTACTCAGTATCCTACGTGATCCCTCGAGTGAAACCCATCCTCGACCACCGAGAACAGTTACATTCACGCCTGACGTCGCGTTCCATACCAGGCCCTGTCCGGGGTATGGTGCGCTAGATTCAGCGGCGACAGACCATTTCGTCCCTTCGGCATACCAAGGGGGAGCACACCAAGACACACCGGGGGCGCTGACCGTAGGATGTGCAAATGGGAGCAAGATGCTATCGACGGCAACGGACCTATTAGACCTACCCCGTCTCCCCCTCGAGGCCCGAGGATGCCACAAGTTTGACGAAGTGGAACTCCCGTTGGTCTCAGTGCCCAAACTATGCCGTACCGGATGCCACGTAGAGTTCTCTAAGGATGACGTGACAGTTCTCGACCCTACCCAACAAGTCATACTCACCGGTCAACGCGACCCCTAAGGAATCTGTACATGGTTCCCCTCCATCAGCCCGACCTACCAACGGGGACAGCTGAATCTCCAAGGGTGACAGGCCCCCCGCAAAACAAAACGCAAACCAAAACGCAAAACAAAAACGAACTAAACGAATCCGGCCCCCCGCAAAACGAAAACGAACCAAACACCGAATATCCGATACACACGGGGGCAGGGGCATACCAGATTCAAGCCATCCCCAAACTAATACAATTCTACCATGCAGCAGCAGGTTACCCCACTAAAGAAACTTGGATCCGCGCCATCGAGCGCGGATCATATGCCACGTGGCCAGGCCTCACAGCACAACGTGTCAACCGACACCTCCCACTTACCGAAGAAACTACTATGGGACACCTACAAATGGTTCGACAAGGCATTCAAAGCACGCACAAGCCGAAGAAGGCGAAGAACGGACCGACAGCCGATACAGAACCACCCCAAGTCGGCCGGAAGAAGATACATAATGTCTGCGTGGACATAGTTTCCGCGAACGACATGCAACCAACCAATCACGCAGGGCCACGAACCAGAGACGAACCGAAGGAGCTCATCGCGTGGGACCTACCGGGGAGATACCCAGTCACGTCACGTCGTGGACACCAGTACGTATTCCTCATGTACGACTACGATTCCAATTACATTGACGTGGAACCCATCCAGTCACGCAAGAGCGAAGACCTCCTGCATGGATTTACAGCATGCTACGCACGTATGAAAGAGGACAATGTGAGCGCAAAAATAGTACGAATGGACAATGAGACCTCCAAGCAACTAATTGCATACATCACAAGGAACAACCTCGATTACCAACTAGCATCACCTGGGGACCACCGGCTCAACCACGCCGAAAGGGCTATTCAGACCTTCAAGAACCACTTTATTGCGGGATTGAATGGCGTGGATGATAGATTCCCAATAGACGATTGGGATCTACTGATCCCACAGGCCCTCATTACCCTCAACTTGTTACGCGCATCACGTACCCAACCCAAACTATCAGCATATGAACTCAGACGCGGGATCTACGACTACAACAAACACCCCCTCGCCCCTATGGGTTGTCGGGTGATTATCCATGACAGGGCTCAGGAACGCGGCGCATGGCAGGACCATGGAACAAGGGGCTACTACATCGGACCGGCCTTAAAGCACTACAGGAATTACACATGTGTCGGAGAGGCCAGCCGCGCTACTAGAATCAGCAACACCGTAGCGTTCTTCCCCAAAACTGAGATGCCACGTACCTCTTCTACGGACCGGCTGCTCATGACGCTCCAAGACCTAAAAGAGATCGCTAGTAAACCCCATCCACCAATCCCTTATATGGAACAGGGAACACAACTAAACGAGGCCCTGAGGAGTTTACAAGAACTATTACATATAAATACGCGACATAAACGAAATACACCAAAAGCTGTCAAGCTGTGTGATACGACCAAAAACACGCCTGAACCGCTCACGGTATCAAACAGGCCCAATACGAAATCCAATGTACCCAAGAATGCGCGCGAACCTCCAAGGGTGACACCTAATACAAAATCCAATGTACCCAAGAATGCACGCGAACCTCCAAGGGTGACACCTACGCAACAACGCAGTGCACGCCGGGGACACCCATGGGCCGTGGGCACGATCATTAGAAAGAAGTTCAACTCAGGGTGGTATGAAGGTGAAGTCGTAAGCTATGACCAAACCAATCAATACTGCAGAGTACGATACACGGATGGGGACATGGCAGACTACACACACGGTGAAGTGTCCCGGTACTACAAGTCCGACCAATACTACTCAAAATCCAAGCTTAAGCCCAAGGCCCTAATGGGAGTTTACCCGCGTGAACCGGTCCGGTTTCCCGTACCAAAACAGGCTCTACGAACGAACAATTTATCGTATGTGCCCCAACTAGCGTGTGGGGGGTCCATATGGGATGAGGACTTGAACAAATGGGCAGCGTACCGTGACCTAATCAGACACCCCAAAGCACAGGTACAAGAATTATGGCTCAAATCAGGCGAGGACGAGTTCGGCCGTTTATTCCAAGGCTTTCAACAGAATAGCATAGAAGGGATGGACGTATTGGACTGGATCAGGAGAACTGACGTACCCATACACAAAAGCGTCACATATCCCCGATATACAGTAGCCATACGCCCCGAGAAGGCCGACCCCTACCGGACACGAATCACAGCAGGAGGAGACCGACTGGAGTACCATGGTAACGTGTCCACCCGGACGGCAAGCATGGAAACCATCAAAACCCACTGGAACAGCGTAGTGTCCTCCCCTGGGGCCAAATACTGTACTGGCGACATTTCTAACATGTACTTATGCTCCACACTGGACGAACCCGAATACGTAAAGTTCCGGTGGGACATGATTCCCCCCGTATCAGAATAACGTACAAGCTGATAGGGCTCAAGCAGGGAGATTATGTATATGCCCGAATCAAGAAGGCATGGTATGGGTTAAAACAGAGTGGCAAGATCGCCCACGACGACCTTGTCGACCACCTACAAAAGTACGGATATAGGAAAGCACCCCATACAGAGGGACTGTTCCTACATGATGACAGGGACATTAACTTTACCCTCGTGGTGGATGACTTTGGGATCAAGTACACCCAACAGGAAGACGTAGATCACCTAATAGCAGCCGTAAGTGCCAAATACACATTCAAAGTGGACTGGTCGGGGAAGCAGTACGTCGGGGTTCATCTACGTTGGGACTATGACAAACGTGAAGTACAATTGTCTATGGACGGGTACGTAGAACAAGCGTTGAAAGAATTCGAACACGTAAGGCCGACACGCACGTACGCAGGCCCTTCACGCGCGGATGTCCCTACCTACGGCGAAAAAATACAATACGCAAAGCTCGAGGACATGACCACACTATCGGACGCAGAAATAAAATTCATCCAACAAGTCACAGGAAAGTTCCTGTTTTATGCCCGAGCAGTCGACAACACGATGTTACACGCACTCAATGACATCGCCTCAGCCAAGAATAGTAAAACAACATTAGCAGCCACGAAATATTTCCTTAACTATGCGGCATGCAATCCCGACGCATCCATCATATACAGGGCAAGTGACATGATACTCCGAGTGGATAGCGATGCAGCATATTTGGTATGTCCGGAGGCCAAGAGCCGAGCCGGGGGTTATCATTACCTAGGGGATACATCAGATCACACATTCAACGGTGCCGTCCTCGTGTTAGCGAAAATAATCAAAAATGTCATGGCATCAGCGGCCGAGGCCGAGGTCGCCTCGTTATTCCTGAATGCACGGGAAGCATTACCCATCCGTCAATGTCTGATCGAATTAGGCCACCCACAACCAGCCACACCAATGAAAACCGATAATAATACAGCAGAGGGCATACTCAATGGCACGATCAAGCAAAAACGGTCCAAGGCCATTGACATGCGATTCTATTGGTTAAAAGACAGAGCGCAACAAGGCCAATTCGACATTTTCTGGGAACCAGGAAAACACAATCTGGCGGACTACCCCACCAAGCACCATCCGGGGAGCCATCATAAGAAGGTACGTCCAATATATCTCTATGAGCCTGATAGTCCAAGGACCATCCAAGGGTGTGTTGAATTACTCAAAGATACGTGATACGCATATATACGATTTACGTATAAGACCATTTACGTGTACGTGAAACGTAATACGTATTACGCAAACGTACAAATTACGTATACGTGAAATACGTATTACGTAAAAGTGCAATTTACGTATACGTGATACATAAATATGTATTACGTAAACGTACAAATTCACGGACTTATATCACTAAATGAGCGCAATAAGTGAATTACACATAAGCGCACGGGAGTGTCAAAGGATACTTATAGCACTGAGTACAAGCCAAAATAAGCGATATGAGGATCGAACTCTCGACACGAGTATCCACGCATCCCCACACGAAAGAAAGACAAATTAGTAATTGAGAGAACAATATGGTCCAGAAACAATCCGATCATAATCTTAATGATAACTCTTTCCAACACAGTAAAAAGAGCAAAATAACGTAAATACTAAAAGAAATCAAATTAACCAACATTGCCGTACAGCTTTGGTCTTATTAGATTTGCACTGTGTTCAAATCTGGTGGGTTTTTGGGTTGATGACTGAGTTAAATTCTGGTTGGGGATTGGCAGGATTTGTACTGTGTTCAACCCGGTGGGTTTTTGGGTTGATGACTGAGTTATATTTTGGTCGCGGATTGGCTGGATATGCACTGTGCTCAAATCCGGTGGGTTTTTGGGTTGACGATTGACGATTGAATTATATTTTGGTTAGGGACTGGAAAGATTTGCACTGTGTTCAAATATGTTGGGTTTTTGGGTTGATGACTGAGTTATATTCCGGTCGGGGACTGGCAGGATTTGCACTGTCTTCATATCTGGTGGGTTTTTGGGTTGATGACTGAGTTATATTTTGGTCGGGGACTGGCAGGATTTGCACTGTTGCACTCTGTTCAAATCTGGTGTGTTTTTGGGTTGATGATTGAATTATATTTTGGTTGGGGATTGGAAAGATTTGCACTATGTTCAAATCTGGTGGGTTTTGGGGTTGATGATTGAGTTATATTTTGGTGGGTGACTGGAAAGATTTGCACTGTGTTCAAATCTGGTGGGTTTTTGGGTTGATGACTGAGTTATATTTTGGTGGGGGATTGGCAGTATTTACACTGTCTTTAAATCTGGTTGGTTTTTGGGTTGACGATTGAATTATATTTTGGTTAGGGATTGATGTAGCGAGCCGAATGAAAGTAATGGTAGTGCCACGTGGCACTCCATACAACCGGTAGAGAGCCAGACCGGGGGAAAACCTAGTAGAAATCTAGTAGATTTCACTATCCCTAAAACCAGCTTCTAGCCTCAACAAGCCAGCAAAGGTTTCTTCCAGCAAAGCGCAAGCCTACAACCCGCGCTACCAGAAGAAATTACGCACGATCGATTCCCATACTCGCACGATCGATTCCCTGTATCACTAGCTAAAACCAGCTTCTAAGCACACGCTTAGACCCCGGTAGCCTCAGCAAGCCGGCAAAGGATTCCTCCAGCAAAGCGCAAGTCTACTACACGCCGTACCAGAAGGAATACAATCGATTCCCCGTATCACCGGATAGTAGATGTATCAATGTGTCACTGTATCATGGTAGCTCGTACGAATGGATGGCTGCGACCGAAAGACTCGTCTGCAATCGAAAATTACAGGCTAGCACTAGAAACGCCTGTAAGGAGCCATCCTCCAGCAAAGGCAAGCAAAGCTCACTCTTTCTGTTCCTAAAACGTTAGTAATAGAATAAGTAAAAAGGCAAATCCGTCCTGGTCCAATAGTCATCCTATTGTACCCGTACGACAGCCTATCAGCAGCGATAGTCATTCTATCTCGCCGGGTGCCAAAGAAGCTACTATCGACCGCATCGACGAAACGACAGCGCCAGTATTACTAACACCCTCACACCTTGACCACTCCTTTGTCACTACAATAGGCCTGGCCTTGATACCCGCGACCGCACCCCAAGCGTCCGCTAATCGTGTGGCCGGCACTTCCCTCGAGAATCCGACAAGCTCCAAGCGTACCGTCCAGTCGCATCGATTGGTCTACCGTTCGGCGCCTCCTCGCCCCTCTCCTCCAGCAAAGCGCAAGTCTACTACACGCCGTACCAGAAGGAATACAATCGTGTGGCCGGCACTTCCCTCGAGAATCCGACAAGCTTCCAAGCGTACCGTCCAGCCGCATCGATTGGTCTACCGTTCGGCGCCTCCTCGCACCTCTATCCGCACCTCCCTAGCGGCGAGTAGAACTCCAATCACACTCAGCGCCTAGCTTGTGCGAGATATCATCGTGTCTCAGATTCCTGACCTAGAGATGTTGACCTACTCGGAGTACTTCCGGACCACTCCAAGCCCATTTGGGAGCACAGCAGAGCGCGACAAGGCCTACTCGACCATCTTCAGCTACTTCACTCTGGACTCCCCCCCCCAGGTCCTCTTGGAACATCTACTCAACCTCTTTGAGGCTGAGGCTGTGGGCGCGCTGGGGATCTTTGTAGCTGACTCCCAAGGCCTGCCCTGCCTCCGATTGGTGCATGGCCTTCGAAAGTACCCGGGGCCCTTGGCTCAACACAGCTCCAACAAAAACAAGGCCTTTGGGTACCTGGGCGACAATGAAGGGGAAGCTGGGGAACTGGTGCTAGTAGATGCAGCCATGCTGTCCCCCACAACAGCCACGCGAGTGCTAACCCTGGATCATCACCTGGCAGAGTTGGAGGCGCACCCCGCAACGCCCCTCCCAGTGATACCAGAGGGGACCGCCCACTCTGAGTTGATACAGGCCCACAAGTCTTTCTTCATTCCCTTTGAGTTGGTGCACTTTCTCTTGGGAAAAGGGCTCTCTCCAAAACAAGCCCTGGAGATCCTCCATCCTTGGGCCAACATGGCTGGGCTAATGGAGTCCTGCACCCCCCTGTTTAACACTCTCAGGTTAGCCGGGACTACAGCTACAGAACCCGGTGGCAGCCCCACGCTCCAGCAACCAGGTCCATTCTTTAGAAACGAGACCGGCCTTATCAGCTACATGAAGCTTAAGGTGATGTACCGGGACCTGCCAGAACTGGCTCGAACTGGGGCTCCACCAGGAGACCCAAAGCTCACAGCAGCAGTCACGGCCCTCACAGACCACCAACTAAAGCTAAGTGAGAATATGGACCACAAGCGGTCGCAGACAGTGAAGACCACTTGGGGCCCCTTGTACACCCAGCGCTTGCTCCTGCTCTGTGGTAAACAGGAAGAAGCGAACCTCCCCCCTATCTACCAAGCCTGGGCTCAAAAGAGCAAGCACGAAAGGACCCACATGATTTTCCAAAGCCAAGTGGCAGCCAGGGCTTCTGAGTTGGGGATCCAAGCCCCCTTGATTACCACCGCCGCTCTCAAGAGGTTCCAGGATGGCAACTTCCATGGTACTGACCCCTTTGATGTGGCAGATGGAATACTCCCCATGGCCTTCACTCCCCCGGGTGGGTCTGCCGCCACCCTGAAAAGGGAGCAGGAGGCAGCCTCCACTGTGGCAGCATATGACACTATGATCTCCACTGTAGGCAACTCCCTCACCTTGAAGGACTCCCTGGAGCTCCAGAAGACAAAAGCCTACATCCCTGTCGACTGGACTGAAGCCACCACCCAGCTGGAGAGCTACCTGGCCGTCCTAGCCACCATCCTAGGACTCAACCATGATGTCGTCACCAGCTACCAACAAGGCCTCCGCAGGCTCAAGATCCAGCAGATGCCCCTCCGAAGAGCAATTGCAGATGAGGTGGGCGAATTCCTCACACCTGCCATTGTAGTCTACTACTTCCAGATCCGGGTCAGGGGATGGCTTGAGGAACAGTGGGAAGCAGCCTCCATCCTCCCATCCCCCGACTTTGGGGTGGACTTCCACACTTTCCGAATGACCCAAAATCTCAACTGGCTCCCCAATGTCTCCAATGTGGCTGCCCTGAGACTACTTCAAAGACCGGATCCTCCTCCATCCCCCACCAAGGTGGGCGCCACGGGGCTCAGCAACAACAACAACAACAACAACAACAACAGCAACAGTCCCTCCAGCAATCTGGGAGTCCGCAACTCGACAGGAGGGACCACAACTCAACAGACACGACTCACCAATCCACACCGGGACTCCCGCCTCCAAGACAGCAATCATCCCATTGTCAAGAAACTGGAGTCAGCAAAAATGAGGGAAGCCCTACAAACTATGAGAAACAAAGGAAAAGGCCCCCTCTCCAGACCAGATGGGCAAGAGAGATGCCACTCGTGGCACATCAAGGGTGCCTGCTTCAGCGGCTGCAAGCACATATATGACCACGTGGCCATCACTCCCACCGAGCAAGATCAGCTCTGGCACTGGTGCCAGGAGGCATATGCCTGACCAGTCGGCAAGCGCCATCCGACTCATGGCGTCGCGCCCTCCACATCAACCGGGAGGACCATACTAAGTAACAATCCATTATCTAACGAATCTAATCCTCACTTAAGAATCACACATGAATTAGGTAAGCACAAACAGCACGCGCGCGCAGGTACCCCCCTCAATTTGTATGTGCCTTCCCCCACTTCCACAGGTTCCAAAGAAAAAATCCCCCTGCCAAGGCCTTTGTCCGAGTCCCTAGTCCCTGCTACAGTCCCTACCCCCTTGCCAACCACCAACGCGGTGCCTCGGTCCGAGCCCCAAGTCACCCCCCTCCTTTCTCAGTCCAGCGGCATGCTGGCCTCTCCACCCAGCAACATGCTGGCTTCTGCAACCATCAACGCGGTGCCTCGGTCCAAGCCCCAAGTCACCCCCCTCCTGTCTAAGTCCAGCGACGCGCTGGCCTCTCCACCCAGCAACTCGCTGGCCTCTTCAACCAGCAACGCTGTGCCTCGGTCCGATCCCCAAGTCACCCCCCTGCTGCCGTACCCCACTGACAGGCTCGACGTGCACGTCAACCGGGCTATCAAGGTCTACAACAACAGCACTAGCTGGGGGAACTTCATCCGGACAATCCGGGGACAAGGTGACATCCACCCAGATGTGGGTAGTCTCCCCCATCCAGCCAGTCTACTCTTAGCCCACTTTGGGAAAGAAGGCACCCCGGCCTCCATGACAGGCCAACCTTGGACCCCTGCCAGGATTGACAGTGCCCTCTCCAGGGGGCCTCACCAATCTTCCCACCAGGGCATTGCCTTCCTGCGGGAGGAGTATGCCGACATGATGGACAAGCAGCAATGGACGGTCCTCCCAGCCAGCCTCATCCAAGACCTGCCCGACCTAAGGCTCAGCCCACTAGGGCTAGTCCCACAACGGGGACGGCGCCCGCGCATGATCTCAGATTACACCTACTCTGAAGTCAACCAAGACACCAATCCCCTAGCCCCAGCAGAGGCCATGCAATTTGGCCACACCCTGCCCCGGCTCCTCACCAAGCTGCACCGGGCGAACCCTCGGTTTGGCCCAGTCTACATGTCCAAGATTGACCTCGCGGATGGATTCTACCGGGTCCAGTTGAACCCAGAAGACACCATGAAGCTAGGAGTGCTATTCCCTTCCCGAAAGGGCGAGCCACCCCTCATTGGAATCCCCCTCACCAACCCCATGGGGTGGAAATCCAGCCCACCAAACTTCTGTGCCTTTACAGAAACCATTGCAGACCTGGCCAACGCCACCCTCTCCACAGGGCTGGCAGAGGCCAGGATCACACCCCATCGACTGGATCTCACCTCTGAAGCCACGCCCGCCGCGCCTCCAGCTCCCCCTGAAGCTACTACCCCTAGGGTGCCCCATCTGCCCACTCCTCATAGTACCACTCCCACCAAGAAGCCGGTGCGATACTGGGATGTCTATGTGGATGACTTCTGTGGCCTTGCACAAGGCAACCAATGGACCCGACGCGCCATCAAGCGGGTGCTCTTCCAGTCTCTGGACAAAGTCTTCCGGCCCCTGGAGGCCTCTGACACTCCGTTCAGACAGGAACCAGCCTCCCTCAAGAAAATGCTCCAAGGGGACGCCAGATGGACCACCAAGAAAGTCATCCTGGGCTGGCTCATTGATTCCATCAACAAAACCATCAGCCTTCCTCCCCATCGAGTGGCCCGGCTACAGGAGATTCTTCATTCCATTTCCCCCAACCAGCGCCATGTTCCTATCAAACAATGGCACCAAGTCCTGGGGGAACTCCGATCGATGGCCCTTGCCATCCCTGGCGCCATTGGCCTCTTCTCCATCCTCCAAGAAGCCTTCCGCCACCAGGAACCGGGCAGGCAGCGCCTCCAGCTCACCAAGCGCGTCCATAGCTTCCTTCGCGACTTCCAATGGCTGGCCAATGACCTATCCAACAGGCCTACTTCCATTGCCGAACTAGTCCCTGACACTTTCCCAGCCACCCTCGGCGCTTGTGATGCCTCTGGTATGGGCATGGGGGGCATCCATTTTGTCCCCCTTCCCACTGGCGCGGTGCAGCCCATCATGTGGAGGCATGCATTCCCCAAGTGGGTCTCCACCCAACTAGTCACCTTTGACAACCCCAGTGGCACCATCACCAACAGTGACCTTGAGCTCGCTGGTTCCATTGCCCACAATGACATCCTTGCCCAAGCTGCCTGTGTCCAATCCAGAACCACTCACAACTGCTATGACAACACAGCAGCAGTCTATTGGCAAAGGAAAGGCGCCACCACTACTACTGGGCCTGCAGCCTACCTCCTTCGAATTCAGTCCCTGCACCAGCGGCTCCACCAATATGTCCCCCTCAGGGATTACATCCCTGGACCTGTGAATCACCTAGCTGATTTGCTCTCTCGCTCTGACCTCTCTGACACTGCCCTTCTCAATCATTTCAACACCAACTACCCCCAGGACTTGCCCTGGATCTTATGTCCCCTGCAGCCTCCCATGCATTCTGCTCTGACCTTGGCTCTATCCAGAAGACCATGCGCGCTTCAGTCACTGAGCTCTATGCCAAGCGCAAGGATGCCCATTGGAATCAATGGGTTCAATTCTGTGTGTCTCAAGGCTTTGAACCAACCCTCCACTCTGTTACAGATCCAATCCCCATCCTCCAAGTCTTTGCCCAGCGCCTCCATGACGGACGACTATCCCATAGCGGCAAGCCCATCAGGTCTCGCACAGTATCGGACACCCTCCGGTCAGTGGGCCAGACGCTGGCCCGCTTGGGGTCCAAAGACCCAAGAACCAACTCTACCGGCAGTCTTGACTTCAGGCTAACTGCCCAGTTCAAGGCCTATGCCAAGCTAGACCCAGCCCCGTGCCGGGTCAAACCAGTCCCCATCACCCTTGTCATGCATGCCCTTCGCTTTGCATACTATGACTCCCCTTCCCCTACCAGACAGGCCATTGCAAACATGATTTGCATAGCCTTCTTTTTCTGTCTGCGCCCTGGTGAGTACACTGGTACTACCAGGGACGACCAAGCCTTCCACCTCAAGGAGGTCTCCTTCTACCTTGGCTCCAAATTTGTCCACCATGATGGACCTGAACATGAGCTACTGGCTGCCACCTCTGTCACCCTGACATTCACCACACAGAAGAATGGGGACAAAGGTGAAGTAGTTGCTCATGCAAGGAGTGGCGACAACCTATGCTGCCCTGTAGCAGCATGCGCGCGCCAAGTGCTCCACCTCAGGGGCTGCTGCACCAGCACCCATCCCTTCAGCCCAGATCTCAAACTTGCCAGTTACTTTGACAATGGGGTTCTCACCCTCGTTCGCGCAGCAACTTTCACTTCCTCCATGCGAGTCTATGCCCAGACCCTCTATCAGACCACCGGCATCTCCCCTGCAGCAATCTCTGCTCGGTCCCTTCGAGCGGGAGGGGCTATGGCCCTGCTCCAGGGCAAATGTGATTCTAATGTCATCAAGCTCCTTGCAAGATGGCACAGTGACTGCATGATGAGGTACTTGCACCAGCAGTCCCTCCCCATCTTCCAGAATCTTGCCTCTGTAATGTTCAACAATGGAACATACTCCTTCCTGCCAGAAGAGTGGGTGCCGGCTGCCGCCCCCACTCCCCCTGGCAGCTCTCTCTGATTCCTCTTGGGGAATCTCCCACCCTCGCAGTCTGGCCTCCTGTCTCCTCCAGGTCCAGTCTCCATCCAGCTCCCACCCTGTGGCGTGTGGCCCAATGGCAGAAAAGGCTTAACAGCCAAAGGCTTAACTGCCCAAGCTGTTAAGCCAGGCTGTGCGCTGGTGTGTGTGGGCACAGCAAACTAAGGGACCGGACTACAGCCTGCAAAACAAACAGGCTGGAGTTCCCGGCTCCCCCTCTAGCATTGCTTAACCCACCAACACACCCATGAACTACAAGCATTGCACATACAGTACTACAAGTAGGCTGGCTACTGAGGCTATCACGAATGTAGTGAGTGATAGTTGATGTAGCGAGCCGAATGAAAGTAATGGTAGTGCCACGTGGCACTCCATACAACCGGTAGAGAGCCAGACCGGGGGAAAACCTAGTAGAAATCTAGTAGATTTCACTATCCCTAAAACCAGCTTCTAGCCTCAACAAGCCAGCAAAGGTTTCTTCCAGCAAAGCGCAAGCCTACAACCCGCGCTACCAGAAGAAATTACGCACGATTGATTCCCATACTCGCACGATCGATTCCCTGTATCACTAGCTAAAACCAGCTTCTAAGCACACGCTTAGACCCCGGTAGCCTCAGCAAGCCGGCAAAGGATTCCTCCAGCAAAGCGCAAGTCTACTACACGCCGTACCAGAAGGAATACAATCGATTCCCCGTATCACCGGATAGTAGATGTATCAATGTGTCACTGTATCATGGTAGCTCGTACGAATGGATGGCTGCGACCGAAAGACTCGTCTGCAATCGAAAATTACAGGCTAGCACTAGAAACGCCTGTAAGGAGCCATCCTCCAGCAAAGGCAAGCAAAGCTCACTCTTTCTGTTCCTAAAACGTTAGTAATAGAATAAGTAAAAAGGCCCACCACGCCCGCCCGCAGAAAAGGCTTAACAGCCAAAGGCTTAACTGCCCAAGCTGTTAAGCCAGGCTGTGCGCCGGTGTGTGTGGGCACAGCAAACTAAGGGACCGGACTACAGCCTGCAAAACAAACAGGCTGGAGTTCCCGGCTCCCCCTCTAGCATTGCTTAACCCACCAACACACCCATGAACTACAAGCATTGCACATACAGTACTACAAGTAGGCTGGCTACTGAGGCTATCACGAATGTAGTGAGTGATAGCTGGAAAGATTTGAACTGTGTTCAAATCTGGTGGGGTTTTGGGTTGAAGATTGAATTATATTTTGGTTAGGGACTGGAAAGATTTGCACTGTCTTTAAATCTGGTGGGTTTTTGGGTTGACGATTGAGTTATATTTTTGCTAGGGACTGAAAAGATTTGCACTGTGTTCAAATATGGTGGGTTTTTGGTTGATGACTGAATTATATTTTCGTGGGGGATGGGCAAGATTTGCACTGTGTTCATATATGGTGGGTTTTTGGGTTGATGACTGAGTTATATTTTGGTCGGGGAATGGCAGGATTTGCACTCTGTTCAAATCTGGTGTGTTTTTGGGTTGATGATTGAATTATATTTTGGTTGGGGATTGGAAAGATTTGCACTATGTTCAAATCTGGTGGGTTTTGGGGTTGATGACTGAGTTATATTTTGGTGGGTGACTGGCAGGATATGCTCTGTGTTCAAATCTGGTGGGTTTTTTGGTTGATGATTGAATTATATTTTCGTTGGAGATTGGCATGATTTGCACTGTGTTCAAATCTGGTGGGTTTTTGGGTTGATGACTGAGTTATATTTTGAATGGGGATTGGCAAGATTTTCACAGTTTTCAAATCTGGTTGGTTTTTGGGTTGACGACTGAGTTATATTTCGGTTGCGGACTGGAAAGGTTTGCACTGGTGTGTTCAAATCTGGTGGGTTTTTGGGTTGATGTCTGATTTATATTTTGGTCGGGGACTGGCAGGATTTTCACAGTGTTCAAATATGGTGGGTTTTTGGGTTGATGACTGAGTTATATTTCAGTTGATGACTGGAAATATTTGCACTGTGTTCAAATCTTGTGGGTTTTTGGGTTGATGACTGAGTTATATTTTGATTGGGGATCGGAAGGATTTGCACTGTGCTCAAATCTTGTGGGTTTTTGGGTTGATGACTGAGTTATATTTTGGTGGGGGATGGGCAGTATTTGCGCTGTGTTCAAATGTCGTGGGTTTTTGGGTTGATGACTGAGTTATATTTTGGTTGGGGATGGGCAGTATTTGCACTGTGTTCAAATCTGGTGGGTTTTTGGGTTGATTAATAAGACCAAAGTCGTAAGCGTTGTTCGGTTGGTTAGTTAGTTAGTTATTTCTGTTTTACTTTACTGTGTTGGAAAGAGTTATTGATAAGATTATGATCGGATTGTTTCTGGACCATATTGTTCTCTCATTTACTAATTTGTCTTTTCTTTGTGTGGGAATATGCGTATCGCGCGTTCGATACCCATAGATACCCGTAACGCGTGTTTGATACTCAGTGTTTTAAGTATCTCTTGATACTCATGAGCGCGCTTATGTATAATTTACTTATTGCGCTCTCTTCTCGATAAAAGAGCTAGAACACTTTGGAATCATTCTTCTTGTTTTATGTTTCCGTAAATACGTTTCCGTAAATACGAATACGTATTTGTTTTACGTTTACGTAAAACAATACGTTTCCGTAAATACAAATACGTAAACGTAAAACATTACGTTTCCGCAAATACGAATACGTAAAGCGTAAGACAATACGTATTCGTGTTACGTTTACGTAAAAGAATACGTATTCCTACCTCGTTTGCGTGTACGTAAATTCACGCTTGATTCAGTATTCCAATACACCCTTGGATGGTCCTTGGACTATCCGGTTCATATAAATATATCGGTCTTACCTTTTTATGGTGGCTCCCTGGGTGGTGCTGTAACACACTAGGGGTAGAATTTGAGTAGGAGTGATAATTATGAATGGATTAATACTTTACGAAAAATGGATGGAAACTTAACAGATAAAATAATGAGCGATCGAGCTGGCTGGCTCCGATCGCCCAAGGATATTCATGTAGAGTGGCGGGCTATGAATCCTGCGCCCGCCTGTTATCAGTATACCATTGTATACAGATGATGCTTCGCTACTTAATGATTCTTAGAGTAGACCAAGTCTCATTAATTCGATCGCACGTATCCTTCGAATGGTATCTTGGATAGTACGACTCGTACGGTAGATTGATAGTAGTGCGTACGTACGGGTACTACATAGCTCGGTACGTACGTACCTTGGCGTGTATGTCCGTAGTACGTTACAGAGTCCCCCAATGAGTGACTTGAGGATGATCTTTTCATTACTAGACTTCTTCCATGTCTAGATTGTTGTTGGCCGGTGCATCGTCTTGTTCTGGATCCTCATTTGCTGGGTGTTCCTTGTATGGGGTCAGCTTTCGGATGTTGACTGTTTCGGTGACATTTGGAGACAGCCTCAGTTTCACTGTGCCATTGGTATGTACCTGGACAATTTGATATGGGCCTTTCTTCTGAGGTTGTAATTTGTCTGGATCTGGTTCTTTCATCCATACCTTATCATCAACCTTGAAAACATGTTTGATGCGCTTGGCATTTTGACGGAGCAGATTCATGTTGATGCCTTGTTGTCGAATTTGTTGTAGCGCAATGAGATTGGATGTAAGTGGGATATCCAGCAGCATGTCTCTGTTGAACACAAGGGCTCCTGGAGATGAACCCATAGATGCGTTGATTGCGCACCTGGTTGCGTGCATGCAAGTAGCTAACGCATTGTCCATGAGCTGTGTGGCCTGCGTGTTGGTTTGAGGCGGATTCACATGTACTAATATGCGTAGGGTGTCTGCAATGGTATGATGAACCCTTTCGCAGACGGCATTGCTCTGAGGATTTTTGACTGTGGTAGCTACACCCTCAATTCCATAGGCTGCCAGTGTATTTTGGAATTCGTGGCCTAGGAACTCTCCACCATTGTCATAGACACACTTGACTGGCCTTGGATATCTGGATAACCAGCAGTTGGTGAACTGGTTGGAGACATGTTGACTTGATTTATCTCTGATGCGAATGATTTCCAGCAGGTTGGTAACTGGGTCAATGCACGTGAGAGCCTTGAAGTTGTAGACTTTTCCTTGGGCTGTTACTTTCCATGGTCCAATCAAATCCACATGCACTTCACTGAATGGTGCCAATGGCGCTTGCTTGGGCGCCAGCAATCCATAACTAGCATTTCTGCTCTTGTACTTGATGCAATCATCCGGGCATGTGTATTCTTGGCACAGCTTCGCAAGACGTTCCACGTGGAACCTGGCGGCTATTGTTTGGTTGAGCCTGGTGGATCCACAGTGCCCTAATAGTAGATGGTACCACTTGAGCAGTTGTGGAGCAAGGGAGGTTGGAATGTAGATTTTCCATTCTTCTGTGGTTTCTGCTTTGGAGTAGCACGTGATTTCCTGATTACCAAGTTGTTGTTTGAAGAAGGTTGGTGATTGCAGCTTGGCCGGTAGCGTGTCGTCGTTCTGTTGATGTTGAGCAATATTGGTGTAATTCACTGGGCATTCCATCTCCTGGAGTGTTGGCAGGTTGACCAGACACTCATTGTTCAGTAGACATGAATATAATTCATCGTCTGCGTCATGGCATAGGTTTGGGAATACCTCTGGGAATTCTTGTAAAAAGAGCTCTTCATCTGCTTGTTCAGGGACGTCTAACTTGAGAAAATCGATTAAAGTTCCTTTGCCTTGCTTCTGTTTCTCCCCCACTGTAGGTGGATCCATCCTGGGTAATCTTGAGAATGCATCCGCGAGTACATTCTTGGGTCCTTCCACATAATTCCACTTGAGGTTGTATTCTTGTAGAAAGAGATTCCATCGGAGCACTCGCTGTGGAGAGAGGGTTTTGAAGGTGAGATTCTTGTGGTCTGTGTAAATGTTGAGTTCACAGCCTAAAAGTAGTTTCCTTTATTCCTTGCAACACAAGACTATTGCAAGTAGTTCCTTTTCAGTTGTAGTATAATTCTTCTGAGCTGCATTCAGCTTTTTGGACCAATAAGCAATTGGTTTTCCCTTTTGTAGGATTGCTGCGCCAAGTTGTAGATCTGATGCATCTGTGTAGATATCGAATGGTAGATTCAGATTTGGGTATGTGTTCAGCGCGTCACTTGCTATCATGGCTTTCATTTCTTCAAAGGCTTTTTCCTGAGCCAGCCCCCATGTGAAGGCCGATTTTGTTGTTGTTTTAGGCTGCCCATTGGCAGTCTTCTTGGGGGTTCCCGTGAGTTCAAACAAAGGAGAGAGGACATGTGATCTTCTCGGCCACATATCCCGGTAGTAACCAACAGCACCTAGAAAGGACTTGACTTGAGTGATTGTTTTGGGTCTGTCCATTCTCAGAATAGCTTCAATTTTCTTCTTCCAAGGTTTCACGGCTTCTGGAGTCATCCAAAATCCGAGAAAGTCAGTTTCCTGTACAGCCCAGTCGCATTTGAGAGGGTTGCACTTGAGACCATTTTCATTCAGGCGTTGCAGAATTGTGTCCACTGTTTGCATGTGGTGGTTGAAGGTGTCATTTGTCCAGATTCCAATGTCATCAATGTAGACGGTGCAGTCGGTACCTTGCAAAATGTCCTCCATCAGCTGTTGCGCGACATCCGGAGAGATTTTCACGCCCATTGGCAGTCTTTGGTATTCATAGCAGCCATATGGTGTTACAATTGTGCATAGTTTCTTGCTTGGTTCATCCAATTCAAAACAGTAGTATTGCATAGACAAGTCAATTTTGGTGAAATGGGTGTATTTGCCGCGTCGATGCATGATGTCCTGAATTCTTGGTATTGGATATGGTCTTCTGACTAGCAGTTCATTGAGTTCTCGAAAATCCGATACCCAACGGACCCTGTTATCCTTCTTTGGAATGATAAAAGTAGGAAATGCCCATTCAGCTGGGCCATCACATCTTTTAAGGACCCCATCATCTACCAGATTCTGGAGCTCCCTTTTGAATAGTTCTTCTCGTTTGTATGCGACTGCATATGGCTTCTTGTGGACTGGCTTGGCATCGGGCTTCAGTTTGAGTGAGATTTTCTTGTGTGGGTATTTTCCTAATTTGCCATTGAAAACGTTTGGATATTTGGATAGGACAGCTTGGAATTGTTGTTTTTCTAACGCTGTCATATGCGATTGCTGTTCTGCCACTGATGTTGGATCCGTAGCTTCATATGCTCTGTCAAGGATGATGGGCGACGAAGATACTGCATCATGCACAAATAGCTCAGAATCAATGGATTCCTCCAGTAATGCTTGAAAATATGCTTCTTGCAGATTTGGAGTAATATCAAAACTGGCTGTTTCGCGCATTGGAATTTGTCGGTTGTTCCATTGAATCATGCTGGACTCAAATAACAAGTTGATGTTGGTGCTGCATAGAAAGTCTCGACCGAAGATAATATCATATCTGCATGATTTGGATTCAAATAATCTGGCCTCACAACGCTCGATTGTTGTGTTCCCAAATTCTTGTAGCTTGAGATTCTTCATTACGACAAACAACGAGGTGTCGAATGATCCATTGGCTGTGGTTGTGATGGTTCTTGTTTTGGATTGAATTGGTAGAACTCCAAAGGGAAGTGCCCTTTTGTTGACGAGGGTTGTTGTGCTGCCGCTGTCGAGTAGGGCAAGCATTGTTTTTGTTGTTTTTACAGGAATGCCTTGAATGTATTGGGTGGTCGTCAAAACAATAGGAGTCACATCACTCTTATGTTTGGTAGATACGGGATATTTGGTATTTGGTTGTAGGGCTGTGCTTTTTGCTAGACGCGAGGTCCAGCTTGTGGTCATCGTCCCCGGGCCCATCGAATTCTCATCCGATTTGGCTGTCGATGTCGCTGCCCCATTCATTTGGTCGTTTGTACCCGTGCCAATTGAATCGTCATTCAGTTTGGCTGTTTTGTTATTGGCGTTTGTACCCTTATTTTTCTTTTTATCGACGCGTTCATCCATAAACTGGACTCGTCGTGAGCTTTTGTCAATATCAGATATACGTTCTGTAGGTTTCTCCCCTTCTGTGGAGAGAGTTCCTCCTGCGAGCCCAATTGGCTGTGCCAAATTGGCATCCAGGTCCTGTGGAGCTGGAGGCAGGGTGACTGCTCTTGTTTGGCCTCAAGGAAGCCAGATTTGCTCACCGCTCTGTACGCTGTGTTCGGCTTTGCCGCCATGTTGTTGGAGGAAAGCTTCCTTTGCGCGCTGCATGTGTGCTTGGAATGATTCATTGCTGGCTGTGGTAGTTTTTCCGGCTGAGTCATTATTGTTTTTCTTGTCGGCGCGCTGTTTTTTCTTCTGTTTGGAGTACCTGTTCTTGGGACATTCAGACCAATCATGGTGGTGTCCGGGAATGCGACAGGGATTAGAAGATTTTTGTGCTTGGTTTTTGTTGTTGGTTTTGCGTTTGGATTGGTTGTTGGCATTGTTTCCAGGACGTCTCCCTTGTTTTTTGCCTCCTCCATTCCTTAGCTTGGACTCGCGTTCTCGACTGGACATATATTCCACAATTTTCTGGATGGATGTTTCTGCAGTGATGCCACCATGAATTTGTCCATATTGCTCAACCCACAGGTTGGGGAAGGTGTGGAGCAGTATTGTTGTTTTGTTGATTTTGTTGAGATTTTGGCCATGACCTTGCAGCTTCTCAGAGTATCGAATGAGCCGGTTGATGCGCAATGCATGATCCTTGGCGGTGGTATCATGTGTATTCTTGGCACAGCTTCGCAAGACGTTCCACGTGGAACCTGGCGGCTATTGTTTGGTTGAGCCTGGTGGATCCACAGTGCCCTAATAGTAGATGGTACCACTTGAGCAGTTGTTGAGCAAGGGAGGTTGGAATGTAGATTTTCCATTCTTCTGTGGTTTCTGCTTTGGAGTAGCACGTGATTTCCTGATTACCAAGTTGTTGTTTGAAGAAGGTTGGTGATTGCAGCTTGGCCGGTAGCGTGTCGTCGTTCTGTTGATGTTGAGCAATATTGGTGTAATTCACTGGGCATTCCATCTCCTGGAGTGTTGGCAGGTTGACCAGACACTCATTGTTCAGTAGACATGAATATAATTCATCGTCTGCGTCATGGCATAGGTTTGGGAATACCTCTGGGAATTCTTGTAAAAAGAGCTCTTCATCTGCTTGTTCAGGGACGTCTAACTTGAGAAAATCGATTAAAGTTCCTTTGCCTTGCTTCTGTTTCTCCCCCACTGTAGGTGGATCCATCCTGGGTAATCTTGAGAATGCATCCGCGAGTACATTCTTGGGTCCTTCCACATAATTCCACTTGAGGTTGTATTCTTGTAGAAAGAGATTCCATCGGAGCACTCGCTGTGGAGAGAGGGTTTTGAAGGTGAGATTCTTGTGGTCTGTGTAAATGTTGAGTTCACAGCCTAAAAGTAGTTTCCTTTATTCCTTGCAACACAAGACTATTGCAAGTAGTTCCTTTTCAGTTGTAGTATAATTCTTCTGAGCTGCATTCAGCTTTTTGGACCAATAAGCAATTGGTTTTCCCTTTTGTAGGATTGCTGCGCCAAGTTGTAGATCTGATGCATCTGTGTAGATATCGAATGGTAGATTCAGATTTGGGTATGTGTTCAGCGCGTCACTTGCTATCATGGCTTTCATTTCTTCAAAGGCTTTTTCCTGAGCCAGCCCCCATGTGAAGGCCGATTTTGTTGTTGTTTTAGGCTGCCCATTGGCAGTCTTCTTGGGGGTTCCCGTGAGTTCAAACAAAGGAGAGAGGACATGTGATCTTCTCGGCCACATATCCCGGTAGTAACCAACAGCACCTAGAAAGGACTTGACTTGAGTGATTGTTTTGGGTCTGTCCATTCTCAGAATAGCTTCAATTTTCTTCTTCCAAGGTTTCACGGCTTCTGGAGTCATCCAAAATCCGAGAAAGTCAGTTTCCTGTACAGCCCAGTCGCATTTGAGAGGGTTGCACTTGAGACCATTTTCATTCAGGCGTTGCAGAATTGTGTCCACTGTTTGCATGTGGTGGTTGAAGGTGTCATTTGTCCAGATTCCAATGTCATCAATGTAGACGGTGCAGTCGGTACCTTGCAAAATGTCCTCCATCAGCTGTTGCGCGACATCCGGAGAGATTTTCACGCCCATTGGCAGTCTTTGGTATTCATAGCAGCCATATGGTGTTACAATTGTGCATAGTTTCTTGCTTGGTTCATCCAATTCAAAACAGTAGTATTGCATAGACAAGTCAATTTTGGTGAAATGGGTGTATTTGCCGCGTCGATGCATGATGTCCTGAATTCTTGGTATTGGATATGGTCTTCTGACTAGCAGTTCATTGAGTTCTCGAAAATCCGATACCCAACGGACCCTGTTACCCTTCTTTGGAATGATAAAAGTAGGAAATGCCCATTCAGCTGGGCCATCACATCTTTTAAGGACCCCATCATCTACCAGATTCTGGAGCTCCCTTTTGAATAGTTCTTCTCGTTTGTATGCGACTGCATATGGCTTCTTGTGGACTGGCTTGGCATCGGGCTTCAGTTTGAGTGAGATTTTCTTGTGTGGGTATTTTCCTAATTTGCCATTGAAAACGTTTGGATATTTGGATAGGACAGCTTGGAATTGTTGTTTTTCTAACGCTGTCATATGCGATTGCTGTTCTGCCACTGATGTTGGATCCGTAGCTTCATATGCTCTGTCAAGGATGATGGGCGACGAAGATACTGCATCATGCACAAATAGCTCAGAATCAATGGATTCCTCCAGTAATGCTTGAAAATATGCTTCTTGCAGATTTGGAGTAATATCAAAACTGGCTGTTTCGCGCATTGGAATTTGTCGGTTGTTCCATTGAATCATGCTGGACTCAAATAACAAGTTGATGTTGGTGCTGCATAGAAAGTCTCGACCGAAGATAATATCATATCTGCATGATTTGGATTCAAATAATCTGGCCTCACAACGCTCGATTGTTGTGTTCCCAAATTCTTGTAGCTTGAGATTCTTCATTACGACAAACAACGAGGTGTCGAATGATCCATTGGCTGTGGTTGTGATGGTTCTTGTTTTGGATTGAATTGGTAGAACTCCAAAGGGAAGTGCCCTTTTGTTGACGAGGGTTGTTGTGCTGCCGCTGTCGAGTAGGGCAAGCATTGTTTTTGTTGTTTTTACAGGAATGCCTTGAATGTATTGGGTGGTCGTCAAAACAATAGGAGCCACATCACTCTTATGTTTGGTAGATACGGGATATTCGGTATTTGGTTGTAGGGCTGTGCTTTTTGCTAGACGCGAGGTCCAGCTTGTGGTCATCGTCCCCGGGCCCATCGAATTCTCATCCGATTTGGCTGTCGATGTCGCTGCCCCATTCATTTGGTCGTTTGTACCCGTGCCAATTGAATCGTAGTACGTTACAGGTGCTTGGTAGGGTAATCCGCCAGATTATGCTCTCCCGGTTGCCAAAAAATATTGAATTGCCCTTGTTGGGCCCGGTCTTTTAACCAATAGTATCGCATATCGATTGCCTTGGACCTCTTTTGTTTGATAGTGCCGTTGAGTATGCCCTCTGCTGTATTGTTGTCGGTCTTCAGTGGAGTGGCCGGTTGTGGGTGGCCGAGTTCAAGCAGACATTGTCGGATGGGTAAGGCCTCCCGTGCATTCAGGAATAATGACGCCACTTCGGCCTCGGCTGCCGACGCCATAACATTTTTGATTATTTTTGCCAGTACGAGGACAGCGCCGTTGAATGTATGATCGGCTGTATCCCCTAGGTAATTGAAAAGAATTCACCGTGTAACGCGTACTGTACGAAAAGTCATAAGGGCAAATAACCTTATTCGTAAGGTTATTTAACTTGAGTGAATAATCGTCGGCGTTTCCATGTGGTTTGTCTCTTTACCGAATTTCCCCATCAGCTCACTCTTCGAAGAATTAACAACTCTAAAACACTATCATGCCCTAAAACCTCCGTACAACCTAGTACTAATTCTACGTAATAAGGTACAAGCAATGTGATATTCCAATGAGAATATCACGGCGAATTATACGGTAAAAAGACCGATCGAAGATGGTTTTGCATGTGTTTTGCGTCTTATTTATGTGTGCTTTGTATGCTGAGAATTACCGTCGATTATACGGTGTATTACCGCGTAATTTGACGACGATTAATTAACCTGTCGATCGTCACCGACAAGGCCGAATGAACTGTAACAATGATTATGATTACTCTTGCTCACTAAATCAATCGATCGTAAGACCGATTGCGTTTGTTTGTTATGACACACTTTTTCTAGTTTATCAGACCCACAGCACTCTACAAGCTGTGGAGGACGGCGTTTCCATCGAAACGCAGTTGAGCTCGAAGACTAATCCGGACTAGCCTGATCAGCTACCGGCATCAACCCTCAAGGATGTAAAAGAGGCAATTGCCTGTGGAGCCCTGGAATAGACCAACACCAGGGCGGTCTCCCTGAAAGAAGAGACCAAAGAATCGAACCGAGGTGGTGGCTCCACCGGGTTTCGAGATCCAGCAAAAACAAGCAAGGGAAAAGAAGCTGGACGGCTCAGTCGAAAGGGCCGCCCAGGTTGGCATCAGTTGAAAGGAATCAATATCCAAATTCAAGAACACTGATCTTTCACTGAAAATAGAACGACGTGAGCCAGAAGATTGAGCCTGGAGTATTCTGTGGTGAAACAGAAACGGATTGCGAAGAACATCTGCCCGCAACAAGGAACAGATTGCAAAGAGCATCTGCTACGAGCGAAAACGAAAAATATAAAGATATGAGAACACCGAACCGCGAAAGATCGTCGAGAACACTAAAAGGAGAACACTAAATTCTCAGGAAACAATCTTTGAAATCCACCACAGAAATACAGAATGAGCAAAAATCCCGAGAAAGGATAGGAAAGCTCACAATCTTAATTTGCAACAAAAGCAAAAGCTCACACAAATACAGACAACCGGAACGAAAATTCGATCCGAACAAAAGTATACAAACCAGAACGAAAATTCGATCCGGAAAGAAAATACGACCCGGATAAATACAAATCACCCGGCAGTCACAAACGATTAATACACATCTCTCATATCCAATCCTCGATTTGATTACACTCTTCCACCCAATACCAACTTCCATCGGATACCACACTACGAATCGCCAAATATAATTCGAAACTTCGTTTGAAATTCTCCACCATGGTACGAACTAGAGCGGACGGCGACATGGAAGAAACAAAAATGGAAGTGGATGAGGACGATTCACAGAATTCTAATGAAAACAATGGAAGAGGTATGCAAGAAAAGGAAGATTTGGAAGATAAAATCATGGAAGTCATGGAAAGGGCTTTTGGGGACCCAGAAACAAACTCAACCATGAAGAGAATCATCGACCAAGAAATAAAGAAGAGAGTCAGGGCAATGAGAGATGCAGAAAGAAGGGGTGTGAATCCAGATGACGCGGATAGTGAAAATGATGAGGACGGACGAAATGATGCTGACCAAAATGCAGAGAACGCAAGAGCTGAACGACTGGGAAGAAGGTCGTCCCAACCCAGGATAAAAATCAGGGGATTCAACAATGGTAGATTTCTGAACCCAGAACAGCTTGCTTTCAGGAGCAGCCTAATGGATTTTGGTATCAACTATGAATCAGCTGAAGAAATTATGAGGGGAGGGATGTCTAATATTCGTGAAATTACAGACCTCAACAAGGAAAGCATTAAATCGTTCATGCATGGATTGAAATCTATCAGTCCGGACTGTCCTAATCCAAAAAGTATCCACTATGGTAACAGGCTATCATCGAGGCTCCTAACTTGGGCAAATTGGGCCCGGTATCAACCATTGATTGGAGTCAAGCCAAGGGCTATCGACTGGAACGCAAACCCAAACAACCTGGAACTGCAGCAATTCAGAATCAAGATGATGGAATCAAGTGTGAAATCACAGGAAAAGGCAACTCCACCCGAGCTAAAGGATCTCACAAAATTCAGGGAATGGGAGGAAGGCTTCCGACAAAACCTGAGATACAGATTCAACTCCGAGGGATTCCCAATCTTGTATGTCATAAGACCCCAAGAAAAGGAAGAAGTTACTGACGAAGCCAGGGCTGGAACAGTTGGGCAAAGTACAACAGATACTTATCCAACTTGGAGTGATTACAATGAAAGATGTGGCGTCCTGTCAGGTCACCAGTACGATGAGGACAACAACGTCGTCTGGAGGTTGCTGTGTGATGCAACAAGAAAAGGTCCTGGTTGGGAATATGTGGCACATTTCCAAAACACTGCACTGAATTCTGGTAATGCCAGAAACGCTTTCATTTCTCTCATGCAACATGCTTACACTGATACCAATATCACTATGGTTCTGAATAAGACATATCAGGATATGAAAGATTCACACTACACTGGAGATTCCAAGGGTTATGACTGGAACAAACACAAGCGAAATTGGACTGCTTTTCATGGAACAATTCTGAGATTTGAAAAGAACCATAACGAAAGAAGATTTGTTTGGGATTTTATCAATTCAATCAGTGATGAGCGACTTGATGCTGCAAAAGCAGATGCAATTGATGAGAGCAAAGACTATCGTGACAACTTCAATGAATGTTTGATTCTATTCACCAATCGTCTTGGATTGAAAAAGCTTGCAACCGGGAAGAGTAAAAGAGGTTCCAGAAGTTTGTATTCTATGGGCACAACCAGCAACAAAAAGCAAAAGACAACTGGAACCTTTACAGGAAAAGTTGAGTGCAAGCCTTACCCAACAAGTGTTTATAAAACAATGTCAAAAGAACAGCGCCAGGAGCTTTACCAGATGAGACAGGCTAAAAAGAAAAGAAATCTCAAGGCTGCTGAGACTAAAAAGAAAGAAACCGAAAATGAAGGCGCAGGTGACAGTTTTGGATCAAAATCTAAGAAATGACATAATAACCGGACACTATCACTAGAACACAAATTGTTAAAAATGGTGAGCCGGTCATTATACCAGATGAATGTCCCTGTAGGTTTTAATGATGGGGAAAATGAAGAAGGATATTGTGAGTTAGACTCACATGCAGATACTACCGCAGCAGGAAGCAATATGGTATTGCTGAATCCTGACCAAATCACAACACACGTTGATGTTGCACCTTTTTCTGAAGAATACAAGCCCATCAAGAAAATCCCCATTGGAAGTTGTGCGACTGCATGGACGAATCCAACATCAGGCCAAGTATATATCATAGTGTTCCATCAAGCACTGTACTTTGGGGACAAATTGAAAAACAGCTTGATATGCCCAAATCAAGTGAGGGACTGCAATTTCAACTCTGTTGAAGAGACACCTCGCCAATTTGATCCAAGATCCAAGCATGGAATTACAATTCAAACTCCACTGGAGGATGATGATCCGAAGAAAGTTTTTATCAAACTGAGTATGAGAAACGTGATCTCATATTTCCCCACAAGAAAGCCCACAAGAATTGAGCTTGACGAATGTCAACATTTGATAGCAACAAATGATACCCCCTGGGATCCACATTCACTGAAGTTCAGGATGGCCGAGCTAGCCATTGACAATGGAGATCCAATTTCAGGGGACCAATTCAGCCTTCAAGCTATGTCGACCGAAGAGGACCAAGCAATGGAGGAAAGTTCTGTTGTAACAGAACCTGCTAGTAATGTTACAAATAAACTTCCCAAGACCAGCTTAGGAAAAGAACGGCATCCAAGTGTCATGCAGCAATGCAAACTGATGAGGGTCCATCAAGTATCCACAAGGAGAATGCTAACTGAATGCCAGATTGCAACAGATGGAAATATTGCTCATCGGATTTCTTCAGTAAGGAATATTTCAAGCGCGCGAAGGGTAGACCAATTTTTGTTTGATGATACAGAATTTGACTTTATGGAAGCTCCTGAAGCAGAATCAAAACAGGCCCCTAGCTTGCAAGAAATTGACAATACACTAGAAAGAAGGTCTCTTGACAGAAGAAATCAATGGGGGCCATCAGTGATAACGATTGCAGGTCCAAACAAAGTTGACTGTGAACGCCTAGCCAAAACTTGGAACATTAGTTTTAAGAAAGCTGAGCAGACATTGAAAGTCACGACGCAGAAGGCACTCAGGAATTTGCAATCACCATTGATGAAGCGGCTGCCTACTCAGCGCTTCAGGAACAAGAGAGTCGCACAAGGAACCTGGTACACTGATACATGGCATGCAAGAACCACGAGTATTATGAGGCAAGAAAAATGTGCACAGATCTTTACAAATGGAAATGGGTTTGAAGTATTTATACCAATACAGGACAAATCACAAGCCCACCAAGGACTGAAGACATTCATTCATGAAATTGGAATTCCAGAGCATTTGATTTCTGATGGCGCGCCAGAACAAGGATCCCCAAGAACCTACAAAACACACTGGAATTCAATTGTAAAGCGCAACCATATCCATCAGACATTCATCCAGCCGCATTGCCCGTTCCAAAATCGGGCAGAACAAGCAATTGGCCATCTTGGTAGTGCAATCACAACCAAGTCTGCAAAGAAGAAGTCACCGAGAAGATTATGGTCATTTTGTGGTGAACTATGTGCTAATATCAGGCAGCGAACAGCCTCCAACAACCCTTCTTCAATGGGGAGAACCCCATTTGAATTGGTCCATGGCTATAGACCGGATATTACTTTATACACTTCATCAGAATGGTATGATTTTGTGTTTTATTATGAAAAAGGTGATTCTTCCACCCGAGGTGTTGAAAGGCTGGCGCGATGGTTGGGCCCCTGTGGGAATAGGGTAGGTGGGGGGGATTGTTTTTGGCTACTGCCCGAGTCGGCAATACCAATATCTACAAATTCAATAAGACCCGTCAAGGAATTTGAATGGCGAGACAGAGATATCCTCAGAAGAATGGAAGCAATTGACAAATCAATTGAATCCAAGATTGGAGATGAAGTAAAGGATAGCGCATCATTCTTCCAGGAAAACTACCCAGAGCCCCAAATAGAGCTATTTGAGAATCAACCAGTAGAAACACCGGATATGAAACTTGAAATGGCTGAGCCAGAAGCATCGGTAGAAGATGTTGATGAACCAGATGAATATATGGGAAATGAAGTGATCATTGAAAGAGGTGATGAAAGACTCAGGTGCGTTGTCAAGGACAGGGTTCGCGACTTGCAAAACAGACCGATAGGAATCAGAAATGAGAATCCCATACTAGACACGAGGCTGTATAAATTGCAACTACCCGATGGTACAATGGAGGAATACACGGCAAATATTGTGGCAGAAAGTCTGTATAGTTCTGTTGATGATGACGGACGGATGTTCACTTTACTGGATGAGCTCATTGACCATGAAAAAGACAACACTGCTTTAAGTGATGAGGAAGCGACAACTATAGCAAAAAATGGCAGGAAAACCCATAAACCTACAACTAGGGGTTGGAGAATTTTAGCCAGTTGGAAAGATGGCACTGAATCTTGGTGTAAGCTAAGCGATGTGAAAGAGTCATTTCCAGTGCAATTGGCTGAATATGCTATCAACAATAATCTTGAAAAAACACCAGCTTTCAGATGGTGGGTGCACAAAATTTTGAGGAGGAAGGATCGAATCCTTAAAGCGGCCAAAACAGCAAAGTATTGGTTGAAGACTCACAAATATGGAGTTGAATTGCCACATTCAATCAAACAAGCGCTGGCTATTGATAAGAAAACAGGGACCGACCACTGGGAAAGAGCAATTCATAAGGAAATGACAAATAATATGGCAGCGTTTGAATTTTCTGATGATGATGTTATTCCAGTTGGCCATAAGCAGATAACAACTCATATGATTTTTGATATCAAGCTTGGATCCCTAACAGGGAAGGCCAGGTTGGTAGGGGACGGTCGCAAAGTCCCTGCAGTGGCCAAAGAAAATACTTATTCATCGGTTCCCAGTCGAGACTCAGTAAGAATATTCTTTCTGCTGGCAGCGCTGAATGATTTGAAGGTTCTATCAGCTGATATTCAAAATGCATATTTGACAGCCCCAATTAAAGAGAAATACTTTCTAAAAGCGAGAGCAGAAGATGGTTTTCCACCTCACCTTGCAGGAAGGCCTTGCAAGATTGTCCGCGCATTGTATGGACTGCCGGTTGCTGGTGCATCTTTCAGGTCATACCTCACCCAGCATTTGAGAGATCTTGGATATTCACCTTGCAAGGCAGATCCGGATGTGCACATAAGAATTGAAACCAGGAAAGATGGATCCAGATACTGGGCAATGCTCATTGCATACGTAGACGATATCTTATGTTCTGGCGAAGATCCAAAGTTCCAGCTTGAAAACATTGAACGAAAGTTCAAATTGAAGGATGATACGATTGAAGAGCCAACTCTGTATTTGGGAGCTGATATTGGGAAATTCTACTTTGAAGGTGATTCAAAGCCAAGATGGTCATTATCAAGCACTAAGTATACAGCGAAAGCTGTTGCAGCAGTCGAACAAGAGTTAGGAACTCAAAAATATGGCTACAAGTATCTACCAAAATCAGCATCCAGTCCACTGTCACATGATTACCGACCGGAAATTGATATATCAGAAGAATTGAACCCTGAATTGCAAAATTACTATCAAGGTTTAATTGGAGTTCTCAGGTGGATTTGTGAACTAGGAAGACTTGACATAGTAATGCCAGTCTCACTGATGTCAAGGTATTTGGCACAGGCGAGGATCGGGCATTTGAATCAGTTGTTTCACATATTTGCATATTTGAAAAAGTACAACAGGTCAAAACTGGTTTTTGATGATACTGTACCAAGTGTTGATGAAA
The DNA here is from genome assembly GCA_037355745.1 of Pseudo-nitzschia multiseries. Lineage (NCBI taxonomy): Eukaryota > Bacillariophyta > Bacillariophyceae > Bacillariales > Bacillariaceae > Pseudo-nitzschia > Pseudo-nitzschia multiseries. The sequence continues at coordinate 824,596 of CM074782.1, read as the reverse complement.
GTAAATTTCAAAAATGTGACTGGTCTGAATTTTATCCTGGTGCCGCTGAAGTCATACCAACAGATATGCCTGAAGCCTTGGGAAAGCATATAACTATGAGCTGTTTTGTTGACGCCGACCATGCCGGATGCAAGGCGACGAGAAGGTCTCATACTGGTGTTATTATCTTCATTAATAATGCACCGATCATTTGGTTTTCCAAAAGACAAACAACAGTTGAGACATCAACTTTTGGATCTGAAATCATTGCTTTGAAAATTGCAATCGAATTGGTTGAAGGTCTAAGGTACAAGTTGAGAATGATGGGTGTTCCAATAGATGGGAGCACAAATGTGTATTGTGATAATGATTCAGTTGTCACAAATGTTACACGACCTGAAAGCCCATGTAAGAAGAAGCACAACAGCATTGCATACCACAAAGCGCGTGAATCTATTGCAGCAGGAATTATCAGAGTTGCAAAGGAACCAGGTTCAACAAATATTGCCGATTTGTTTACAAAGCTAATGAGTGGCGCTGTTTTCCGGGAACATTGTTCTCGTTGCATGTGGTAAAGTAAAGAATCAATCGTTCGGTGGAATGTTCGATCGATCGTTCGATTGAAGTAACAAGTTGATTCGTCTGATCATGGAATAAATTGATCTGCAATGAGCATTTCGAAAGAAAATGGATAATTTGATTCATGAATACAATATATCAAACCGGCAAGGATCAGGGCAAAATGCCATGATATAAGCCAGAATGAAAGGCAAAACGCCGCCCCATTTCTTTTTGATAGGGCCTCTGATGGTAGACTGGATACAGTTTGGTATTCAACTCACGATGAACATATTAAGCCATAGAATCCAGCCGCTTAACGGTTGGAGGATTTATGACTGAAGGGGACTGAAAAGAATTCACCGTGTAACGCGTACTGTACGAAAAGTCATAAGGGCAAATAACCTTATTCGTAAGGTTATTTAACTTGAGTGAATAATCGTCGGCGTTTCCATGTGGTTTGTCTCTTTACCGAATTTCCCCATCAGCTCACTCTTCGAAGAATTAACAACTCTAAAACACTATCATGCCCTAAAACCTCCGTACAACCTAGTACTAATTCTACGTAATAAGGTACAAGCAATGTGATATTCCAATGAGAATATCACGGCGAATTATACGGTAAAAAGACCGATCGAAGATGGTTTTGCATGTGTTTTGCGTCTTATTTATGTGTGCTTTGTATGCTGAGAATTACCGTCGATTATACGGTGTATTACCGCGTAATTTGACGACGATTAATTAACCTGTCGATCGTCACCGACAAGGCCGAATGAACTGTAACAATGATTATGATTACTCTTGCTCACTAAATCAATCGATCGTAAGACCGATTGCGTTTGTTTGTTATGACACACTTTTTCTATAATGGTAGCCCCCAGCTCGGCTCTTGGCCTCGGGACATACCAAGTACGCTGCATCGCTATCCACTCGTAGTACCATGTCGCTTTCCCTGGAGATGATGGATGCGTCTGGGTTACATGCCGCATAGTTGAGGAAGTATTTTGTGGCCGCTAGTGTTGTTTTGTTATTCTTGGCAGAGGCTATGTCGTTGAGCGCGTGTAACATCGTGTTGTCGACTGCCCGGGCATAAAACAGGAATTTTCCCGTGACTTGTTGGATGAATTTTATTTCTTCATCCGATAGTGTGGTCACGTCCTCGATCTTCGCGTATTGGATTTTTTCGCCGTAGGCTGGGACGTCCGCGCGTGAAGGCCCCGCGTACGTGCGTTTCGGTCGCACGTGTTCGAATTCTTTCAATGCTTGTTCCACGTACCCATCCATAGACAATCGTACTTCACGTTTGTCGTAGTCCCAACGTAGATGAACCCCGACGTACTGTTTTCCCGACCAGTCTACCTTGAATGTGTACTTGGCCCCGACGGCCTCTACTAGGTGATCCACGTCTTCCTGTCTGGTGTATTTGATCCCGAAGTCATCCACCACTAGGGTAAAGTTTATGTCTCTTTCATCATGTAGGAACAGTCCCTCGGTGTGGGGTGCTTTTCTGTACCCGTACTTCTGGAGGTGGTCTACTAGGTCGTCGTGGGCTATCTTTCCACTCTGTTTTAACCCATACCATGCCTTTTTGATCCGGGCATATACGTACTCTCCTTGTTTGATTCCTTCCAGTTGGTACGCTATCCGGACTCGGGGGGGAATCATGTCCCACCGGAACTTAACGTATTCAGGTTCGTCTAGCGTGGAGCATAAGTACATGTTAGAAATGTCACCGGTACAGTATTTGGCCCCAGGGGATGACACTACGCTGTTCCAGTGGGTTTTTATGGTCTCCATGCTTGCCGTCCGGGTGGACACGTTACCATGGTACTCCAGTTGGTCTCCCCCTGCTGTGATTCTAGTCCTGTAGGGGTCGGCCTTCTCGGGGCGTATGGCTACCGTGTATCGGGGGTATGTGACTCTTTTGTGCATGGGCACGTCAGTTCTCCTGATCCAGTCCAATACGTCCATCCCTTCTATGTTATTCTGTTGAAAGCCTTGGAATAACCGGCCAAACTCGTCCTCGCCCGACTTGAGCCATAATTCTTGGATCTCTGCTTTGGGGTGCCTGATTAGATCACGGTACGCTGCCCATTTGTTCAAGTCCTCATCCCATATGGATCCCCCACACGCTAGTTGGGGCACATATGATACCGCGTTCATCCGTTGGGCCTGCTTTGGTACTGGGAACTGGACCGGGTCACGCGGGTAAACTCCCATTAGGGCGTTGGGCTTAAGCTTGGATTTTGAGTAGTATTGGTCGGACTTATAGTATCTGGACACCTCACCGTGTGTGTAGTCCGCAACGTCCCCATCCGTGAATTTTACTCTATAGTATTGATTGGTTTGGTCATAACTCATGACTTCACCTTCATACCACCCTGAGTTGAACTTCTTTCTAATGATCGTACCTATAGCCCAGGGGTGTCCCCGGCGGGCACTGCGCTGTTGCGTAGGTGACACCCTTGGAGGTTCGCGCGCGTTCTCGGGTACCGTGGGCACCCTTGGAGGTTTGCGAGCATTCTCGGGCACATTGGATATTGTTTTGGGCCCGGTTGATATCTTCTGTGTCGTATCACAATGTTCGGCATTTTTGAGTTTATTTCGTTTGTGTTGCGTATTTATATGTAATATGTCTTGTATACTCCGAAGGGCCTCGTTAACTTGTGTTCCCTGATCCATATAAGGGATTGGCGGATGGGGTTTACTAGCAATTTCCTTTAGGTCTTGGAGTGTCATGGGTCTGTAGAGGACGTATGCGGCATCTCAGTCCTTGGGAAGAATGCCACTGTGTTGCTGATTCTGGTAGCGCGGCTGGCCTCCCCGACACACGTGTAATTTCTGTAGTGTTTTAAGGCCGGCCCAATGTAGTAGCCCCGCGTCCCATGGTCCTGCCAGGCGCCGCGTTCCTGAGCCCTATCGTGGATAATCACCCGACAACCCATAGGGGCGAGGGGGTGTTTGTTGTAGTCATATATCCCGCGTCTGAGCTCATATGCTGATAGTTTGGGCTGGGTACGTGACGCGCGTAACAAGTTGAGGGTAATGAGGGCCTGTGGGATCAGTAGGTCCCAGTCGTCTATCGGGTACTTGTCGTCCACCCCATTCAATCCTGCTATAAAATGGTTCTTGAATGTCTGTATGGCCCTTTCCGCGTGGTTGAGACGATGGTCCCCGGGAGATGCTAGTTGGTAATCGAGGTTGTTCTTTGTGATGTATGCGATTAGTTTCTTGGAGGTCTCGTTGTCCATACGTACTATTTTGGCGTTCACGTTGTCCTCTTTCATCCTTGCGTAGCACGCCGTGAATCCCTGTAGGATGTCTTCGCTCTTGCGTGACTGAATGGGTTCCACGTCAATATAGTTGGAATCGTAGTCGTACATGAGGAAAACGTATTGGTGGCCACGACGTGACGTGACTGGGTATCTCCCCGGTAAGTCCCACGCAATGAGTTCCCTTGGTTCGTTTTGGGTTCGTGGCCCTGCGTGGTTGGTTGGTTGCATTTCATCCGCCGATACTATGTCCACGCAGACATTATGTATCTTCGTCCGGCTGACTTGGGGTGGGTCTGTATCGGCTGCCGGCCTGTTCTTCGCCTTCTTTGGTTTGCGTGTGCTTTGGATGCCTTGTCGAACCATTTGTAGGTGTCCCATAGTAGTTTCTTCAGTGAGTGGGAGATATCGGTTGACACATTGCGCTGTGAGACCTGGCCACGTGGCGAATGACCCACGGTTAATGGCGCGGACCCATGTTTCTTTCGTGGGATACCCTGCTGCTGCGTGGTAGAATCTTATTAGCTTGGGGATGGCTTGAATCTGGTATGCCCCTGCCCCCGTGTGTATTGGATATTCGTTTGGGTTGTTGTTTGGGTTGGCGCTGGTTGCGCCGCTTTCGTTTTCGTTTTCGTAATTCGGGACGGTGCTGGTTGCGCCGCTTTCGTTTTCAGTTTCGTTTTTGTTGTTTTCGTTTGGTGGGGGGGGACTTTCACCCTTGGAGATTTAGCCGTATCCGGCTCGGCGGGCTGATGTAGTGGAACCATGTATAGATTCCTAAGTGGGTCGCGTCGGCCGGTGAGTATGATTTGTTTGTTGGGGCCAAGAACAGCCACGTGGTCCTTAGAGAACTCCACTTCAAAACCGTTATTGCATAGTTTGGGCACTGAGACCAGTGGCAGCTCCACTTCATCGAACTTGTGACAACCGCGTGCCTCGAGGGGGAGTCGGGGTAAATCTAACAGGTCAGTCGCAGTGGATAGCATAGTGCTCCCATTAGCACAACCTACGGTTAGCGCCCCCGGTGTGTCTTGATGTGCTCCCCCTTGGTAAATCGCTGGGACAAAATGGTCCGTTGCTGCTGAATCCAGGGCCCCAAATCCGGGTGGGGCACCGACATGGAATGCAACATCTTGTGCGAAGGTCACGGAACGCAGTGGCCGAGGTAGTTTGTCACGCGAGGGGTCACGTAGGATACTGAGTAATTGTGAATCGTGATTACTAGGTTTATGTATACTACTACTGTGGTCCCTCCCACACCGTCAGGACCGGAGGGGAGCCTCATATACCCCTCGTCCGTTGCCGTTGGGATTGGGACCATTCCACTTCATCCACCTGTCGTTGTTCCTGGTGGATCCTCCCATTTGGTTGTCGTATGTGGCTCCTTCCTGGTGGTTGGACTTGTTCCTACGGTGGAAGCAATCCCGCCCGCTATGCGACAGGTTGACGCCGCAGGAGTGGCAGTAATATGCGTACTGTTTCCACTCGTGGGCCAGTGGCCGACCTCCTGTTGCGGTCTGTCTGTGGCGACTGGTGTCGGCTGCCTTGAGTCGATTGACGTCAGCCTGTAGCGAGGCCATGGCCGTTTCCCATTGGTGCGACATCGTCATCGTAGACGCTGCTGTCGCGGTTGACGCTGTGGTTTCGGATACGCGTGAGTAGATCTCACGGCACGCGTTTGCCAGCTCAAGTTGTTGGGCTTCGAGGTCTGTGAACCGCCGGTCGTTATGAATGTCCACCATGTTGGCCTTTGCGGATTTACTGTGGTATGCGCTGTACAACTCCTTCAGTCGTTGTCCCCAGAACTTTTTGTAGTGTAAGAACTCATCTTTCGGGGCTATCGTCGTCCTGTGCAGTTTCCAGTCCTCATTGACTCTGTGGAGGGTAATTGGGTCATGGCCGCTGCGCATGAATGCGTCCCGCGCATAATCGATCATTTGTGCTGCGGATACTCCTGCGGTTTCCGGAAGTAGGTTGATCTGCCATTGATACTTGGTTAATTGCCTAAAGTACTCCTTGGGCCCGATGGGGCTCGGTGAATACGATAGGGCATTCATTTTCTTCGAGAGCTCGCGAGTGAGTTGATGTTGGGCATCCGTCGTACAGAGGTCAGATTCCATGGCTTGGAAAGCGGCCAGTACCGTGGTTCCTCTGGGGAAAGCCTCTGAGCCCGGGTCTTTTAGATCATCCAGCATGGTGGGAAACTTTTTGTCGGTAATGAGCAGGGCTTCTCTATCATATTTGTTCCACTCCACGTATAGGGCGCGTCGGCGTTTCCATAATTTGTACGCGTCTGAGGTGAGCTCTATCGTGCTATCTAGTTCTTGGGGCTCAGTCGGTGCTGTGGGATATTCAGCTCCGGCGTCTCTTGCGTTGTATTGTTCCTTACTTTCCAATAGGAATGCATACCCACTCCCTTGTAGGAATTTGATGGATACTACTTCAGCCAAGGCGTTGGCTAGGGTCTTCTTGAACTCGTATACGTCCACACTCGTAGGGACCGCTATGGGTTTCAATTGGATCTCATCCAGGTGGTCTTTAACCCCAGTGTAATCCTTCTTTTTGACCATCTCGTCGTCGGTGTCACTATCTTCACTGTCTTCGGTATAGTCATATAGCAACCTGTTCTGTGTTTGTAACTGTGTGTTTTGTTCTTCTGTGTATTCGAGTATATCCCTGTTGTAATGTTCGAGCTCTACCAGTTGGTCTCTCAGATCCCGAATTCGGGTGGAGCCTATGTTCCTAGAATCGTCGATGCTGGTGTCTGGGGTAACTCCTCTCGTTGTAGGGCCGGGGATTCCTTCGGTTTGTGTTCCCTCTGGCATGGGGGTGTATAATCTTATCAATAACTAATAAGACCAAAGTCGTAAGCGTTGTTCGGTTGGTTAGTTAGTTAGTTATTTCTGTTTTACTTTACTGTGTTGGAAAGAGTTATTGATAAGATTATGATCGGATTGTTTCTGGACCATATTGTTCTCTCATTTACTAATTTGTCTTTTCTTTGTGTGGGAATACGCGTATCGCGCGTTCGATACCCATAGATACCCGTAACGCGTGTTCGATACTCAGTGTTTTAAGTATCTCTTGATACTCATGAGCGCGCTTATGTATAATTTACTTATTGCGCTCTCTTCTCGATAAAAGAGCTAGAACACTTTGGAATCATTCTTCTTGTTTTATGTTTCCGTAAATACGTTTCCATAAATACGAATACGTATTTGTTTTACGTTTACGTAAAACAATACGTTTCCGTAAATACAAATACGTAAACGTAAAACATTACGTTTCCGCAAATACGAATACGTAAAGCGTAAGACAATACGTATTCGTGTTACGTTTACGTAAAAGAATACGTATTCCTACCTCGTTTTCGTGTACGTAAATTCACGCTTGATTCAGTATTCCAATATTGATGACTGAGTTATATTATGGTTTGGGATAGGCAGGATTTGCACTGTCGTCAAATCTGTTGGGTTTTTGGGTTGAAGATTGAATTATATTTTGGTTAGGGACTGGAAAGATTTGCACTGTGTTCAAATCTGGTGGGGTTTTGGGTTGACGATTGAGTTATATTTTTGCTAGGGACTGAAAAGATTTGCACTGTGTTCAAATATGGTGGGTTTTTGGGTTGATGACTGAATTATATTTTCGTGGGGGATGGGCAAGATTTGCACTGTGTTCATATATGGTGGGTTTTTGGGTTGATGACTGAATTATATTTTGGTCGCGGATTGGCTGGATATGCACTGTGCTCAAATCCGGTGGGTTTTTGGGTTGACGATTGACGATTGAATTATATTTTGGTTAGGGACTGGAAAGATTTGCACTGTGTTCAAATCTGTTGGGTTTTTGGGTTGATGACTGAGTTATATTCCGGTCGGGGACTGGCAGGATTTGCACTGTCTTCATATCTGGTGGGTTTTTGGGTTGATGACTGAGTTATATTTTGGTCGGGGACTGGCAGGATTTGCACTGTTGCACTCTGTTCAAATCTGGTGTGTTTTTGGGTTGATGATTGAATTATATTTTGGTTGGGGATTGGAAAGATTTGCACTATGTTCAAATCTGGTGGGTTTTGGGGTTGATGACTGAGTTATATTTTGAATGGGGATTGGCAAGATTTTCACAGTTTTCAAATCTGGTTGGTTTTTGGGTTGACGACTGAGTTATATTTCGGTTGCGGACTGGAAAGGTTTGCACTGGTGTGTTCAAATCTGGTGGGTTTTTGGGTTGATGTCTGATTTATATTTTGGTCGGGGACTGGCAGGATTTTCACAGTGTTCAAATATGGCGGGTTTTTGGGTTGATGACTGAGTTATATTTCAGTTGATGACTGGAAATATTTGCACTGTGTTCAAATCTTGTGGGTTTTTGGATTGATGACTGAGTTATATTTTGATTGGGGATCGGAAGGATTTGCACTGTGCTCAAATCTTGTGGGTTTTTGGGTTGATGACTGAGTTATATTTTGGTGGGGGATGGGCAGTATTTGCGCTGTGTTCAAATGTCGTGGGTTTTTGGGTTGATGACTGAGTTATATTTTGGTTGGGGATGGGCAGTATTTGCACTGTGTTCAAATCTGGTGGGTTTTTGGGTTGATGACTGAGTTATATTATGGTTTGGGATAGGCAGGATTTGCACTGTCGTCAAATCTGTTGGGTTTTTGGGTTGAAGATTGAATTATATTTTGGTTAGGGACTGGAAAGATTTGCACTGTGTTTAAATCTGGTGGGTTTTTGTGTTGACGATTGAGTTATATTTTTGCTAGGGACTGAAAAGATTTGCACTGTGTTCAAATATGGTGGGTTTTTGGGTTGATGACTGAATTATATTTTCGTGGGGGATGGGCAAGATTTGCACTGTGTTCAAATATGGTGGGTTTTTGGGTTGATGATTGAGTTATATTTTGGTCGCGGATTGGCTGGATATGCACTGTGCTCAAATCCAGTGGGTTTTTGGGTTGATGATTGACGATTGAATTATATTTTGGTTAGGGACTGGAAATATTTGCACTGTGTTCAAATCTGTTGGGTTTTTGGGTTGATGACTGAGTTATATTCCGGTCGGGGACTGGCAGGATTTGCACTGTCTTCATATCTGGTGGGTTTTTGGGTTGATGACTGAGTTATATTCCGGTCGGGGACTGGCAGGATTTGCACTGTCTTCATATCTGGTGGGTTTTTGGGTTGATGACTGAGTTATATTTTGGTCGGGGACTGGCAGGATTTGCACTGTTGCACTCTGTTCAAATCTGGTGTGTTTTTGGGTTGATGATTGAATTATATTTTGGTTGGGGATTGGAAAGATTTGCACTATGTTCAAATCTGGTGGGTTTTGGGGTTGATGACTGAGTTATATTTTGGTGGGTGACTGGCAGGAGATGCTCTGTGTTCAAATCTGGTGGGTTTTTGGGTTGATGATTGAATTATATTTTCGTTGGAGATTGGCATGATTTGCACTGTGTTCAAATCTGGTTGGTTTTGGGGTTGATGATTGAATTATATTTTGGTTAGGGACTGGAAAGATTTGCACTGTGTTCAAATCTGGTGGGGTTTTGGGTTGAAGATTGAATTATATTTTGGTTAGGGACTGGAAAGATTTGCACTGTGTTCAAATCTGGTGGGTTTTTTGGGTTGACGATTGAGTTATATTTTGGTGGGGGATCAGAAGGATTTGTGCTGTGTTCAAATCTGGTGGGTTTTTGGGTTGATGACTGAGTTAAATTCTGGTTGGGGATTGGCAAGATTTGCACTGTGTTCAAATCTGGTGTGTTTTGGGGTTGACGATTTAATTATATTTTGGTTGGGAATGGGAAAAATTTGCACTGTGTTCAAATCTGGTGGGTTTTGGGGTTGATGACTGAGTTATATTTCAGTTCGTGACTGGAAAGATTTGCACTGTGTTCAAATCTGGTGGGTTTTTGGGTTCACGAATGAATTATATTTTGGTTAGGGACTGGAAAGATTTGCACTGTGTTCAAATCTGGTGGGTTTTTGGGTTGACGATTGAGTTATATTTTTGTGGGGGATCGGAAGGATTTGTGCTGTGTTCAAATCTGGTGGGTTTTTGGGTTGATGACTGAGTTAAATTCTGGTTGGGGATTGGCAAGATTTGCACTATGTTCAAATCTGGTGTGTTTTGGGGTTGACGATTTAATTATATTTTGGTTGGGAATGGGAAAAATTTGCACTGTGTTCAAATCTGGTGGGTTTTGGGGTTGATGACTGAGTTATATTTCAGTTCGTGACTGGAAAGATTTGCACTGTGTTCAAATCTGGTGGGTTTTTGGGTTCACGAATGAATTATATTTTGGTTAGGGACTGGAAAGATTTGCACTGTGTTCAAATCTGGTGGGTTTTTGGGTTGATGACTGAGTTATATTTTGGTCGGGGACTGGCAGGATTTGCACTGTTGCACTCTGTTCAAATCTGGTGTGTTTTTGGGTTGATGATTGAATTATATTTTGGTTGGGGATTGGAAAGATTTGCACTATGTTCAAATCTGGTGGGTTTTGGGGTTGATGATTGAGTTATATTTTGGTGGGTGACTGGCAGGAGATGCTCTGTGTTCAAATCTGGTGGGTTTTTGGGTTGATGATTGAATTATATTTTCGTTGGAGATTGGCATGATTTGCACTGTGTTCAAATCTGGTTGGTTTTTGGGTTGACGATTGAATTATATTTTGGTTAGGGACTGGAAAGATTTGAACTGTGTTCAAATCTGGTGGGGTTTTGGGTTGAAGATTGAATTATATTTTGGTTAGGGACTGGAAAGATTTGCACTGTGTTTAAATCTGGTGGGTTTTTGGGTTGACGATTGAGTTATATTTTTGCTAGGGACTGAAAAGATTTGCACTGTGTTCAAATATGGTGGGTTTTTGGTTGATGACTGAATTATATTTTCGTGGGGGATGGGCAAGATTTGCACTGTGTTCATATATGGTGGGTTTTTGGGTTGATGACTGAGTTATATTTTGGTCGGGGAATGGCAGGATTTGCACTCTGTTCAAATCTGGTGTGTTTTTGGGTTGATGATTGAATTATATTTTGGTTGGGGATTGGAAAGATTTGCACTATGTTCAAATCTGGTGGGTTTTGGGGTTGATGACTGAGTTATATTTTGGTGGGTGACTGGCAGGATATGCTCTGTGTTCAAATCTGGTGGGTTTTTTGGTTGATGACTGAGTTAAATTCTGGTTGGGGATTGGCAAGATTTGCACTGTGTTCAAATCTGGTGTGTTTTTGGGTTGATGATTGAATTATATTTTGGTTGGGGATTGGAAAGATTTGCACTATGTTCAAATCTGGTGGGTTTTGGGGTTGATGACTGAGTTATATTTTGGTGGGTGACTGGCAGGATATGCTCTGTGTTCAAATCTGGTGGGTTTTTTGGTTGATGATTGAATTATATTTTCGTTGGAGATTGGCATGATTTGCACTGTGTTCAAATCTGGTGGGTTTTTGGGTTGATGACTGAGTTATATTTTGAATGGGGATTGGCAAGATTTTCACAGTTTTCAAATCTGGTTGGTTTTTGGGTTGACGACTGAGTTATATTTCGGTTGCGGACTGGAAAGGTTTGCACTGGTGTGTTCAAATCTGGTGGGTTTTTGGGTTGATGTCTGATTTATATTTTGGTTGGGAACTGGCAGGATTTTCACAGTGTTCAAATATGGTGGGTTTTTGGGTTGATGACTGAGTTATATTTCAGTTGATGACTGGAAATATTTGCACTGTGTTCAAATCTTGTGGGTTTTTGGGTTGATGACTGAGTTATATTTTGATTGGGGATCGGAAGGATTTGCACTGTGCTCAAATCCGGTGGGTTTTTGGGTTGACCATTGAATTATATTTTGGTTAGGGACTGGAAAGATTTGCACTGTGTTCAAATCTGGTGGGGTTTTGGGTTGACGATTGAATTATATTTTGGTTAGGGACTGGAAAGATTTGCACTGTGTTCAAATCTGGTGGGTTTTTGGGTTGATGACTGAGTTATATTTTGGTGGGGGATTGGCAGTATTTACACTGTCTTTAAATCTGGTGGGTTTTTGGGTTGACGATTGAATTATATTTTGGTTAGGGACTGGAAATATTTGCACTGTGTTCAAATATGGTGGGTTTTTGGGTTGATGACTGAGTTATATTTTGGTCGGGGACTGGCAGGATTTGCACTGTCTTCATATCTGGTGGGTTTTTGGGTTGATGACTGAGTTATATTTCGGTGGGGGACTGGCAGGATTTGCACTGTGCTCAAATCTGGTGGGTTTTTGGGTTGATGATTGAGTTATATTTTGTTCCGGGATTGGCAGGATTTGCACTGTGCTCAAATCTGGTAGGTTTTTGGGTTGATGACTGAGTTATATTTTGGTGGGGGATTGGAAGGATTTGCACTGTCTTTAAATCTGGTGGGTTTTTGGGTTGACGATTGAATTATATTTTGGTTAGGGACTGGAATGATTTGCACTGTGTTCAAATCTGGTGGGTTTTTGTGTTGACGATTGAGTTATATTTTTGCTAGGGACTGAAAAGATTTGCACTGTGTTCAAATATGGTGGGTTTTTGGGTTGATGACTGAGTTATATTTTGGTTGGGGATTGGCAGGATTTGCACAGTGCTCAAATCTGGTGGGTTTTTGGGTTGATGACTGAGTTATATTTTGGTTGGGGACTGGCAGCATTTGCACTGTGTTCAAATCTGGTGGGTTTTGGGGTTGATGAATGAGTTATATTATTGTATGAGTAATTCTTACCATAACTTTACTGACACATACTTACAATACGTACAATAACTACGTACTCAACAACTCCACTGGGCCCCTGCAAAGCACTAATCATAGGAATCTATCGATCGTAGAACGGCATTGGATCCTCAATCAGTTGAAAAACATAATCGGTTGATTGGGGAATCAGAATCAAATGGAAGACAAAAGTAGTCGTAGGGACGATGCGCATCCTGGAAAGTAGATTGATGTGACGTAGGGACAAATAATATCTCGGGAGAAATGAGCAACGATGTTGAAGAAATCTATCCATTGGGTATGCGTTGGTTCTGTAGAGACGTTGGTTAGCATGCCGTCGGGGTGCGGAGAAACAATGAATCGTTGAGATTGATAGAATGGAAGATCAAGATCAGAGCGATATTTGGTACCAGAGTGGTATCAAGATATAGATATTCGTGTGGGCATCGATTTTGGAATCAAAGCGATGACGATTGATCATCCGATACAATTGATAGATCGTAGGAATCGATATGATTGTGGGTGAATCGTAATCGTTGGATGGATCAAACATTATTCCAGGGTTGGGACGGAATTATTTGATGCCGTAGTATTGAAGTCGATTGATATGATCGTATGAAGTAGAGTCGATTGTAGCTGGGATATTGGTGGGACAGATATCGGAGAATCGATGCAATGGAAGATCGATGTCAAACTGTTACATCCGGAACCAGAGCCGTATCAAGACGTAGATATGCTTGGAATCGACTTCATGAAGGTTGGAGGAACAAGTGAAGATCGACTAATGGAGGATGAATAGACGTGTCCTTGGAGAAGAGGAAGACGGACCATCGGCAAGTAGTAGGTGCGGAATCAAACGTATCGTGCGATCGGTGGATCGAATGGTAGATTGGAGAATCGCGTCAATGATTAAGTTGTGTGTATTGTTGTCGGGAGACGATGCTGGATATCAAGTAAATTGATTTCATATTCAAAGTGATGGCGATTCATATCTTGGAAGATTGGAGGATGCTGGATATCAAGTAAATTTCTGGAATCTGCCTGTGGTGGGGTTACATGAACCGGTGACACACCCCTTGATTCAGCACGGAGTGAAAGAGTGTTGAATTATTTATCGGTTCATGGATATTGGTTGCAGTGGGATCCTTGTCGCGGGTGGGGAGCATAAGTAAAGTGGTGGAGGCTTATGATGAAAATGCTGGAAGTTAAACGCGTTCAAATTGATCGTCAGGCAATGATCCAAGGCACACCCCTTGATTCAGATGCACACCCCTTGATGCACACTTAAAGAATAGAATTCCATGGTTCAATAGAAGTCCATGATTGTAAATGATACAAAACCGTAGGGCGAAGTCCATGGTTCTATGGAATGCCAAGGTTGTAGAAACAAAGGATTGACTCAATCAAACACGGGGACAAAACGAAATTAAACAAACATCTTGTGGTCGTAGACGAGTTTCCAATCATAACAGCGAGTCGTAGAGCGTAATCGCGGTGCAGAATTGATTGCAGTTGGAATATTGAGTGGAGGCAAACGACGGTTGGTAGATCATAGGACTCAACGGGCATAATTGCGGAGACATATTGATTCGTAGATTCATAGTATGGAATGAAATGTATGGCGCGTAACCGCTCAAGTATCTGTCGGAGGAATTGAAATAACCGGAGGAACCGAAGGAAAGTGCCGAAGAAGGAAGTAACCAAAGATAGATCGACCATAGGAGAAGACAGTCAAAGTGATGCGTCGTCGTCAAAAGAACAATACCCTTGGGTCTAGTGGATGCCACTATAATCAAATCCCATGGTTGTAGCCTTAGGGCATAGGACATACACCCCCTGATTCACAAGCAGGGGCGACCCGGAGCAAATGGTAGTGGCCGGAATGTAGGAGACAATCGCAGGAATGGGACGTAACTTGATGCGGATGGATTCAAGTGTCGTAGATAATTGGTTCCAGTGTTGATTGATCGAATCGTAGAACAGCATTGGATCAAACGATCATGCCATACCAAGCTTAGGAGAGAATTCAATCAGGTGTAGTCTTAGATTCAATTCAATCGTCGAATAGCTTACTGATGCTGAGGTGGATTGATTGAACTGGAGTGGTTGATCATTGAGGATCTCAACGGAGGGGAGATCAACGAGGAGAATAGTAGATATTGAATGCCGTCAGAAAGAAGGGCTGTGATAAACAGAATATCGATTTGTAGCCTTGAGTTGGTTGGGCTGGAACGATAAAACATCAAGTCGTAGAAATTGAGTGATCGTAGATACCAGCGTGAAATAGCAGGAATACGATCGATTGCTCGCGTCAGCTGTTGAAGTTGTGGAGGAACGACCCCAAACAAAGAAAATGTATGGTGATCGAATCGAAGACGGCTGGTTGATCAATCAGCTGGTGGATCAATCGTAGCAGTGTACACCCCTCGATCCGGAGATCGGTGGTATCAGCCAGAATGGAGGGGACGAATCCACATATGACGGGAGGAAACGGATTCGTCATTTGTACTTGACGAGGGAGGTAGTTTGGTGGGGTAAAGCAACTGCCTTTGGATGGGGAAGTTGCAGTCGGTTGCAATGTTCAGTCAAAAGTGTCGTAAAACCAATTCATCGACAAGATGTTGGCATATAGATGATGCAGCTTGACCTTGAGGGCATCCCGATGTCGTTTGGAGAGTCGAAGGACAGGCGGATGATCTGGTCTGGAGAAAATTTGGTTATGACATTGGGATTGCAATGACAATGAACGTATATATGCAAGAGCGGCGTTTGGGAGGTCAGTGTCCTCAGCAAGTGTCTCAGATGGCATCAGCCGATCGTACATCGGAGGCTGTGGCGAGGGTGAGGGAGCTGATTTTGGCAAGCGGTGGAATGTTGCAATTTCATTCTGAGGATGGAAGGTCCATACAAAGTTGGTTGGTTTCCAAGGTGGAGCAGAATGATGGTCTGAACTGGGCAATATGGATGGCGTTACATGTAGTGAGGTTACAGTGGACCTGTCCTGACGTTGAACATGAGGACCTGAGGAAGTGGCACGTTGGAAGGGGATGGAGTTGGATCAGACTCGGCGAAAGGAGACGGAGTCTCTGTTGGGGGAGCATGTCCATGTCCATGCGTAACTGGGAGGAAAGGCCATGAGATAAATTTGTTTAAATGCAACGTAATAAAAATAGGGATCTGGTAGGTCAAAGCAAAATTCATTTTCTCGGGAGATGGTTCTCCTGGAGAATTTCAGGATATTTGCCACTCAATTGTTGTATGACGCGACGGTGGGCAATGGTTTCAGAGGCTTGGATTTCTCAGAAGCCGTTGCTTTGCTGCTGTTTCTATCGTAAACCTTGGCAAATTCGTATGGATACCATCCTTTATCAAACCCCCAATGTTGGATGCTGAATTCCAATTGGATGGTAGGATCTTTATACTGATGATAGTCGAGCCTTGCCGCGTTTGCTGCAGGAGCAAGTGCGTGATAGTCATGAACGGGTCTCCTTGTCGTATCCTTGTCAAGGTACCAAATGGTAGAGTGTTCCAGAAGCATTTGGATGTGTTTTTTACATTTGGGAGATACTTCTGATAGAGGGAGATTTTCTATGATGGCTGCGGTGACAAGGGATTTGATTCGGGAAATGGCGTCCGGCTTGAGGGTCTCAGCACCATGATTGTTGACAGTGAGTATGCTGTTAATATTAGTCAATTTCTGGTAGTCTTCCTCCTCTCGTTTGGACGGAGTTGAACGAACTTCCGAGATCAAGATCAATAGAAATTACGACAGCGAATCGGAATTGGTCCGAAAGCAAACGGAGGAGATATTGCTTGTACATCATACTTTGCTTGATTGTGATTGTGATCGCGATCTTGACAGTGATCTCGGTCTATCTGTTGGGTGGTTTTGAATAAAGCGGATAGATCGCAAATTTTACGCACGAAGGTTTCAAACATACCGGGGACAGAATGATTCTCGACATTCTATTGGATTACTAAACCAAGCGTGAATACGTTATACGTTCTACGTGTACGTAATACGTAAAACCACGACCGTTGTACGTATTACGTGACACGGTTGCGTAATACGTATTACGTAAATTGGATTTACGTATTACGTAAAACGGCTTCACGTAAAACGTTTTACGTATTACGTAAAACGGCTTTACGCAAAACGTTTTACGTATTTATTACGTAAAACACTTGCAGCTTTTATCACAAGATGGGTGCAATAAGTAAATAATACATAAGCGCTAGTGAGTATCAAAAAGATACTTAAAGCGATGAACAGAGGTACGTGAAAGACCGAGCCCACGTACCCCCATTTGAAAGGAACACAAATTAGTAAAAAGGAGAACGATATGGTCCAGAAACAATTCGATCATAATCTTATTGATAACTCTTTCCAACACCGTAAAAAGAGCAACGAAAAGCAAAATAACTAAAAGTAACCAAATTAACCGAAGTTGCCGTACAGCTTTGGTCTTATTAGTTATCAATAAGATTAGCACACCCCAATGCCAGAGGGAACACAAACCGAAGGAATCCCCAGCCCCACAACGAGAGGAGTTACCCCTGACACCAGCATCGACAATTCCAGAAACATAGGCTCTACCTCGATCAGGGACCTGAGAGACCAACTGGTAGAGCTCGAACATTACCACAGGGATTTCCTCGAGTACACCGAAGAACAAAACACACAATTACAAACTCAGAACAGGTTACTGTACGACTATACTGAGGACAGTGAGGATAGTGATACTGACGACGAGATGTCCAAGAAGAAAGACCATCATGCGTCGCTCAAGGACCACTTGGACGAGGCACAGACAAAGCCGATAGCAGTACCATCCAGCATAGAGGTATATGAGTTCAAAAAGGCACTAGCCAACGCATTAGCCGAAGTACCCTCCATCAAATATATCCAAGGAGGGGGCTACGCCTTCCTACTGGAGTCAGAAGCACAATACCACGCGAGGGACCCCCAAGCACCTTTCCCCGAGGCTCCACAGGAACCACGAGAACTCGATAGTTCCATCGAGCTCACCTCCGACGCGTACAAACTATGGAAGCGAAGTCGAGCCCTATATGTAGAATGGAACAAGTACGACAGGGAGGCCCTACTGATTACAGACAGAGAATTCCCCAACATGCTTGGAGACCTGAAGAACCCAGGTTCGGACGCCCTCCCCAGAGGGACTACTGTGCGCGAGGCCTTCCGAGCCATGGAGGAAGACCTATGTACGACCGACGCACAGCACCAGCTCACACGCGAACTCACTAAGAAAATGAATGCGTTGACTTACACGCCGAGCCCGATCGGGCCCAAGGAATACTTTCGCCAACTTACAAAATATCAATACCAAATCAATCTGCTCCCAGAGACCGCAAACGTCACAGAGGCGCAGATGATAGATTACTCTCGCGAGGCCTTTGCCCGCAGCAAACACGACCCCATCACGCTACACCGAGTAGACGAGGACTGGAAGAAATACCGAGCCACGCTAGTCAAGAGCGGATTCGCCCAATACAAAAAATTCTGGGGACAACGCCTGAAGGAACTATACAGCAGTTACCACAACAATACGTCATCTGCAAACCTAGCTGACATAGAGGCCGATCAACGGTTCACCGATCTTGAAAACAAACAACGTGATCTGGCCAACGTATGCCATGAAATCTATTCACAGGTCACGGAGACAGCCACAGCAGCTTCGACAATGACAATGTCCAACCAATGGGAAACGGCAATGGCTGTCCTCCAAGCCGACGTGAATAGGCTCAAGGCCGCTGACGCAAGTCGTGCCACTAGCAGGCCCGACACACGCCAACCATCACTCCAAGGGTGGAAACAATACAAGTATTATTGTCACTCGTGTGGAGTGAATCTCACTCACGACGGCCGGAGTTGTTACAGGCGACGCAACAAGGCTGGACACCAGGAGGGAGCCACCTTCGACAATCAGATGGGTGGGGCCACCAGGAACACCGAACGATGGCTACAGTGGAATGGCCCCGACCCCAACAACGGCCGGACCACAATCGTTGACGCGCCCTTACACTCTTGACGGTGTGGGAGGGAACACAAAAGTAGCATACATAAACAACCTAGTAATCATGATTCACAGTTACTCAGTATCCTACGTGATCCCTCGAGCGAAACACTGCCGCGGCCACCACGCACTGTTACCTTCACGCGTGATGTCGCGTTCCACACCAGGTCCTCACAAGGGTATGGGGCACTAGATTCAGCGGCAACGGACCACTTCGTCCCTACGACGTACCAGGGCGGGGCACACCAAGACACACCGGGGGCACTGACCGTGGGATGTGCGAATGGGACCAAGATGTTATCAATGGCGACAGACCAATTAGACCTACCCCGACTTCCCCCGTCAGCCCGCGGATGCCACAAATTTGCTGAAGTCGAACTTCCATTGGTATCAGTGCCCAAACTCTGCGGTTCTGGATGCCAAGTAGAGTTCTCTAAAGACAACGTGACCGTGCTCGGTCCCAACCAACGCGTCGTTCTTACGGGTCACCGGGACCCCCTAAGAAACCTATACATGGTTCCCCTCCATCAGCCCGACCCACCTACAGGGACAGCTAAATCTCCAAGGGTGACAGACCCCCCCCCCCGCAAAACCGAAACCAAACTACGACCGGCGTAACCAACGCCGACCAAAACAATAACGAAAACGAACCTACAATCGGCGTAACCAGCGCCGACCAAAACAATAACAAAACCGAATTCCCAATACACACGGGGGCAGGGGCATACCAGATTCAAGCCATCCCCAAGCTGATCCGATTCTACCATGCGGCTGCAGGGTATCCCACCAAAGAGACATGGATCCGAGCTATCGAGCGCGGATCATTTGCCACGTGGCCAGGACTCACGGCACAACGAGTCAACCGATACCTCCCACTCACCGAAGAAACGACTATGGGACACCTACAAATGGTCCGCCAAGGCATCCAAAGCACGCGCAAGAAACCAAAGAACAAACCAACCACAGATATAGAGCCGGCCCGATGCGACCGAAAGAAGATACACAACGTCAGCGTAGACATAGTATCAGCAAATGAGATGCAACCAACCAACCACGCAGGGCCGCGCGCCAAAGAAGAACCAAAGGAACTCATCGCGTGGGACCTGCCGGGGAGATACCCAGTCACGTCTCGTCGCGGACACCAGTACGTATTCCTCATGTACGACTACGATTCCAACTACATCGACGTGGAGCCCATCCAGTCACGCAAGAGCGAAGACCTCCTACAAGGGTTCACGGCATGTTACGCACGCATGAAAGAGGACAACGTGAACGCAAAAATAGTACGTATGGACAACGAGACCTCCAAGAAACTCATAGCGTACATCACGAAGAACAACCTGGATTACCAGCTAGCGTCACCTGGGGACCATCGACTCAACCATGCGGAAAGGGCAATCCAGACCTTCAAGAACCACTTTATTGCGGGATTGAACGGGGTGGATGATCAGTTCCCGGTAGATGATTGGGACCTACTGATCCCACAGGCCCTCATAACACTCAATCTACTACGCGCATCGCGCACCCAGCCGAAACTATCAGCATACGAGCTCAGGCGCGGAGTCTACAACTATAACAAGCACCCACTCGCCCCTATGGGCTGTCGAGTGATTATTCACGACAGGACTCAAGAACGAGGTGCGTGGCAAGACCATGGCACAAGGGGTTACTACATCGGACCGGCCCTTAAACACTACAGAAATTACACTTGTGTCGGGGAGGCCAGTCGCGCTAACCGAATCAGCAACACAGTGGCCTTTTTCCCCAAGACCGATATGCCACATACCTCATCTACCGACCGCCTACTCATGATTCTCCAAGACCTAAAGGAAGTCGCAGATAAGCCCCATCCACCAATCCCGTATATAGACCAAGGGACCCAAGTGAATGAGGCCCTACGGAGTATACAAAAACTACTACGGCTGGGTACACGACATAAGCGCAATGGGCCAGAAACAGCCATAGAAACACGCGAACCTCCAAGGGTGGAAACACGCGAACCCACTGGGGTGTCTAACAGGCCCAACACAAAATCAAGCAATATGCCAGCGAATGCGCGCGAACCTCCAAGGGTGCTACCCACACAACAGCGCAGCGCCCGCCGGGGACACCCCTGGGCTGTGGGCACCATCATTAGGAAGAAGTTCAACTCCGGATGGTACGAGGGAGAAGTCATAAGTTATGATCAAACCAACCAATACTACAGGGTAAGATTCACTGACGGGGACACGGCCGACTACACACACGGTGAGGTATCCCGATACTATAAATCCGACCAATACTACTCCAAACCCAAGGTTAAGCCCAAGGCACTAATGGGAATTTACCCACGCGACCCGGTTCGGCTCCCCGCACCAAAACAGGCCCTACAGACCAACCATTTAACGCATAGGCCCCAGTTGGCATGTGGGGGTTCCATATGGGACGATGACTTGAACAAGTGGGCAGCCTACCGTGACCTAATCAAACACCCCAAGGCACAGGTGCAAGAATTATGGCTCAAGTCCGGTGAAGACAAATTCGGCCGACTGTTTCAAGGGTTCAGGCCCAACGAGGTGGAAGGGATGGATGTACTGGATTGGATCGACCGACATGCAGTGCCCATACACAAAAGGGTCACTTATCCCCGATACACAGTAGCCATACGCCCCGAAAAAGCTGATCCCTATAGGACGCGGATCACAGCAGGAGGCGATCAGTTGGAGTACCACGGTGATGTCTCCACCCGTACGGCGAGTATGGAAACCATAAAAACACATTGGAACAGTGTAGTGTCCACCCCAGGGGCAAAATACTGTACCGGTGACATTTCTAACATGTACTTATGCTCATCACTCGATGAGCCCGAATTCGTGAAATTCCGGTGGGACATGATTCCCCCACGAATACGGACCGCTTACAGTCTAGAGAGACTCAAGCGGGGTGACTACGTATATGCCAGGATCAAAAAGGCGTGGTACGGCCTCAAACAGAGCGGGAAAATCGCGCATGATGACCTAGTAGCGCACCTACAAACCTATGGATACCGAAAGGCTCCCCATACTGAGGGACTATTCCTCCATGATGAGCGGGACATAAGTTTCACCCTAGTCGTGGATGATTTTGGGATCAAATACGTCAGGCAGGCCGACGTGGATCACCTAGTGGCTGCGGTCGGGGCCAAATACACCTTCAAGGTTGACTGGACCGGCAAACAGTACGTGGGGGTCCACCTGCGTTGGGACTATGACAAACGCGAGGTCCAGTTGTCCATGGATGGGTACGTGGAACAAGCTCTAAAAGAGTTTGAACACGTTCACCCCACACGTACGTATGCCGGGCCGTCACGAGCGGACGTGCCCGCGTACGGCGCAAAAATACAATATGCAAAACGGGAAGATACTACCTCACTAACAGACGAAGAGATCAAATTCATACAACAAGTTACAGGTAAATTTCTATTCTATGCGCGGGCGGTCGACAACACCATGCTGCATGCCCTCAACGATATCGCGTCAGCCTCAAACAACCAAACCGCATTAGCCGCCACTAGGTATTTCCTCAACTACGCAGCGTGCAACCCGGAAGCCGTCGTCATTTACCAAGCCAGCGACATGATTCTCCGTGTTGACAGCGACGCGGCCTATCTGGTGTGTCCAGGAGCAAAGAGTCGTGCCGGGGGATACCACTACCTTGGGGACACGAAAGACATTACATTCAATGGACCGGTCCTAGTGTTAGCTAAAATCATAAAAAACGTGATGGCGTCGGCGGCGGAAGCCGAAGTCGCGTCATTATTCCTCAACGCCCGGGAAGCATTACCCATCAGACAA
This sequence comes from Pseudo-nitzschia multiseries, assembly GCA_037355745.1. Lineage (NCBI taxonomy): Eukaryota > Bacillariophyta > Bacillariophyceae > Bacillariales > Bacillariaceae > Pseudo-nitzschia > Pseudo-nitzschia multiseries. The sequence goes on along the minus strand of CM074782.1, from coordinate 802,204 downwards.
TGCCTGATGGAGCTCGGCCATCCTCAACCGGCCACTCCACTGAAAACGGACAATAATACAGCAGAAGGCATATTAAACGGCACGATCAAACAAAAGAGGTCCAAAGCCATTGACATGCGATTCTATTGGTTAAAAGACAGGGCACAACAAGGGCAATTCAATATTTTCTGGGAACCAGGAAAGCATAATCTGGCTGATTACCCTACTAAACACCACCCTGGTAGCCACCATAAGAAAGTGCGGCCGATATACCTATATGAACCGAATAGTCCCAAGACCATCCAAGGGTGTATTGGATTACTAAACCAAGCGTGAATACGTTATACGTTCTACGTGTACGTAATACGTAAAACCACGACCGTTGTACGTATTACGTGACACGGTTGCGTAATACGTATTACGTAAATTGGATTTACGTATTACGTAAAACGGCTTCACGTAAAACGTTTTACGTATTACGTAAAACGGCTTTACGCAAAACGTTTTACGTATTTATTACGTAAAACACTTGCAGCTTTTATCACAAGATGGGTGCAATAAGTAAATAATACATAAGCGCTAGTGAGTATCAATAATAATAATATACGTATTTAAGTAACTTTAACCACCGAAGGTGGATCTAAACTACTCAGTCTGTATCCAGACTTTAACGTCGCCTCAATCAAAGAGAGTTTAAGCCCCAAGTTGTAGAACGACAAATTTGTCAAACGAATCCTGAAAGCGAGCGGGGAAGGGACAAAGAACAAACTGATAACGATGCCCGAAGCAAAAGCTTAGCATGGCAATCATACAGTAGGGAGGGTAGGAGGAGCGGCACGGAGTACAGCAATGGGAAAAACACAAAGAGCAACACTGGGGGCGAAGCTCGGGTATAGACGTGGGGTAGGACTTGGAGTTGCACTGGAAGTGGCACTGGAATCAGAGCCAAGTGAGACACGGGGAACTGAACTTGGTGCAGCACTGCAAGAGGCAGAGGATGTGTCGTGGTGAAACACTAGGGAAAATAGAGGGTGCAGCGCATGGAGCGGCACTGGGTGCAGCACTGGGTGCAAGAGCCACATGTGGTGCAGCGCTAGGATGGGCACTGAGTGTATCACTGGGCGAAACACTTGGAGCCACACTTGGGGCTGCGCTTGGGGAGACACTTGGAGCAGCACGTGGTGCAGGGCTAGTAGCGACACTCCGAGCAGCGCTGGGAGTGGCACTGTGTGCAGCACTTGGCGGAACACTAGGAGCTACACTTGATGCGGGCTAGGCACCATGCAGCCAAGCCCTCATCAAGGCAGCCTCCTGGCGATACGGCTGCTGGGAAGGGAGAGGGACTGCATAGTGTCTCCTGGCAAGCTGGATGGTCGCAAGCCATTGACGCTTGGCAGTAAGAGTGTAACCACGGAGCACTTGGAGAGGGATCTGGAGGAGTGAGTGAGATTGAGGCAGAGCACCAGCTAAGCCAATGGCCAATTCAGATGCAATGGAATCATTGAGAGATTGGTGTTGTTCTGACTCAAGCAACCCTCCAGTGCCATGGAGCCGTTGGTTTCGGTACGTCCAGAGATCCCAACAGGTGAGGAAAAATTGATGAATCACTTCAGTGGCCCATCGACGAGGAGATCGCTTGCTACCAATTGAAGAATAATAGTCAGCCTGAATCTGATGCCAGAGGGGGGTCCACCTCCCAAGGAACCAGTTGTGCCATCCAATCCGACGCTGAGCCCTTATAGCAGATGCAATATCAGGGGAGTATGAGGAAGGGTGGATACGCCTACCTTGACGAACCCTAGTGGTAACGTCCACAATGGCGAGAGCCAGTGAAGGGTCTGTAAGCTCAGAAGTAAGGCGCTGTTGCAAAGGGCCCCGAAAGGAAGACAAGCAGTGCTGGACAGCCCCGGGGTCGGCACATGAAAGAACATGGGAAACCTTTTCCGCATCTTGGGCACACAGAGGGCATCGGGAGTGATCCTGGTGCTGGTAATGAAGTAGCTGATTGCCAACACCAATACAACCAGAAGCAAATTTGACAAACCACCGCTGCATACCAGGAGGGAGGCGCTTGAAAGCAGAGTGATGGGCACACCAATGGATAGAATCGGAGACTTGTGGTGGAATGGAGATGTCGTGGTGAGTTTGCCAATAGTGAAGAAGTGGGGGACCTGAAATAAGAATGTGCAAGGCATCTCTGTCAAAGCGAGAGCATTTGAGACCCTTCTGTGAGAGAGCCCAGGGCTCAAACACAAGTCGGGGATAGTGGTAAGGGGAAGAACGATTCATGGATAGAAATGCCTTGGCCATGCCATCAACTTGATGATTGCGAAGCGCCCACCAATCAAGAGAAAGACCCTCTTGATGACCCTGAACCCACTTGAAGGTGACAGTAATTGGAAGAGCAGATAGCATATTGCGAATGACATAGACATAGTCAAAAGATTTCTGAGAGATAGACAAGGGCCAGGTGCCCTGAGCCTGTTGAAGAGCCGTATCCCCATCAAGGGCAATGGTGAGTGAGCCGGAGGGTACATCATAGATGTCCACCAGAGCCATACAGCAGGTGAGGACACCAATGATGCCAGCCAATTCACTGCGGTAGGAAGACTGATCTGCAGGGGAGCCACTGACAAGGTTAGATCCAGTGAGTAGCAAGGAGGGAGACTTGGTGGAGGTATTGGGGGAAAGGATGAAGGAAGATGTACCACGGAGGAGAACGGGATCATAAGAGCCGTCACAGACAGCGCTGGCAGAGCCACGCAGAATGGCATCGGCAAGAGCCTGGCATCCATCCTGGGGAAGGGAGTAATGATGGAGAAGGACTCGGGGACAACCGCAGAGAGCATCAAATGCATCCTCGGGGGTGGCAGGAAGACACTCAAAAGGATCGTAGGTCAAGGGGTCTTCGTCTGGTGGATGAGAGATAAAGGAGGATTGACCGACAATCCGGAATACATTCCCACTGGGAAGGAGGGATACAATAGTGTCTGCACTGGTAGGTTTAGCACAAAGGATGGTAGTGTTAAAGCTATAACGACCTCTGCCTTGCGAAGAACCGACCCTCCAACCAGTAGGGCATTTGGAGAAGATCCGGTCAGTAGAACGGCACAAAAACCAGGGCCAAACAGAGGAGGACTCGGTTGACAGCCAATGCCCCAGGTGAAAGGAGGGGTGGAAAGCTCGGTCCGAAGGCAAAGCCAACGGGGGTAAGAAGGATTTCCGAAGGGCACGTTGCCAGAGCTGAAGGGCGGGAAGATGCCACGGAGGGGGGCAACGAGGCCAGTCAAGGTGAGCGCGAAGATGGTTGGAGGACTGCAGCTGGAAGGCCATAGGAGAAAGCCGTGTGCCATCGGCAGTGCAGATATCAGCAAGGGAGATAGCCTGGAGAGACATCCTGATGAGATTCAGAAGAGACAGGTCGGCGCCCCGAAAGCCAGCAGTGACAAAAGCTTGCATGAGGTAGCAGTCATTCACTCTAAGCAGAGGAAGTGTAGGAAAGTCTTTCACCATACTCACAGGGTGCATAGAAAAGAAATGCCACACATGCTTATACCAGCAAGGAGTGATATAAGAGGCATAGGGCTGATAGGGGGTAATACCGAGATGAAAAGGGATCCCTAGTTCAAGCCGAAATGCTTCAGCGGTAAGCCTAAGAATATGGCCTGTCTGGGAACCACGTACAGATACCTGAAGCAGGGTAGCAATGTGACTGAATTCCTGGAGAAGGAAAGGGTGAACAAAACCAAAGCCTTGATACAAAGATGGACCAAAGAAAACCTTGCGAGGAAAGTTGCGAGACATGCCGGCCTTATTGAGCACTGGAACCAGAGTTGGGTGGAGAATTCGGGTCCAGGTAGAAGCGCTGAGCTGAGTGACGGGCATGGGGTATTCAAAAGACTTCATAAATGAGTACCTGAAGGTGTAGAGGGAGGTGTTCTTCTCGCACTTGGAGGACCTCAATTGAGATCCAAAGGACTGGGACTGAGTCTGCAGGTGATCAACTTGAGCTTCCTCATTGCCATCCATAGAAATGTAGACACCCAGAGTCTTGTCCGCGTGGTCAACCTCAAAACGGTCAAGAGGTGATTGGGCACCAGATTTGTCAGTGATGGTGAAAACACCGGGCATTTCATCAACAGATCGATAGTCCCAACCAGAACCAGTCCACTTGAAATCTATCAAGTAGCAGAATGATTTAGCAGGTTCAATAGCGCCGCCAGTAGCAATGAGACCACCAGCCCATCGGTCTAAAGCGGCCTGAAAATCAACAGCCAAGGCCTCACCAGAGGTAGTAGAGGAGGAACCGGCACAAAAAAGATCAGTATCATCCACAAAAGCAAAACCAACCAAGGAGACCAGCTGAAGAGATAGGGAGGTGAGGAGATGAACCCCATGGCCTGCATTCTGCATCATCCGGAAAAGGATGGTAGACACCAGAGCCCACAGAGTTGGGCCAAGACCGTTGCCTTGCCCAATCCCACTGAGAGGAATGGATTCATCACCATACATAGGACCGGACCGGCCAAATCCAGTTTTAATGTGATGGGTAGCACGCTGGAGAGTGGAGAGTAGAACCTCGCAAACGTGAGCCGGAATCCCAAAGCTTTGGAGGGTGAGACTTGCAATGGGATGGGAGATTCTGTCATAGCAGCCCTTGGCATCATTCATTGCAACCGCCCCCGAGCGGCGCTTCTGGCGGAGGACATCACAAATGAGCTTCTTGTTGAGACAAGTGTTGATGGCTTTGTGATGCTTCCGGCTGCCATGTTGGTCAACTGCCACCGCGTTGGCCTGTTCAGCATGAGCGAGAATGCATTTACCGATCATCTTGTTGTTGATCTGGAACTCAGGAGACATCAGTTGGATGAGTCTCATCTTGTCAACACGGTATTCACCAGGTTTCTTGAAAATTTCAACGTCGGTGATAACCTGCCAAGCAGAGGACGAGAAGCCAGCAAGCAGAGGAGCAGTCCGCATCAGAGTATCAAAGGAATTCAGCTGAGTGTCCAAGGCAAAAGATTTATGGTGGGCAAAACTGAGGCAAGAAGGCTCACCAGCAGTGCGTTCCTTCTGGCATTTCCAGGCAGCAGCATTGTCAGCAGGGGTAACAGAATAGTCAAAGGGAGGCAAGGACTTAATAGCAGCGGGCACTTGAAGGCAAGTAAGAAATTCATTCAGGTACTGGTCAGTTCCTGAAGGAGGGACGTAAGTGCCGGCAAGGACGTCAGCTGAGGAAGGTCCAGTTCCCAAGTAGCCGAAGGCCTGAATGAATGAGGGAGACATGGAGGGAGTGTCTAGGCATTGTTGTTGACGGCAGACATTGGAGGCAGCCATGGCTGGCACCATGGCAGATTGAGACTCCAAGACTTGTTCAGCGCCATCGGAGCTGACAGCAACCGCTTTCAGAACAGCAGGCTTTGAGAGGCGACCACGGATAGCGCGAGCAGCGAGCCCTAGATCCCGTTGGAGCCATTCACGGCGCATGCGTGCCCGAATCTGAGAGGCGCTCTGGTTGTAGGGCTTGCCTTCAGTAAGAAGGGCGTCCACCAAACCTTGGTTGAAGGAGTCACGCCACAAAGGAGCCAGGGCTTTGACAGCACGGTATTGCTTGTAGGCTTGCTTCAAGTGAAGGACAGCCGTGGCCAGATCACAGTGTTCACCCTTGTATAAGGAAAGCTTACATGCCAGGCGCTTCACCTTGGTGTGACTGGTGGAGACACCTTGACGAAGCTGCACAATCCGCCTCCAAAAATCTATGGTGTCACGGTAAACCTGGAGCTTGGGGGACCACGGAATCATGCCGGTGCGAAGCCGGCAAAGATGTTGTTCAACGGACAGCCGGATGGAGGCAGAGGTAGCATGGAGGACATCATAGGTAGTGATGAGAGTATTGCGCACAGTGGTATCACCAGATAAATACAGTGCCACCAGGTGCTCTAGCTTAGTCTGAAGGGGGACCACACCAGCAGTAGCAAAGGCATGTTTGACCCGCTTGAGATAGCGCTGCCGAAGGTGAGGGTGGGAAGATTTCAGGCGAGGAAGAGAGGGCCGCACAGGAGGTGGAAGATATTTGCCCAAGATACTGCCATTACACACTTCGATCCAGAGCAAGCGATGGTCAGAAACCATGCCGTGCTCACCATCAAAAGCACAGTAACCAGCTCGGATGACATCAACATGCTCAGTAGTCCAAAGGGCATCAATGGGAGTCCTGGTAGTATTTCGATTGTGGGTGGCAGGTGGGGAACGTGAAGGGTGGGTAGTTAAGATGGCATCCTTGAAGCCGAGTGCTGTGAGCTCAGAGGAGAGACCGTCAGACCGGGCATCAGAATTATGGTCGATCCCTAAGACAACGGAGTCACCTGCCTCTAGGCAAGCCTGAAGGGCAGCTGTGAGGTCACGGCGAAAGAGAATGCGTGGGTTGGGACAGCGAAGATCCTCCTCAGCCTGGAAGTAGCGACAGTGTTGGTTCCAAACAGAGCCAAGATCCCTGTCATTTTCTACAGGGCAGTAGGCTGAAAAGATGGTCACCGTAGCTTGAGCCCTCCCCTGAAACCGAACAAAAGTCCACCGGCCAAGCCCCGAAGGATCAGCACCGTGGGCAAGCTTGTGAGAATGAAAGAGCTGGTCAATAGAAAAACCCTGTACCACCAGGGAGGCGCCACATGCCAGAGGATGCCTCATGCTGGTTGCTAGCAAGGAAGGTGAAGCTGGAAGGGTAGGCCTGTTTGATGCGAGAGTGAAAGAGATCACAAAGGGGGAGCTGAGGTTCGTTCAGACAATGCTCTGCGTAGAGAGCAACCCCAGCTTTACTTTGAGCAACACGCCGAGAGTTGTGACGGGAACGAGACATGAAGGCTGACTTCCGCTGGGGACCAATATTTTGGAAGGTGATGAGGGTAGAGTTTGAGGACGGAGACTGGGGGAAAGGATGGCCAAAAGCATCAGAATCTGTAGTCACAAGGATGTCCCCATGAAGATTGGATTGGGCGAGACGGGAAGCAAGAGGAGGCAAGGAAGGGGAAGAAGGACTGGAGGAATCCAGGTGGGGATGAGAGTTGGAGGGCATCCCACAGTGCCCTGAAGGAGACATACTAACCATGATCCGACGCATACCGTGTCTGTCGCACGGAAGAGGAAGCGTGGGAGGCATAGGTGTGGACTCCCGAAGGCCACAGCAGGTGCAGCACTGGGGGGAACACTGGGTGCATATCAGGGTGGAACACTGGGAGCACCAGTTGATGCAGCGCTAGGTGGAACACTGGAGGCAAACCTGGGGGAAGCACTGGAAGGCAAGCCAAATGCATGGCAGGAGGAAGCACTGGGAGTGGCGCCTGGTGCAGTACTGGGAGGAACACTGGACGCACATCAGGGGGAAACACTGGGAGCACCAGTTGATGCAGCACTAGGTAGAGCACGGGAGGCAATCCTGGGGGCAGCCCTGGAAAGCAAGTCAAATGCAGGGCAGGAGGAAGCACTGGGAGTGGCGCCTGGCGCAGCGCTGGGCGGAGCACTGGGTGCATATCAGGGTGGAACACTGGGAGCACCAGTTGAGGCAGCGCTAGGTGGAGCACTGGAGGCAATCCTGGGGGAAGCACTGGAAAGCAAGCCAAATGCATGGCAGGAGGAAGCATTGGGAGTGGCACTTGGTGCAGTTCTCGGAGTAACACTGTCAGCAGAGCAGGGTGAAACACTGGGAGCACCAGGTGATGCAGCACTAGGTGGAACACTGAAGGCGACCCTAGATGAAGCACTGGAAAGCAAGCCAAATGCATGGCAGGAGGAAGCACGGGGAGTGGCGCCTGGCGCAGCGCTGGGAGGAACGCTGGGTGCATATCAGGGGGAAACACTGGGAGCACCAGTTGATGCAGCACTAGGTGGAACACTGGAGGCGACCCTAGATGAAGCACTGGAAAGCAAGTCAGATGCATGGCAAGAGGAAGCACTGGGAGTGGCGCCTGGTGCAGTTCTGGGAGTAACACTGTTGGCAGAGCAGGGTGAAACATTGGGAGCACCAGTTGATGCGGCACTAGGTGGAGCACGGGAGGCAATCCTGGGGGAAGCACTGGAAAGCAAGCCCAATGCATGGCAGGAGGAAACACTGGGAGTGGCGCCTGGTGCAGCGCTGGGAGGAACACTGGGTGCATACCAGGGTGAAACACTAGGAGCACCAGTTGATGCAGCACTAGGTGAAGCACGGGAGGCAAGCCTGGGGGAAGCACCGGAAAGCAAGCCAAATGCATGGCAGGAGGAAGCATGGGGAGTAGCACCTGGTGCAGTTCTGGGAGTAACACTGTCGGCAGAGCAGGGTGAAACATTGGGAGCACCAGTTGATGCAGCACTAGGTGAAACACTGAAGGCAACCCTAGATGAAGCGCTGGAAAGCAAGTCAAATGCATGGCAGGAGGAAGCACTGGGAGTGACGCCTGGGGCAGTTCTGGGAGGAACACTGTCGGCAGAGCAGGGTGAAACATTGGGAGCACCAGTTGATGCAACACTAGGTAGAACACTGAAGACGACCCTAGATGAAGCACTGGAACGCAAGTCAAATGCATGGCAGGAGGAAGCGCTGGGAGTGGCGCCTGGTGCAGTTCTGGGAGGAACACTGTTGGCAGAGCAGGGTGAAACACTGGGAGCAACAGGTGAGGCAGCACTAGGTGGAGCACTGGAGGCAATCCTGGGGGAAGAACGGGGAAGCAAGCCAAGTGCATGGCAGGAGGAAGCACTGGGAGTGGCGCCTGGCGCAGCGCTGGGCGGAGCACTGGGTGCATATCAGGGGGAAACACTGGGAGCAACAGTTGATGCAGCGCTTGGTGGAGCACTGGAGGCAATCCTGGGGGAAGAACTGGGAAGCAAGCCAAATGCATGGCAGGAGGAAGCACTGGGAATGGCGCCTGGTTCAGCGCTGGGAGGAACACTGTCGGCAGAGCAGGGTGAAACACTGGGAGCACCAGGTGATGCAGCACTAGGTGGAACACTGAAGGCGACCCTAGAGGAGGCACTGGAACACAAGTCAAATGCATGGCAGGAGGAAGCACTGGGAGTGGCGCCTGGTGCAGTGCTGGGAGGAGCACTAGATGCATATCAGGGGGAAACACTGGGAGCACCAGTTGATGCAGCACTAGGTGGAGCACTGGAGGCAATCCTGAGGGAAGCACTGGAAAGCAAGTCAAATGCATGGCAGAAGGAAGCACTGGGAGTGGCGCCTGGTGCAGTTCTGGGAGTAGCACTATCGGCAGAGCAGGGTGTAACATTGGGAGCACCAGTTGATGCAGCACTAGGTAAAACACTGACGGCGACCCTAGATGAAGCACTGGAAAGCAAGTCAAATGCATGGCAGGAGGAAGCACTGGGAGTGACGCCTGGGGCAGTGCTGGGAGTAACACTGTCGGCAGAGCAGGGTGAAACATTGGGAGCACCAGTTGATGCAGCACTAGGTGGAACACTGAAGGCGACCCTAGATGAAGCATTGGAACGCAAGTTATATGCATGGCAGGAGGAAGCGCTGGGAGTGGCGCCTGGTGCAGTTCTGGGAAGAACACTGTCGGCAGAGCAGGGTGAAACACTGGGAGCAGCAGTTGAGGCAGCGCTAGGTGGAGCACTGGAGGAAATCCTGGGGGAAGCACTGGAAAGCAAGCCAAATGCATGGCAGAAGGAAGCACTGGGAGTGGCGCCTGGTGCAGTTCTGGGAGTAACACTGTTGGCAGAGCAGGGTGAAACACTGGGAGCACCAGTTGATGCGGCGCTAGGTGGAGCACTGAAGGCGACCCTAGATGAAGCACGGGAAAGCAAGTCAAATGCATGGCAGGAGAAAGCACTGGGAGTGGCGCCTGGCGCAGCGCTAGGAGGAACACTGTCGGCAGAGCAGGGTGAAACATTGGGAGCACCAGTTGATGCAAAACTAGGTGGAGCACTGGGGGCAATCCTGGGGGAAGCACTGGAAGGCAAGTCAGATGCATGGCAGGAGGAAGCACTGGGAGTGGCGCCTGGTGCAGTTCTAGAAGTAACACTGTCGGCAGAGCAGGGTGAAACACTGGTAGCACCAGTTGATGCAGCACTAGGTGTAGCACGGGAGGCAATCCTGAGGGAAGCACTGGAAAGCAAGTCAAATGCATGGCAGGAGGAAGCACTGGGAGTGGCGCCTGGCTCAGCGCTGGGAGGAACACTGGATGCAGATCATGGTGAAACACTGGGAGCACCAGGTGATGCAGCACTAGGTGGAACACTGAAGGCAATCCTGGGGGAAGCACGGGAAAGCAAGCCATATGCATGGCAGGAGGAAGCACTGGGAGTGGCGCCTGGTGCAGTGCTGGGAGGAACACTGGATGCATATCAGGGGAAAACACTGGGAGCACTAGTGGATGCAGCACTAGGTGGAGCACTGGAGGCAATCCTGAGGGAAGCACTGGAAAGCAAGTCAAATACATGGCAGAAGGAAGCACTGGGAGTGGCGCCTGGTGCAGTTCTGGGAGGAGCACTGTCGGTAGAGCAGGGTGAAACATTGGGAGCGCCAGTTGATGCAGCACTAGGTGGAGCACAGGAGGAAATCCTGGGGGAAGCACTGGAAAGCAAGCCAAATGCATTGCAGAAGGAAGCATTGGGAGTGGCACCTGGTGCAGTCCTGGGAGTAACACTGTCGGCAGAGCAGGGTGAAACATTGGGAGCACCAGTTGATGCAGCACGAGGTAAAACACTGACGTCGACCCTAGGTGAAGGACCGGAAAGCAAGTCAAATGCATGGCAAAAGGAAACACTGGGAGTGACGCCTGGGGCAGTTCTGAGAGTAACACTGTCGGCAGAGCAGGGTGAAACTTGGGGAACACCAGTTGATGCAGCACTAGGTGGAACACTGAAGGCGACCCTAGATGAAGCACTGGAAAGCAAGTAAAATGCATGGCAGAAGGAAGCACTGGGAGTGGCGCTTGGTGGAGTTCTGGGAGTAACACTGTTGGCAGAGCAGGGTGAAACACTGGGAGCACCAGTTGAGGCAGCGCTAGGTGGAGCACTGGAGGCAATCCTGGGGGAAGCACTGGGAAGCAAGCCAAATGCATGGCAGGAGGAAGCACTGGGAGTGGCGCCTGGCTCAGCTCTGGGAGGAACACTGGGTGCATATCAGGGGGAAACACTGGGATCACCAGTTGATGCAGCACTAGGTGGAGCACTGGAGGCAAGCCTATGGGAAGCACTGGAAAGCAAGCCAAATGCATGGCAGGAGGAAGCACTGGGAGTGGCGCCTGGTGCAGTACTGGGAGTAATACTTTCGGCAGAGCAGGGTGAAACATTGGGAGCGCCAGTTGATGCAGCACTAGGTGGAACACTGAAGGCGACCCTAGATGAAGCACTGGAACGCAAGTCAAATGCATGGCAGAAGGAAGCACTGGGAGTGGCGCCTGGTGCAGTTCTGGGAGTAACACTGTTGGCAGAATAGGGTGAAACACTGGGAGCAACAGGTGGGGCAGCGCTAGGTGAAGCACTGGAGGCAACCCTGAGGGGAGAACTGGAAAGCAAGCCAAATGCATGGCAGGAGGAAGCACTGGGAATGGCGCCTGGTGCAGCGCTGGGAGGAACACTGGGTGCATAGCAGGGTGAAACGCTGGGAGCACCAGTTGATGCAGCACTAGGTGGGGCACAGGAGGCAATCCGGGGGGAAGCACTGGAAAGCAAGTCAAATGCAAGGTAGGAGGAAGCACTGGGAGTGGCGCCTGGCGCAGCGCTGGGAGGTACACTGGGTGCACATCAGGGTGAAACACTGGGAGCACAAGTTGATGCAGCACTAGGTGGAACACTGGAGGCGACCCTAGGTGGAGCACTGGAAAGCAAGCCAAATGCATGGCAGGAGGAAGCACTGGGAGTGGTGCCAGGTGCAGTTCTGGGAGTAGCACTGTCGGCAGAGCAGGGTGAAACATTGGGAGCACCAGTTGATGCAGCACTAGGTGGAGCACTGGAGGCAATCCTGGGGGAAGAACGGGGAAGCAAGCCAAATGCAAGGTAGGAGGAAGCACTGGGAGTGGCGCCTGGCGCAGCGCTGGGAGGTACACTGGGGGCACGTCAGGGTGAAACACTGGGAGCACAAGTTGATGCAGCACTAGGTGGAACACTGGAGGCGACCCTAGGTGGAGCACTGGAAAGCAAGCCAAATGCATGGCAGGAGGAAGCACTGGGAGTGGTGCCAGGTGCAGTTCTGGGAATAACACTGCCGGCAGAGCAGGGTGAAACATTGGGAGCACCAGTTGATGCAGCACTCGGTGGAACACTGAAGGCGACCCTAGATGAAGCACGGGAAAGCAAGTCAAATGCATGGCAGAAGGAAGCACTGGGAGTGGCGCCTGGTGCAGTTCTGGGAGTAACACTGTTGGCAGAGCAGGGTGAAATATTGGGAGCACCAGTTGAGGCAGCGCTAGGTGGAGCACTGGGGGCAATCCTGGGGGAAGAACTGGGAAGCAAGCCAAATGCATGGCAGAAGGAAGCACTGGGAGTGGCGCCTGGTGGAGTTCTGGGAGTAACACTGTTGGCAGAGCAGGGTGAAATACTGGGAGCACCAGTTGAGGCAGCGCTAGGTGGAGCACTGGAGGCAATCCTGGGGGAAGCACTGGGAAGCAAGCCAAATGCATGGCATGAGGAAGCACTAGGAATGGTGCCTGGTGCAGCGCTGGGAGGAACACTGGGTGCATATCAGGGTGAAACACTGGGAGCACCAGTTGATGCAGCGCTAGGTGGAGCACTGAAGGCGACCCTAGATAAAGCACTGGAAGGCAAGTCAAATGCATGGCAGGAGGAAGCACTGGGAGTGGCGCCTGGCGTAGCGCTGGGAGGGACACTGGATGCATATCAGGGTGAAGCACTGGGAGCACCAGTTGATGCAGCACTAGGTGGAGCACTGGAGGCAATCCTGGGGGAAGCACTGGAAAGCAAGCCAAATGCAAGGCAGGAGGAAGCAGTGGGAGTGTCGCCTGGCGCAGCGCTGGGAGGAACACTGGGTGCACATCAGGGTGCAACACTGGGAGCACAAGTTGATGCAGCACTAGGTGGAACACTGGAGGCGACCCTAGGTGGAGCACTGGAAAGCAAGCCAAATGCATGGCAGGAGGAAGCACTGGGAGGGGCGCCTGGTGCAGGTCCGGGAGGAACACTGGGAGCAGATAAGGGTGAAACACTGGGAGCACCAGTTGAAGGAGCGCTAGGTGGAGCATTGGAGGCAATTCTGGGGGAAGCACTAGAAGGCAAGCCAAATGCATGGCAGGAGGAAGCACTGGGAGTGGCGCCTGACGAAGCGCTGGGAGGAGCGCTGGGGGCATATCAGGGTGAAACACTGGGAGCACCAGTTGATGCAGCGCTAGGTGGAGCACTGGAGACAATCCTGGGGGAAGCACTGGAAAGCAGGCCAAATGCGTGGCAGGAGGAAGCACTGGGAGTGGCGCCTGGCGCAGCGCTGGGAGGAACACTGGGTGCATATCAGGGTGAAACACTGGGAGCACCAGTTGATGTAGCACTGGGTGGAGCACTGGAGGCAAACCTGAGGGAAGCACTGGAAAGCAGGCCAAATGCATGGCAGGAGGAAGCACTGGGAGTGGCGCCTGGCGCAGCGCTGGGAGGAACACTGGATGCATATCAGGGGGAAGCACTGGGAGCCCCAGTTGATGCAGCACTAGGTGGAACACTGAAGGTGGCCCGAGATGAAGCACTGGAAAGCAAGTCAAATGCATGGCAGGAGGAAGCACTGGGAGCGGCGCCTGGTGCAGTTCTGGGAGTAACACTGTCGGCAGAGCAGAGTGAAACACTGGGAGCACCAGTTGAAGCAGCACTAGGTGGAGCACTGGAGGCAAACCTGGGGGAAGCACTGGAAAGCAAGCCAAATGCACCACTGAGCGCAGCACTGAGTGTAGTCCTGGGTGAAGCACTGGGGGGGAATCCAAATGCGTGGCGGAAGGAATCACTGGGAAAGTCGCCTGGTGCCGGGCTAGGAGAAACACTGGGTGCAGATCAGGGTGAAACACTGGGAGCACCAGTTGAGGCAGCGCTAGGTAAAGCACTAGAGGCAATCCTGGGGGAAGCACTGGGAAGCAAGCCAAATGCATGGCAGGAGGAAGCACTGGGAATGGCGCCTGGTGCAGCGCTGGGAGGAACACTGGGTGCAAAGCAGGGTGGAACACTGGGAGCACCAGTTGATGCAGCGCTAGGTAGAGCACTAGAGGCGACCCTAGATGAAGCACGGGAAAGCAAGTCAAATGCATGGCAGGAGGAAGCACTGGAAGCGGCGCCTGGCGCAGCGCTGGGAGGAACACTGGGTGCATATCAGGGTGAAACACTGGGAGCGCCAGGTGATGCAGCACTAGGTGGAACACTGGAGGCGACCCTAGGTGAAGCACTGGAAAGCAAGCCAAATGCATGACAGGAAGAAGCACTGGGAGTGGCGCCGGGTGCAGCGCTGGGAGGAACACTGGGTGCAAATCAGGGTTAAACACTGGGAGCACCAGTTGATGCAGCACTAGGTGGAGCATTGGAGGCAATTCTGGGGGAAGCACGGGAAAGCAAGCCAAATGCATGGCAGGAGGAAGCACTGGGAGTGGCGCCTGGCGCAGCGCTGGGAGGAACACTTGATGCATGTCAGGGTGAAACATTAGGGGCACCAGTTGGTGCAGCGCGAGGTGGAGCACTGGAGGCGACCCTAGAGGAAGCACTGGAAAGCAAGGCAAATGCATGGCAGGAGGAAGCACTGGGAGCGGCGCCTGGCTCAGCGCTGGGAGGAACACTGGGTGCATATCAGGGTGAAACACTGGGAGCACCAGGGGATGCAGCACTAGGTGGAGCACTGGAGGCAATCCTGAGGAAAGCACTGGAAAGCAGGCCAAATGCATGGCAGGAGGAAGCACTGGGAGTGGCACCTGGCGCAGGTCTGGGAGTAACACTGGCGGCAGAGCAGGGTGAAACATTGGGAGCACCAGTTGATGCAGCACTTGGTGGAGCACTGGAGGCAATCCTGGGGGAAGCGCTGGAAAGCAAGCCAAATGCACTACTGAGCGCAGCACGGAGTGTAGTCCTGGGTGAAGCACTGGGGGGGAAGCCAAATGCATGGCGGAAGGAATCACTGGGAAAGTCGCCTGGTGCCGGGCTAGGAGAAACACTGGGTGCAGATCAGGGTGAAACACTGGGAGCATCAGTTGACGCAGCACTAAGTGGAGCACTGTAGGCAACCCTGGGTGAAGCACTGGGAAGCAGGCCAGATGTAATGCTGTGAGAAGCACTTGGAGTGACGCCTGGTGCAGTGCTAGGAGGAACAATGGGTGCAGAGCAGGGTGAAATGGTGGGATTCCTAGGTGGAGCCGCGCTGGGTGTAACAGTGGATGCAACCCTGGGTGAAGAGCCGGGGAGCACGCCAAAGGTGTTATGGGGAAGAGCGACTGAAGGGACACTCGGTGCAGGGATAGGAGAAACACGGTGGGGTAGACAAGGCGGGAAGCAGGAGGAGCGGAGGGAGAGGAAGGGTGACTGGGGGATGCAGAGGTGGAATTTGGAGAGGTAGGCATTCCACTAGGCCAGAAGAAAAGGTGCCTAACCATGGTCAGAGGAAAACCGTGTCTGTCGCACGGATAGGAGAGAAGCCGGTGCAGAGCTAGTTGAGGCATTGGTATGGCTCAGCTCGCTGATACTAGCGTCGGTGCCGGGAGAAAAAGCTATGGAGGTGAAACCGGAGCGGAGAGGGGAGTTGAGGGCGGTAGGGAGTGTGCTAGCGGGGGGCACAATGTCAGCCAAGGCAACGCCTTCAAGAGAGGCAGCAGCCGGAGGTGCACCCAGAACAGAAGTGATGTTGGAAGTGCCGGTTGCAAGAGTAGACATGGACTGGCCATCATCAAAGCCACACCCAGCGCTGTCCTCACGTATCTGAAAAGAGAAGTGCATATCCAGGTCAAAAGTAACAGCGTTGGAAGTGGAGTCAATGGACAGGTCATCATCCACAAGTTCCCAATCACAGACGTCACCACGACCAAAGAAGGGCAGAGCATCCTCCGGTTCCTGGTCCGGTGCAGGGGCATTTTCAACAACCCGTCCTTCAGTGGGATCCCAATGAAAGTCCTCCAACTCAGTGAGACACTCAGTAGAGAACCATTGGCGAACACAAGAGCCATACCGGGCCTCCAGGAAGATAGGAAGAAAGGACAGCATGGCTTGGGCTTCAGCTGAGGTAGTAGTGTTGTACAGGGCAAGGATTTCACCACGGTAGGAGCTGGTGTCAACAGAGAGAAACAATGGCCATGACCAGTTGTCCCTAGTACGAATTCCCAGAAGAACACGGCGCAAAGTGGTAGCGCCCAGGCCATGACCCAAATCGACAGGAAGATCCAGGTCAACCACACCGAGAACAGAAGCAGTTTCATGGGTCTGGATGAACTTGGCTTGCCGGTGCTTAGCTTGATGAAGGGTCTTCAGCTTGGAAGGGGAAAGGCATCGGTCAGAGGGATTGGTAGCAGTCTCAATGAACTTGTAGAATTTACCATCAGGAAGGGAGGCTATATCAGACGCAGAGCAGCGATTGAACTGAGCCTTAAGTAGCTTGACAGTCTGAGAACGCTTGGTAGAATCACACAAGATGTGAGCGGCTGGGACAGGAGAGGGGTCAGGGGTTCGTGAATTGTCGAGCCGAATGTTCTTCCGGATGACAGCGATAGGGAAGGCTTGAAACCGAGGATGGGTCTGGAGCAGGGCATTGTAATGATTAAGATCAAAACTCTGCATATAGGAACCGAGCAGGAAACCACAGGTGACAGTAGTGGAGGCTTGAATATGATCGTACTTGAGGTCCATTTCACGGTCCTGGAGGCGCTGAAGGAGAGTGTCAGACAAGAGAGCATCCACTGGGACACTGTGTCCAATATAGAACCGAAGGTGGGGTGCTGCGCGAACCCGGAGCCATAGGGAAGCAACGTAGAGCTCAAGAGTGCGCCGGTCAGGCAGGGTAGACCAGAGTTTGGGAACTGGCTTAGCCTTGGGGTTAATGCTGGCGCGGGAGGGAAAGACATAGAGGACCAGCTTCCGATCCGCCGACCAGAGCAAGCTGAGTGCATCAGTCAGGGACGCCAGCATTTCGTCGTACAAATCACTAGGGCGGGGTGACATCAGCCGAGGGAGAGACAGAGTGAAGTAGGAGCTGTAGGAGCACTTGGTACCTTCAGTGACATCAACCGGAGCCCTGGAATCACTGGAGCAAACCCCACGCCGTTGAAGAAAGTGGCCGACAGAAGAAGAAAGGACAGAAGCAGCTCCAACAGAAGGAAAAAAGGAGACAGACCGAGAACCCGGCGCCGGGCTGGAAGAGGCAGAGGCAGCTGACGGAGCAGGGGCAGGGGGCTTAGTCTTGAAAAACCAATGAGAGCCGAGAACCCGGTTGGCAGACAGCCACACCAGCCCTTCAGTGCTAGGCAGTGTAACGTACTACGGACATACACGCCAAGGTACGTACGTACCGAGCTATGTAGTACCCGTACGTACGCACTACTATCAATCTACCGTACGAGTCGTACTATCCAAGATACCATTCGAAGGATACGTGCGATCGAATTAATGAGACTTGGTCTACTCTAAGAATCATTAAGTAGCGAAGCATCATCTGTATACAATGGTATACTGATAACAGGCGGGCGCAGGATTCATAGCCCGCCACTCTACATGAATATCCTTGGGCGATCGGAGCCAGCCAGCTCGATCGCTCATTATTTTATCTGTTAAGTTTCCATCCATTTTTCGTAAAGTATTAATCCATTCATAATTATCACTCCTACTCAAATTCTACCCCTAGTGTGTTACACAGTAATTACTCTTACAGCTACTGTAGAATAACGAATTTTCGAACGAAAACGGTTTTTGTCGGAATAACGATCGAAGTTTCGAACAAATAACCTACCGAAATTTGCAACGTTAACGAATTTTCGAACGACAACGGCTTTTCTTTCTCGCTAACAAGAAGAAAAAGGAAACGAAAAGCGGTCTCGGACGCCCAGTCGACATTGTTAATCAGTAAAACAAAACAAAACAAAACAAAACAAAACGAAACAAAAAACATCCGCCGAAAACGTCGAAACAAAGAAAAAAAAAAAAAAAAAAAAAAACATCAGAACAACAGGCAAGTATCTTCAACCATGTCGACCGGATTGCATCGAGAACCACCAATCAACTATGATTCCAGTTTTGACCGGACTAAGAACAAACTTGCCACTTTGAAAGTCTATGATGCCGATGGCAATTCACAGGAATGGAAGGTGCCCATCTTTTCAGAAGACGGGGGCCTGGAAGAATTATTGTACTGTGAGGAAGCTTTTCTCATCGCGGCAAGCACCCTGCCACTCTCTGAAGACCGGTACTATGAATCATTCACCAAGATTCTATGCCCGGAAGCACAGCGCAAATGGCAGGAGACAACCCGCGACGACAACAACGATATAAATTATCCAGCGAATATTGAAGGATATGAAGAAGCAATCAGGGACTACATTCAAGAACACTACTGCGATGCAGGGGATGCAAAAGACATCATGCAAACCTACATCCGCAGTGAGGCATGCAAGAAACCACATGATACCACCGCCAAGGATCATGCATTGCGCATCAACCGGCTCATTCGATACTCTGAGAAGCTGCAAGGTCATGGCCAAAATCTCAACAAAATCAACAAAACAACAATACTGCTCCACACCTTCCCCAACCTGTGGGTTGAGCAATATGGACAAATTCATGGTGGCATCACTGCAGAAACATCCATCCAGAAAATTGTGGAATATATGTCCAGTCGAGAACGCGAGTCCAAGCTAAGGAATGGAGGAGGCAAAAAACAAGGGAGACGTCCTGGAAACAATGCCAACAACCAATCCAAACGCAAAGCCAGCAATGAATCATTCCAAGCACACATGCAGCGCGCAAAGGAAGCTTTCCTCCAACAACATGGCAGCAAAGCCGAACACAGCGTACAGAGCGGTGAGCAAATCTGGCTTCCTTGAGGCCAAACAAGAGCAGTCACCCTGCCTCCAGCTCCACAGGACCTGGATGCCAATTTGGCACAGCCAATTGGGCTCGCAGGAGGAACTCTCTCCACAGAAGGGGAGAAACCTACAGAACGTATATCTGATATTGACAAAAGCTCACGACGAGTCCAGTTTATGGATGAACGCGTCGATAAAAAGAAAAATAAGGGTACAAACGCCAATAACAAAACAGCCAAACTGAATGACGATTCAATTGGCACGGGTACAAACGACCAAATGAATGGGGCAGCGACATCGACAGCCAAATCGGATGAGAATTCGATGGGCCCGGGGACGATGACCACAAGCTGGACCTCGCGTCTAGCAAAAAGCACAGCCCTACAACCAAATACCGAATATCCCGTATCTACCAAACATAAGAGTGATGTGGCTCCTATTGTTTTGACGACCACCCAATACATTCAAGGCATTCCTGTAAAAACAACAAAAACAATGCTTGCCCTACTCGACAGCGGCAGCACAACAACCCTCGTCAACAAAAGGGCACTTCCCTTTGGAGTTCTACCAATTCAATCCAAAACAAGAACCATCACAACCACAGCCAATGGATCATTCGACACCTCGTTGTTTGTCGTAATGAAGAATCTCAAGCTACAAGAATTTGGGAACACAACAATCGAGCGTTGTGAGGCCAGATTATTTGAATCCAAATCATGCAGATATGATATTATCTTCGGTCGAGACTTTCTATGCAGCACCAACATCAACTTGTTATTTGAGTCCAGCATGATTCAATGGAACAACCGACAAATTCCAATGCGCGAAACAGCCAGTTTTGATATTACTCCAAATCTGCAAGAAGCATATTTTCAAGCATTACTGGAGGAATCCATTGATTCTGAGCTATTTGTGCATGATGCAGTATCTTCGTCGCCCATCATCCTTGACAGAGCATATGAAGCTACGGATCCAACATCAGTGGCAGAACAGCAATCGCATATGACAGCGTTAGAAAAACAACAATTCCAAGCTGTCCTATCCAAATATCCAAACGTTTTCAATGGCAAATTAGGAAAATACCCACACAAGAAAATCTCACTCAAACTGAAGCCCGATGCCAAGCCAGTCCACAAGAAGCCATATGCAGTCGCATACAAACGAGAAGAACTATTCAAAAGGGAGCTCCAGAATCTGGTAGATGATGGGGTCCTTAAAAGATGTGATGGCCCAGCTGAATGGGCATTTCCTACTTTTATCATTCCAAAGAAGGATAACAGGGTCCGTTGGGTATCGGATTTTCGAGAACTCAATGAACTGCTAGTCAGAAGACCATATCCAATACCAAGAATTCAGGACATCATGCATCGACGCGGCAAATACACCCATTTCACCAAAATTGACTTGTCTATGCAATACTACTGTTTTGAATTGGATGAACCAAGCAAGAAACTATGCACAATTGTAACACCATATGGCTGCTATGAATACCAAAGACTGCCAATGGGCGTGAAAATCTCTCCGGATGTCGCGCAACAGCTGATGGAGGACATTTTGCAAGGTACCGACTGCACCGTCTACATTGATGACATTGGAATCTGGACAAATGACACCTTCAACCACCACATGCAAACAGTGGACACAATTCTGCAACGCCTGAATGAAAATGGTCTCAAGTGCAACCCTCTCAAATGCGACTGGGCTGTACAGGAAACTGACTTTCTCGGATTTTGGATGACTCCAGAAGCCGTGAAACCTTGGAAGAAGAAAATTGAAGCTATTCTGAGAATGGACAGACCCAAAACAATCACTCAAGTCAAGTCCTTTCTAGGTGCTGTTGGTTACTACCGGGATATGTGGCCGAGAAGATCACATGTCCTCTCTCCTTTGTTTGAACTCACGGGAACCCCCAAGAAGACTGCCAATGGGCAGCCTAAAACAACAACAAAATCGGCCTTCACATGGGGGCTGGCTCAGGAAAAAGCCTTTGAAGAAATGAAAGCCATGATAGCAAGTGACGCGCTGAACACATACCCAAATCTGAATCTACCATTCGATATCTACACAGATGCATCAGATCTACAACTTGGCGCAGCAATCCTACAAAAGGGAAAACCAATTGCTTATTGGTCCAAAAAGCTGAATGCAGCTCAGAAGAATTATACTACAACTGAAAAGGAACTACTTGCAATAGTCTTGTGTTGCAAGGAATACAGGAAACTACTTTTAGGCTGTGAACTCAACATTTACACAGACCACAAGAATCTCACCTTCAAAACCCTCTCTCCACAGCGAGTGCTCCGATGGAATCTCTTTCTACAAGAATACAACCTCAAGTGGAATTATGTGGAAGGACCCAAGAATGTACTCGCGGATGCATTCTCAAGATTACCCAGGATGGATCCACCTACAGTGGGGGAGAAACAGAAGCAAGGCAAAGGAACTTTAATCGATTTTCTCAAGTTAGACGTCCCTGAACAAGCAGATGAAGAGCTCTTTTTACAAGAATTCCCAGAGGTATTCCCAAACCTATGCCATGACGCAGACGATGAATTATATTCATGTCTACTGAACAATGAGTGTCTGGTCAACCTGCCAACACTCCAGGAGATGGAATGCCCAGTGAATTACACCAATATTGCTCAACATCAACAGAACGACGACACGCTACCGGCCAAGCTGCAATCACCAACCTTCTTCAAACAACAACTTGGTAATCAGGAAATCACGTGCTACTCCAAAGCAGAAACCACAGAAGAATGGAAAATCTACATTCCAACCTCCCTTGCTCCACAACTGCTCAAGTGGTACCATCTACTATTAGGGCACTGTGGATCCACCAGGCTCAACCAAACAATAGCCGCCAGGTTCCACGTGGAACGTCTTGCGAAGCTGTGCCAAGAATACACATGCCCGGATGATTGCATCAAGTACAAGAGCAGAAATGCTAGTTATGGATTGCTGGCGCCCAAGCAAGCGCCATTGGCACCATTCAGTGAAGTGCATGTGGATTTGATTGGACCATGGAAAGTAACAGCCCAAGGAAAAGTCTACAACTTCAAGGCTCTCACGTGCATTGACCCAGTTACCAACCTGCTGGAAATCATTCGCATCAGAGATAAATCAAGTCAACATGTCTCCAACCAGTTCACCAACTGCTGGTTATCCAGATATCCAAGGCCAGTCAAGTGTGTCTATGACAATGGTGGAGAGTTCCTAGGCCACGAATTCCAAAATACACTGGCAGCCTATGGAATTGAGGGTGTAGCTACCACAGTCAAAAATCCTCAGAGCAATGCCGTCTGCGAAAGGGTTCATCATACCATTGCAGACACCCTACGCATATTAGTACATGTGAATCCGCCTCAAACCAACACGCAGGCCACACAGCTCATGGACAATGCGTTAGCTACTTGCATGCACGCAACCAGGTGCGCAATCAACGCATCTATGGGTTCATCTCCAGGAGCCCTTGTGTTCAACAGAGACATGCTGCTGGATATCCCACTTACATCCAATCTCATTGCGCTACAACAAATTCGACAACAAGGCATCAACATGAATCTGCTCCGTCAAAATGCCAAGCGCATCAAACATGTTTTCAAGGTTGATGATAAGGTATGGATGAAAGAACCAGATCCAGACAAATTACAACCTCAGAAGAAAGGCCCATATCAAATTGTCCAGGTACATACCAATGGCACAGTGAAACTGAGGCTGTCTCCAAATGTCACCGAAACAGTCAACATCCGAAAGCTGACCCCATACAAGGAACACCCAGCAAATGAGGATCCAGAACAAGACGATGCACCGGCCAACAACAATCTAGACATGGAAGAAGTCTAGTAATGAAAAGATCATCCTCAAGTCACTCATTGGGGGACTCTGTAACGTACTACGGACATACACGCCAAGGTACGTACGTACCGAGCTATGTAGTACCCGTACGTACGCACTACTATCAATCTACCGTACGAGTCGTACTATCCAAGATACCATTCGAAGGATACGTGCGATCGAATTAATGAGACTTGGTCTACTCTAAGAATCATTAAGTAGCGAAGCATCATCTGTATACAATGGTATACTGATAACAGGCGGGCGCAGGATTCATAGCCCGCCACTCTACATGAATATCCTTGGGCGATCGGAGCCAGCCAGCTCGAT